>JAWQEG010001884.1:0-177500 GCA_033782935.1 Petrolisthes cinctipes | reverse complement strand
AAAAAACAATCTGAATAAAAAAATAAAAAAATATAAATTAACAAATAAAACTACCTAAAAAAATAATAATAAATAAATAAATACCTGAAATAAATAAATAGATAAATAAATAAATAAATAAAACAACCTGAATAAAAAAATAAAAAAAATATAAAAAGAGCCTGAAAAAAAATAAAAAAAACTTGAAAAAATAAGAAACAGCAAAAAATAAATAACTAAAAAAGCCTGAAAAAAATAAATAGATTAAAAAAATAAATAAGTAAAAATTAAACAGAAAAAAATAAAAACAAACAGAGAAAATTAAATAAACAAAAAAAAGCCTGAAAAAAAAAACTGACGAAAAATAAAAAGCACCTGAAATAAATAAAATAAAAAAGCACCTGAAGTAAATAAAAAAAGCGTCTGAAATAAATAAAACAACCTAAAAAAATAAGTAAATAAATAAAGAAATAAAAAAAAGCCTGAAAAAAAAAAAAAAAAATAAAAAGCCTAAAAAATAAATTAATTAAAAAAAGCCTGAGAAAATCAATCAATAAAAAAAGCCTGAAAAAATCTATATAAAAAATAAGCCTGATAAAATTCAATAATAAAAAAACACCTGAAAAAAATCAATAAAAAAAAGCCTGAGAAAATAAAAAAAAAGCATAAAAAAAAGCCTGAGAAAATAAAAAAAAACATGAAAAAAAACTGAAAAAAGCCTGAAAAAGAGCCTTAAATAAATATAAAAACACCTGAAAAAAAACATCTGAAATAAAGAAAATAAAAAAAGCACTTGAAATAAATAAATAAAAAAAAAACTGAAATAAGTAAATAAAAAAAAAAGCACGAAATAAATAAATAAATTAATCCTAAAAAAAAATATGAATAAAAAAAGCCTGATAAAAATAAATAAATAAAAAAGCCTGAAAAAAAGCTTGAAACAAAATATATAAATAAATAAATAAACACTGAAATAAATAAATAAATACCTGAAATAAATAAATAAAAAAACACTTAAATAAATAAATAAATAACAAAAACACCTGAAATAAATAAATAAATAAAAAAAAACCTGAAATAAATAAATAAATAAACACCTGAAATAAATAAATACATAAAAAAACACTTGAAATAAATAAATAAATAAAACACCTGAAATAAATAAATAAAAAAAAATGAAAAAACTAAGATAAAAAAAATAAAACTGAAAAAAAACTGGAAATAAAACTGAATAAAATAAATAAATACATAAAAAAAAACTGAAATAATTAAATATATAAATAAATAAATAAAAACAACCTGAAAAAAATAAATATGTAAAAAAGTCTGAAAAATATAAATATAAAAAGCCTGAAATAAATAAATAAAAAAGCCTGAAATAAATAAATAAAAAAAGCATGAAAAAAAACTGAAAATAATAAAAAGAAGCCTGAAAATAAAAAAAATCTGAAAAAATAAATAAATAAAAAAAGCCTGAAAAAATAGATAAAAAAATTGAAAAAATAATAAAAAGCCTGAAAAAAAAGCCTGAAAAAAAAAGCCTGAAAAAATATGTAAAAGCCTGAAAAAAAATAATAAATAAAAAAAGCCTGAAAAAAAACTGAAAAATACAACTGAAAAAATTAAATGAATCAATAAAAAAGCCTGAAAAAATAAATAAATAAATAAAAAAGCCTGAAAAAACAAATAAATGAATAAAAAAGCCTGAAAAATCTATTTAAAAAAACTGAACAAAAATAAATAAAAAAAGCCTGAAAAAAATAATAAATATAAAAGCCTGAAAATAAAAACACCTAAAAAAAACACCTGAAATAAATAAATAAATAAAAACTGAAATAAATAAATAAATAAAAACACCTGAAATAAATATATAAATAAATAAAAACACCTGAAATAAATAACTAAATAAATAAATAAAAACTCCTGAAATAAATAAATAAATAAATAAAAACCTGAAATAAATAAATTAAACACCTGAAATAAATAAATAAAAAAAACTGAAAAAAATTAATTAAAAAGCTGAAAAAAAACTGACCAAAAAAACTGACAAAAAACACATGAAAAAAAAATATAAAAAACTAAAAAAAAAAACTAAAAAATAAGTAAATAAATAAAACAACCTGAAAAAAAACAGCCTGAAAAAAAATTAAAAAAACTAAAAAAAAATTTAAAAAAAAAATGAAAAAATAGGTAAATAAATAAATAAATAAAAAACAACCTGAAAATAAGTAAATAAATAATTAAAAAAAAAACTGAAAAAAACAAATAAATAAATAATTAAATAAAACAATCTGAAAAAATAAATAAATAAAGGAATAAAAAAAAAAAAAAAAACAAATACAACCTAAAAAAAATAATAAAAAAACAACCTGAAAAAAATAAATAAATAAAACAAGCCTGAAAAAAAGCGTGACAAAAATAAATGCATATAAATGATCCTGAAAAAAAAATAAAATAAATATAAGCCTGAAAAAAAATAAAAAATAAAAAAAATCAATAAAAAAAGCCCGAAAAAATAAATAAATAAAAAAACGAAAAAAAAAATCAATAAAAAAAATGCCTGAAAAAAATAATAAAAAAAAAGCCTGAAAAAAGCCTGAAAAATAAAGATAAATAAATAATAAAAAGCCTGAAAAATGAATAAATAAAAAAAACAAAATAAATAAATATATAAATAAATAAATAAAAAAGAAAAATTAATAAATAAATAAATAAACGCCTGAAATAATGAAATAAATAAATAAACACCTGAAAAAAAACTGAAATAAATAAATAAATAAATAGACACCTGAAATAAATACATAAATATAAAAAGTACCTGAAAAAACACCTGAAATAAATGAATAAATAAAAAATCACGAAATAAATGAATAAATAAAAAAAGCACGAAATAAATAAATAAATAAAAAAAGCCTGAAATCAATAAATAAATAAAAAAAGCCTGAAATAAATAAGTAAATAAAAAAAAGCCTGAAAAACAAAAACCCGAAAAAAATTAATAAATAAAAAAAAAGCCTGAAAAAAAGTAGATAAATAAAAAAAAGCCTGAAAAAAACACCCGAAAAAAACACCTAAAATAAATAAATAAATAAAAAACTTAAATAAATAAATAAATAAAAATACATGAAATAAATGAATAAATAAATAACAAATTCACCTGAAAAAAAAAATAAAAAAAAATAAAAACAACATCCTGATAAAAATAAATAATTAAAAAACAGCCTGAAAACAATAAATAGATAAAAAAAACAACCTAAAAAAATAAAAAAAATAAAAAAACAACTTGAAATAAATAAAGGAAAAAAACTGAAATAAATAAATGAAAAAAAAACTGAAATAAATAAATGAAAAAATAAATAAAAAAAACTGAAAAATAAATAAATAAAACTGAAAAATAAATAAATTGAAAAATAAATAAAAAAACACTAAAAAAAACACTGAAAAAAAATAAAAATAAATAAATAAAAAACACTTAAAAAAATTAATAAATAACACATGAAAAATAAATAAAATAAATAACTCCTGAAAATTAAATAAAATAAAATAAAAAACACCTGAAAAATAAATAAAATAAATAACACCTGAAAAATAAATAAAATAAATAACACCTGAAAAATAAATAAAATAAATAACACCTGAAAAATAAATAAAATAAATAACACCTGAAAAATAAATAAAATAAATAAAATAAATAACACCTGAAAAATAAATAAAATAATAATAATAATAATGTCAATAATAATACTAGTTACTTGTTATAATTACTCTATGCCCCGCTCCACTAGCAGGTGGTACTCCGTAGGGCTTCCCTTAATATTATTTAACACTATAATCACTATATTCTAATGTTCATATTATCTATGTCTTAACCAGCGAACAGATATGTAATAATATCAATAATAATAATAATCTCTTACCAGGATGAGCTGCCTTCAATAACATGCCAACACACCAACAGTCAGGCAAGAGAAAAAAGTTCGAGGAATTTACCTATTTAACTTGACTGTGGGAAGTGTATTGTTGCACTGCTCAGATTTACACAATTTTACACTAATACTCATACAAAAAATAAAAATAAGAATAAAATAAAAAATAAAAAGTTAATAATCAAAGAACCTGTCCCCCAAATACAAAGCCAGGTCTTTTGAAGTGTGTTAAATTTGATGATGATACAACCTCCTGAGGCAAACCATTCCAAATGTTAATTATTCTAATGGCGAAGGATCTTTTGCGAATCTCTGTCTGTACATGAGGACAATATATCTTAAACAAGTGTTCAAGAGTTCGGTCGGATGATCTTAAAGTAAAAATATCAATAATAATAGTAATAATAATAATAGTAATAATAATAATAATAATAATAATAATAATAATAATAATAATAATAATAATAATAATAATGTTAATAATAATAATAATAGTAATAATAGTAATAATAATAATAATAGTAATAATAATAATAACAGTAATATTAATAATAATAACAGTAATAATAATAATAATAACAGTAATAATAATAATAATAATAATAATAATAATAAAAATAATAAAAATAATAATAATAATAATGTAGATGGTGAATTGGAGACTACAGATTCCTCCTAACTATGCCAGGCAATAAGACACACTATATTTCACAGCCTAGCAACAAAGAATTGCAATAAGCGTGCCGTGTCTGCCATACATAGGGAGCAATGGATAATTCCTGCACTATCACACATTCAAATCAATCGTGAAAGTTCTTCAATTATTACATCATTTATGCCTTTCACCCTGACAAGTGCATATGGATGAGAATTGGAAAACTACAAACAGAGGTCTTTAATTACGAAATGCATGGAGGAATGAAGCAGGTAGACTGTGAAAAGGATTTAGGAGTGCTGATAGATTGTGAACTTAATTTCAGAAGACATTTAGCAGAAAAAATTAATAGGTCAAATAGGATGTCTGGGTTAATAAGAAGGACATTTATAAACTTAAGAGACTATTCAAAACATTGTATACTGCCATGGTGAGACCTCTTTTAGCACCCGTATAAACAAAAAGACAAATGTAGTTGAAAATGTGCAGAGGAGAGCAACGAGAATGATTCCTTCCTTACAGGGGTTGAATTATGAAGAAAGATTGAAGAAATTAGATCTTCCTTCATTGACATACAGAAGAAATAGGGGAGACATGATTAAAGCATTATAATAATAAAAATTTCAATATATCAATATATTATAAATGAAATATATGATAGGAAAGTATGCGGCAATATATTTCAGAGAGCAGAGGAAACTAGACCAAGGGGACATAATAGTAAGAAGATCAAGAAAGTACGACCAAGATTAAACATAAAGAAATATTCGTTCAGCTATAGAATTGTAAATATATGGAACAGCCTTCCCGATTATGTCATAAATTCAGAAAGTGTAAGGAAGTTTGAGATTAATCTGGACAAGGAATGGAAAAGTAAAAAACAAATATTTCAGTATAAAGCACAACTACAATAAAAACTTTGCAACGAATTAACAGTCAAGATGAGGAGCCGGAGTCACAGGCCAGCTGGTAAAAGGCCTTCTTCCGGATGTATTCTACTTGTTACTTGTTACTTGTTGTTGGATATTCTATGCCCCGCTCCACCAGCAGATGGTGCTCCACAGGGCCTCTCATTATTATTAAACACTATAATCACTTGTAATACTCATATCATCTGTATCGCAACACTCATCCAACAGATGTGTTTTCAGTCTTTTCTTAAAAGTCGTGCAATTTTCACTACTCCGAACATGTAATGGCAATCCAATAATGAGCCTTGGTGCACACCTTTTAAACGCTCTGAAACCCATTGTCAGATTACTCCTCGGCTCATTTAACCTGTATTGTTCGTCACTATGCCTGAGTTCCATAGAGGTCTTTATGGTATTTATTGAAAGAATTATCGTTTTGTAGCAGTGTTGCCAGATCCGGCTAGGTCCCAGTATTTTGCCCTGGTTATTTCCTGTACTTTACCACGGTTATTTCCCGGTAGTTTGCCCAGGTTAGGTCCCGGTAGTCTGCCCAGGTTAGGTCCCGGTAGTCTGCCCAGGTTAGGTCCTGGTAGTCTGATGCGGTCTAGGTAAGGTCAGGCTAATTTCAAAATGCCCCATCTTGGAAATTAGGGCATTTGCGGAGGAAATGCTATAGAAGAAAATAGTCTTAGAATGGTCTTAATAAGTGGGTAATGAAGGTAGAAAATAGTCTTAGAATGGTCTAAATAAGTTGGTAATGAAGGTTGAAAATAGTCTTAGAATGGTCTAAATAAGTCGGTAATGAAGGTAGAAAGTAGTCTTAGAATGGTCTAAATAAGTGGGTAATGAAGGTAGAAAATAGTCTTAGAATGGTCTAAATAAGTGGGTAATGAAGGTAGAAAGTAGTCTTAGAATGGTCTAAATAAGTGGGTAATGAAGGTAGAAAATAGTCTTAGAATGGTCTAAATAAGTCGGTAATGAAGGTAGAAAGTAGTCTTAGAATGGTCTAAATAAGTGGGTAATGAAGGTAGAAAATAGTCTTAGAATGGTCTAAATAAGTGGGTAATGAAGGTAGAAAGTAGTCTTAGAATGGTCTAAATAAGTGGGTAATGAAGGTAGAAAATAGTCTTAGAATGGTCTAAATAAGTCGGTAATGAAGGTAGAAAGTAGTCTTAGAATGGTCTAAATAAGTGGGTAATGAAGGTAGAAAATAGTCTTAGAATTGTCTAAATAAGTGGGTAATGAAGGTAGAAAAACCGTACTCAATAACAGTAATTCTTTCAATATTTACCGTATTTATCATTTGGAGTATATTGGTCCTGATTGCTTGTATCCGGGCACACACACGTACAGTACAGCTCATTATGTTGGTATAGAGTACAATAACTTTATATATAAATAGTTGTAATAACAGCACAGTTTCTTTAAATAAAATCACGAACGAGGGATATAACCCTTTCCACACGAAGGTTAGAAGGCAACTGATATTAATTTTACCATACACCACAAGGAAGAGTCCTACAGATTAGGCTGGCCTGGGATTGGTCAAAATTATGTACGATTTCTCTCTTTTTTTTTTGCATACGGTTCATTGTTTGTTTTGGTAATTATCAGGGTATTTGAGCCGGCAGTTTAAATTGTCACGGGGATTATAGGGCCAATTCCACAGTGGCTTGGGTTTGTTATGATCCTCCCCAACCAACCACACTTGTCTTTTGGTTCGTTATGATCCTCCCCAACCAACCACACTTGTCTTTTGGTTCGTTATGATCCTTCCCAACCAACCACACTTGTCTTTTGGTTCGTTATGATCCTTCCCAACCAACCACATTTGTCTTTTGGTTCGTTATGATCCTTCCCAACCAACCACATTTGTCTTTTGGTTCGTTATGATCCTCCCCAACCAACCACACTTGTCTTTAGGTTCGTTATGATCCTCCCCAACCAACCACATTTGTCTTTGGGTTCGTTAGGATCCTCCCCAACCAACCACATTTGTCAGTCTTACTTATATCCAACAACAAACTTAGTCTCCATATCCACTAAATCTGTCTGGTAGTTCCATTATTACCATAGTTTGTTTGGATGGTCCCCAACCACATTGTCATAGTTTCATAGTAGAGTCATCCAATCCATAGAAACACGTGTCGTTTTAGTCCTCACCACCAAACAATGACATCCACCCTTCACTGAAAAGTGGCCACACATAATTTGTCAGTATATTATTCATCATTATTATCAATCTTTTAGTGCAGCCAAAGACTAAAATAATTAATGACATCGAGTGTGATCATTACTAATAGTTCAATTCATGTTAATGAAAATAAATTAAACTACAAATGAAACCGATATCAAAATTACATACATATAAGCAACTTAATGGTATGTGCATAGGATACACACTCAGTGTGCAGACACACATACGGCTAAAAATAAATGAATTACACACACACACACACACACACACACACACATAATCTATGCATTCTCGTACACACAGGTGCAAATCTGGGGAAAGTGTTAAGCATTTCAATTATTTACTTAATATTTTTTCACTGTAAGAGACACGGTGTGCTCGGCAGCCATTTGGTTAAATTTTATAGTCTATTTGAAATATACTGAGCGCTAAGGCGTTGGCCACTTCCGAGATTTACCTGACTGCTACGTTGCCAGATCTCGTCTGGACAATTATGGGATTAGATCCTCATTAAAAATGACAGCCAGCCCTCACTAACCCACCGCCTGTTCTCTCTCTCTCTCTCTCTCATCTGTTGCTTATATATATCGCTTGCCGTTAACAACAAAATATAAAAGTAAATGTTTCCTTTTCTGTTGACACATTATGTTGTATTATAAATGCGACACTTTTCTGAGGATATAACATAATATTTCGTTTGTTTCGACTTTTATTCCTCACCACCACTGCTCGTGATGGTGCAGTGATAGGTCCTCTATTTGCTTTCTCTTCTAAATAGTACTTATTTACATTATAAATAAGTTCTCTCTTTCTCTACTATGTAAAACATGATAGTGAGTAGCAGATGTGCTGCTCCATCTTGAGTGGCAGCCAGAGTAAAAGTGACGGTAGTGACCTGAGTTGACAGGTGGAGCTTATACACTTATATCTGAATACACTCACCCTAGGTGTACTGACAACGTCGGAAAAATATTCTGTCCAGTGTTGTGATACATATATATATTATCATTGTTAATATGAGAAGTAAATGATACTTCCATATACCTACATGGCCTTAGTAGTGAAGTAAATGTATACGTATTAATTTTGATTAATTTAGCATCAGCAAATAGCTGATATGAGAGAGTGAGTGAAGTGTATTGGTCTGATTTGGCAACATTGCGGGAGGGAAAAACCTCCCAACAGCCAACGCCTCAGCGCTCAGTATATTTTGAAAAGACTATAGTATACCTCTATGTATACAAGCAGAGGGTAGTGGTTATGTCTAGCACGTTTCATTTATTTTACTATTCGTTTCAGCGCCGGACAGACGCTGTTTTTCGCAAATATCTCCTAAATGAATCGTTGTATAAGTATAATATTTCAGCACACTACCTTTAACATCCGGACCTAATTTATGGCTGACATACCATATTCCTATATGTGTTATGTTAGGAGTTTACACGTGAAAAATAACATAAAGCTGGCCAGTCATATTGACGCATTCGAAGGAAAGTGTGTCTCCCCCCCAACACCCTCGAAAAACCATTCCTAACCACACAACTACTTCTCCCCCTTCTCGCCCTCGTTATCCCTCCTCTTCTCCCCCTAGCTCCTCGCCTCCCTCATCACTCGTGTCCCTCATACCTCAGAGAGGGGGAGGGGATACGGGAGACTGTGGATATTCAATTAAGGCATAAATTGCTTATTTAAAAAGGTAAAGAACACATGAAGCAACCATGAACGATTTAATTTGGTTGGCCAAAACCAAAATTGACTTCATCCTTCTGAGGTGGCCTTAGACACGTGGGTTATTATCCGGCTATACGGCCATTAACAACGGGATTAGCTATTGCTTTAATGGTCATTTGACCCACTCTGGTTTTCATGTCCACACACAACAGTAACTGTATTAAACAATATTACTAATGAACGATACGTATATACATACTGTCATATGTAACTATTATTTATGTACGTAATTAGAATAAGAAAAACAAAATCAAAGATGGAAGGGGGATGGTGTATATAGGGGGGTGAAGAGTGAAACGGGGAGGGGGATAATGTGATATTGGGGTAGGGAAGGAAGGAGTGGTGTAGGGAGTGTTCGGGGTGTTGGTGGAGTGGTTACACGAGTACCTCACACTCGTCCCATTCTCTATAACGCCTTAGATATGATGACTGGATTAGGCTTAATATCACTCAGTAAACTCCTAACATAACACAGTAATATGGTATGTCAGCCATAAATTAGGTCCGGGTGTTAAAGATAGTGTGCTAAAATATTATATTGATACAACGATTCGTTTAGGAGATATTTGCGAAAAACAGCTATAACGTCTGTCACCGGCGCTGAAACGAATAGTAGACGAGTGTTAGACCTCCTTTAATTAAGGAGATATTTAAGAATGTCACGGTTTTGCTGCATGGTGAGATGTTCTAACACAGAAAAACTTCCTGGCGAAATACGTTAAAGCCTAGTTTACACATACGCGAATAAGCTCCCGACTGCATCCCGATTAGAGGAATTTTTGGAAAACAAGCTTATTCGGGTCCTTATTCGGGTATGTGTAAAGGCGATTCGGGTGGTTCGCTGGCAGTTCGGGTCGCGCCACGAAAAGTTGGTTCCCCTCCCAACTTTTCATGGCGCAACCCGAATAAAAATAATTCGCAGGTTCACCGTAGGTACAGTACACTTGAAACTTGCCCCCGACATTGGACGCCCTCTAGACACCCACCTTCGTCAGCTACACTATGTCGTCACCTTCTCAACGCTAAGACCACGTGCTCAACCTTCGTCACCCACCCTACGACGTCACCTACATTACGACCACGTGCTCTACCATCGTCCCACAAACGTTACAATGCAATACTCCATCCTAACAGGAACAAATATAGATATACAGACTACAGTACAGTATTTAAGAAAATAGAGAGGAATTTAAAAAGTAGGCTATCATCATCTGACACCAGTTAATATCAATGTAATTACCACCTGATAGTGACGTGTATAAATAAGGTGTCATAATAGTGGGACAGAAGAGAAGCTACCAACGCCATGAAGCTCCATGTCTCATCTAGTGCGACATCCAATAATCTCGGGGCCTCACAAGCTAGAGTCACGTACGGCCTACTGATAGCCTACAGTCCCAAGGTTGAGGTAAAAATATATATATATATATAAATACTGTATAACTATAGAAGGAATAAGGTATCGTCATCTACAGTAACACCAGTTAATATTAAACTAATATTAATACTGTATATTTATCAAAATAAGTCATCTGTACTTCATAGCTTACTAAAGGAAAAGGTATCATTATCTAGCACAAGATAATATCAAATTAATAAATACTGTATAACTATCATAATCAGACAAATCTGTAGCCTACTCCGTAGCTTAAATTACTATAGTATGTAAAAACTCGCCTTTATGGATCTTTTGGGAAGCATACAAATGATAGATCCTTATTCCACTTAGAGTTGGTGGAGCAGGTTATTGCTGAGCACTCAGTAATCCCCATATCAGCTACAAAATCAACTTCAGCTGACTTAAAAAAAAAAAAAAAAAAAAAAACTCCCACCGCTCCACAGGTGCCAGTTGTTAGTGATTCCTCGTCGCCGCTAGGTGGCTCTGCTGTACTGCGACTACCAAAACTCCCATTCTGTACTAGAATCTGACCTTGTTGTTACTTGTTACTTGTTACTTGTTGTTGGATATTCTATGCCCCGCTCCACCAGCAGATGGTGCTCCGCAGGGCCTCTCTCATTATTATTAAACACTATAATAACTTGTAATACTCATATCATCCGTGTCGTAACACTCAGCGAACAGATGTGTTTTCAGTCTTTTCTTAAAAATCGTGCAATTTTCACTATTCCGGACATCTAATGGCAATCCATTAAAGAGCCTTGGTGCACACCTTTCAAACGCTCTGAAACCCATTGTCAGAATACTCCTTGGCTCATTTAACCTGTATTGCTCATCACTATGCCTGAGTTCCATTGAGGTATTTACTTGAAAACCTCTTAAAAGATTCATCAAGTACTCCGGTTTTCCAAATTTTAATGCTCGGAATGTTAGAAGACATATCTTGTACACAATCCTCGCCTTTATTGGTAACCAATGTAAGTCAATGAGTGCTGGGGTTATCCTCTCACCAGATGGAAGACCTTTAATTAATCTTGCTGCTCTGTTCATTACGTTTTGCAATTTTCTTAACCGATAGTCTGGCAAACCATAATATAGGGAATTGCAGTAATCCAGTCTGCTTATGACATAGTTATGAAGAAGCATCTTCACGGTATCCTGATCTAAATATTTTCTAACAAAAGCAATGTTCCTCAGGTGATAACCAGAAACTTTCACCACTTGATTAATTTGAGCTTCGAAAGAGAGATTTTCGTCTAGCAGCACTCCTAAGTCTTTCACTTTGTTTCTTACATCCAGCGTACTACCATGCACTCGTAAGCTTGAGATATCCAATCTTCTAAGATTGGTCTTCTTTCCAACGATCAAACACTCAGTTTTACTTGGATTTAACTTGAGTTGTTTCAAATCCATCCAATCCTTAATATCGGACATAATAACACTCAAATTCACCTCTGCATCCACCACATTATTTATAGATATATAAAACTGTGTATCATCAGCAAATAGTTTGAAGTTCGCACCATATTTCTCTAGTATATGTAATAGTTTGATAGTGTAGATACAGAAGAGAATAGGACCCAATACACTCCCCTGAGGGACTCCTCTTCGCAGGGGTTTATTTCTTGAAAAGGATTTCCCAATCTGTACACAATATGTTCTATCTTTTAAATAACTTTCCAGATAGACCAGTACATTCCCCTCAACACCTATAGACTTTAAATCATCTAGGAGTATACTATGCACTACTGTGTCAAATGCAGCTCTCAAGTCAAGCATAATAAGAACACTACACTTTCCTTCATTCATTAACACAATTAGGTCATTTACTACAGTACATAGTGCAGTCTCAGTTGAGTATAGCTGCCTATATGCAGACTGACTATCAGGTATAGCCTTCACCTTATTCAAGTGATGCCATAACTGATCTAAAATTACATTTTCAATCACTTTCGATAAAAAGGTCAGATTTGATACTGATCTATACGAACTTAGACTCTGAGGATCAAGGTTACCTTTTACAATAGGCTAGATAATTGCCAATTTCTCACTCTCCGGAAAAACATTGTTATCAAAACTTAGGTTGATAATTTGCAGGAACACATTAAAGATTTCGTCTACATTTTTACTCGTTATAACATCCGATACAGGTAACGGATCATTATCGCAATGAGTTAATTTCACTCGTTGTACAATTTCTTTCATCTTGGCCATACCGATGTTTTGAAAGCAAAGTAATTTGCTCTCAGACATTTGAGTATGTCTATGCATCACATTCAAACCACTTCCTGGAAAGCTTTCCACTATAGTTGCTATTTTATTGTCAAAAAATTCTAAGAATTTGTTTGCAAGTACTTCATCAGGATATCCTTCAGGCAACCTTGGCTTCTTTTTATTACCAGTTAAATTATTGAGTATGAGATATAGTTTATTCATATCTGACCTGGCCTCCTTGACTTTACTAGAGTAATATTGCCTCTTTCTCCGTACTATGAGTCTGTTTTCTTCTCTCTTTGCGTGTTGATAATCTCTTCTAGCAATATCAGTGCGTAGTCTACGCCAAGCTCTTTCTTTTTTCTTCTTCTTTGCCTTAGCTCGTGATATCTCACCATTAAACCATGGTACATGATCTTTCTCAATTATTTCTTTTGTAATTATAGGACACATTGCCTCATATTCCTCTTTAAAAACACGATTATACAAAATCGATACACATCGCACACACTTTCCCGCCTCCGTCATATCATGTTCACAGCTATTTTGCATCTCTGTTTCCAACCTTCGTATCGCACTGTCAATAAGTGTCTCGGGATCGAAATATTTTTTAACTCTGAAACTGATCCATTTTCTTTGCGCCCTCTCTTTCTCAAAGGGAATTTCAAATCGAACTAACTTGTGAATTGGAGATATGCTGCATACTTCATCCACATCAACATTTTGTAGGAGATCGTGCCGTGCATCACAAAAAAACAGATCCAGCATATGTCCCGTACTGGACGTAGCCTTAGTTACTTTATTTACAAAATCAAAACCATTCATCATCTCTATGAATTCAACAGCATGATGGTCATCAGTATCATCCACCCACAGATTGAAGTCACCCAATATGAATACATTTCTGCTTACTGAATCCACCGTCTCAAGATATAGTCTAAACTCAGCAAGAAATGTAACAGCATTAGCACTTGGTGGCCTATGAAAACAAATTTCCGCCCACCCATCTCACAACTGACCTGCATATGCTCGAAACTAATCCATGACTCCACCTTATCTAATTTTACTTTCTTAAAAATATTAGATACAAATAGTCCCACTCCACCACCTCTCTTGCCTTGCCTCGGCACATGCAAGAAAGTATGCGTCACGGGTGTCATTTCTCGAATCTTAGCTTTGTCATAACTACTCAACCATGTCTCTGCCAACGCCATGATATCAAAATGATCATTGTTAATTAGATCGCAAATATCCATTGTCTTATTACCCACTGATTGTGCATTGAAAAAACAACCTCTAATAATGTTTAAGTTTGTGCTGTTCAGTATCCGTTTTCTGTGCTACTTTTGATTTTCTGGAGTTCCTCTTGCATCACTGAACAATACCTCACATCATTTGCCATATGCTCAAAATCAGTTTTCTTAAACCTCTTACAGCTTATACATTTTCTCTCAGTAGACGTACAATCCCTCGTGTTATGGTTACCAGCACACTTAGCACATATTGGATCTTCTCCCTTTCCTTTGGATAAACATGTAAGTGCAGTATGACCGAACCTTTGACAATGATAGCAGACCGTCGCCCTATATCTGTCCCTCACGGAATAGACACCCCATTCCAATTTAACTTGATCACGATTCTTATGAATTAGCTCCCTTATCTCTGGATCACACTTAATAATGTAATGAGTGGTACCACCTGTAGCAGGCTTGTCAAAAAGTAGCTCCATTTTTTCCTTGACGTCAGTTACCCCTTGTAAGTAGTCATTTCGATCAATCAAGTTCTCAATTAGCTTGTCTCCAGATTCTTCTTTGTTGACGTTACAAATCATTATTTTAGGCTTTAACTTCCTTACATTCTTTGTCGTCACATCGGGTACAGCCCCAAGTTTATGAGCTGCTTCATCTCTCTTCTTTTCGTCCTCAAAATTCATTACGATGTCTCCCTTCTGTGTAAATTTTGTGTTGACTATCTGTGTACCATCTAGAGCCTCAGCAACATCTTTCTTTTGTAGGCTTGGTGCCTTGGTTGGTTCATTTATTGAGAGATATCGTTGTCATCGTCAAAGACGGTGTGTTCTCTCATCCAGTTCATTTGGACCTGTGTTGGGCGGGATCCACAAAGCATTAATTTAGGCCGGTGTAAACCATAGATACTGTAACAACATGGGGTTGCATTACTCTTGGGGTGAACAGACTCGATTTTACACGGTAACAATTTATTAATAAGATACAGGACTGTGTTCCCTAATGAATCCAGGAAACCGTAGCAAGGTCGGCTAGGGTCAGAGTTGTAGAGAACAAGCACCTTGTAGCTGGGAAGTCCTGCCTGCCGTGGCCGCGTGGGGTGAGAGAGGTAGCTGATGCAGGAGGTGTTATGGAGAGCGTGGTGTGGTAGGGCAGCAAGTAGAGACGACGGCAGGGCAGGAGGTGAGTCTAGGTCGAGAGCGGCTAGGAGAAAAAGAAGAAGATTTAGGGCTTTATGCCTATCGACTCATGGTGTTGGTCATTAAGTCTTGTTACATCAACATATCTTCCCCCAGCCTACAAGGTTGCTATTGTTGTTTTTACAGCCGGGTACCTACTTACTGCTAGGTGAACTGGGACATAGGGGGCTGGGAAATTGTCCAACAATTCCACTGACCTGGGAATCGAACCCGGGACCTCTCGCGTGCTGGGCGAGTGTGCTAACCATTACATCATCAGCACCCACTCGGCTAGGAGAGTGGACGAGGAAAGACCCATCGGCGCCCTTTAACCCGACCAGGTCGGCTGCGCCCGCCGGTGGCAGGTGGCCAGGTGAGGAGAGGGAAGCTCAAGGTGCTTGGTGTCTGCTACAATACTATATGGTTTACACCTGCGTAAGTGCTTTGTGGATAACTACCCGGTGGTGGTTTAATTAATTGGTGCTTATTTTGGACCGATCATGTGGCCCAAAAGTGTTTAGCATTGTTTGTTGAGTCCTCAGAGGTCATATTGCAGTTGCAGCCTTGCAGGTCACGTAGTGTTGAAGTCTTTCTTTTCCCACTACCGTAATTTTCTTTATCACACTTGTCTGGCTTATATAATACTTCTTTTCTTTGCACTTGAAATATTTGTTTACTGAGACGACAATAGTACAGCCTGCAGTATTATAATAAGGGAAATGGAATATGGTACAAAATGACGTCATCACAACAAACGACAACGTCACAGTCAGCTGGCCACATAGTTGCCAGTTTTGCTATTATCACGCCAATCAGGGATTGTTTTGGTATTATAAAGACTATAGGTAGCTGATAATAACATTTCAAAATTCTCCATGAAAGTCATATGCTCTAAACTAAGACTTATATTCTGTGGTAAGAAAAGCCCTCGTAATTTTGGAGGATGAGCCAGTGGAAAATCCGCATATGACTCATAAATGTCGATCTTGTGTGAAAATTAGTTGATTAGCGTGTTGTTTGTATTAATATTATATTTTAATAGTTTTATAAAATATTTGTACCTGTTTGAAAGGCTTAAATAATCCTATCCTTTAATAAACACAGTACAAAAAGTAGAACCATCATGTAAGTCCGTGACGCTCTGCTAGTAATGGCGGCTGGAGCAGGATACTATGGTCTAACATCAAGAACTTGAAGTTGTTGCCTCCTCATCCCTTATCCGCAGAAGGAGACCTTTCTTAAGCATCCTGTTAGTTTCTTCGTAGATTAGACTAAGGTAAGAAAGTCCCAAGTGGTGGTACTATGGGTATAAAGGTGTGAGATTGCTGGGTCTGTTATAACCATTTGACAGTTCAGGATAATGGTGCCGGTCCTGAGGCTGTTAGATAGACTCGTGCACTTTACTCTAGACCACAAAAAAGAACCCGCACCACCTGGACGTGTGTATTTTTTGTGAATTGTTATAATGCAGGAGTGTTTGAGTGTGAATGAAGGAGTGAGTGGGGTGTGGAGTGGTGTTGGTGGTGGGTGAGGTCAAAATCCTTGGGAGTGGGTTGACGGCCCCAGGCGGCAAATAAACACTACTTTACCTTACACACTTACCACCACCAACACTAGCCTACTAGCCACACACTATATTTTCTGGAAAACGCGTAATTAGCCTGGTTGGTGAAGGTTGGGAGAAGAAACGATCCTGGTATGTGTAAGCTTGTGTGTGTGTGTGTGGTTGCCATCGTATGTAAATGTGCGATTTTTAAATATTGGGAAGGTCATTTTGGTGTCCAGTGAGTTGCTTTATGATATTTGTTTGGTAGTAGGACCCATTTCATGCCTCACACACACTTTGTATTCAGTTTAACACGTACAAGACTCCACAGCATTGCATCCCTTTTGTTTGTTGATACCCATGACGAGTGCATTGTTATAGTGCAAGTGATTATGGTCATAGTGGAAGGGGAAGTTTATTATTGTTATGGTGCCAGTGGATATGGTCAGCTGTGAGGAGAACTTCATAATTATTATCTAACCTGTACAATTTCCTGCTCATCATTTTTGTATTTCCCAAGCAAAATTATATTCAAAAGGAAAAGAGTTAAATTTTTACAAGTTGCCACAACAGAAATTCATAGTTAAAATGTGTGTTTTCGGTAAATTTACAGAAGTACTGTGTTTACTATATTGTATATTTTAGTATCGTTACCCACTATTTTGGACCATTCTAAGACACTTTTCACCTATGGTGTTTCTCTCGGAGATGCCCCGTTTTACAAACATAATTTGGAAATTAGTCTGACCTAACCTAACCTAGACCACAGCAGACTACCGGGACTTAACCTGGGCAAACTACCGAGATATAACTGGTGTAAACTATCATAAAGTGACCGGGGCAAATTCCCGGGACCTAGCCGGATGTGGTAATATTGTGTGGCCCTTGCCAAAAACACAGTACTTCTATAATAATACCGTATTTTCTTGTAGGATATCCTGTGACGAGTGATTTTAACCACCGTTTTTATAGGAAATGCTTTGTTTGAAAAAGAGCTCCCCCCCCCACCCCCACCCCACCCCACCATACACCCAGTAGTTTTGAGAGAGAGCCTGGGATATACAGGGTTGTGATTGGGAAAAATCACGTAATTTAGCATATTTGGCTTTGTCATTAGGTTAGCCAAAAAAAATATATGTAAATCTGAACCAATTTTGGGCAAACTTGGCTTGGGGTTTCCAGTTTCAGAAATCATAAATGCTGAAAAAAAGGAAAAAACTGAGCCATGCTTTGTATAACCTAATCTTACCAAACCTAACTATGATCGAGGCATCCTTTGGTTCTAATATGGGGCATCTTTGTAATAGGGAAAGTGTGAAAAGCTTACTTTAGAACATTGATGGTGATTGTAGAGTGATCACTGATGCAGTTTGTATAACTTGTGATATTGAATCCAAAGAGCAATTTTATTTGTTTAATAAGATAACCTAAAAAATGCATGCAAAGCTGAGGATTAATTAACTGGGAGGATTACATGGAAGATGGTAAATTGAGAGTTACAGTAGTTGGGAAAAATAAATTGCATTACAGGTACGGGAAGTTTAATGAGGTGATAACAAATGTGTGCCAATTACAGATATTGATGAGAGTAAGCGGACCAATGAAAATTGAAAGCAAGGGTAGTTAAAACAGTTGGAGAGAGAATCACAGTAACACTAGAGTATCAGGACGTGTTGACTGAATGTAGAAGGGTTAAAAATCAAGTGAAATACAAAACTAGGAGAGAAGTGAAGAAAGGGGTGAATGATAATGCTAAAAAAGACAAAAACAACCTACAATTTTTGAAGTACTGTTATGTGAAAAATAAAGTATAATAAGGATGAGGAGAAAACTGAGGTGCTTGTTAATATGTTAACGAGAAAATTTAGAAGTGATGCCAAGTTGAACAGGGAAATTAGGAAATAATATGGGTACACTCATAAAGCATCAGTCAATTGAGATTATTATTTTGGGAATTCATAAGAATTATGGAAAAACGTGAGTCGACATGCCCAGAAGGTATACAATCTTGGTTTCTAAAGGAGGCTGAGATCAATATTGTGAAACTGTTTAGGATGATATTTCAATTACCAGTATCATTTGACGCATGACAAACCCTATTGGAGTGGAAGACTGCTATTATAGCAGCAATATTCAAGAAGGGAAACAGGAAGATATGTTAATTCTGCATGTAATCATGTAATTTATATAATGAATACATTGGTTAGAAAAAAGATCTGGAATTATTTAGACATGACAAGGCATTTGCATAAGCAGATTTACTGAAGTTGAAAATGGGTGGAATCTGCAGCATTGTAAACATTTGACATGTATAGTACTTTAGGTTTCTCCCACTTTCAAATGAGGACTGATAAAGCATGCAGTTTCAGCATCGTGAATCTTGGTAGACCTTGTATCTTTCAGACACAAATTAAATACTGTACCGTACTGTACGCCATAGCCACTCATAGTCTGTCTATTTTTTCTGTGTTATTGGTTCTTAAGTTGTGTCTTATTGTTTTCACTATAGCAGCCACAGGACTAGACCCAAGATACCTCACCTGGGAATAGAACCATGGGTGCCAGTTCCCTTGTCTCACAAATGCTGACCAGAGTTCAATTCCCAGGTAGGGTAGCTTGCTCAGATGCTGGGCTAGTTAAGTCATTTGTAAAATATGTTGATGATATGGGGTACGTTATCATAAATTTTTAGTGTAGCTGAGTACAGGTGGCTGTACCTGATTTTAGTTGTACTGTACATTTCTGACATATAATTACTATTCAGCCAATGTAGTTATTAATTATTGTATTGTAATATTGCAGACAATATGTTTTTCTGGATACAGTACTGTATTACTTTGACAGTGGGCAAATTACCCATGATGGTGTCACACTAAGAAGCAGTTATTATTGTTAGCTACAAGATTATGATGTAAAAGCATTAATTATTTATATATTGTTACTTACCGTATAATACTGAACAGTATTACAGTATTGACAATACAGCTTTATCTATGAGGAAAATACTGGTACTGCATTGGATACATGTAATAATCCTTGACCTATGGTATTACAGTACTGTCATTATTTCCAGGTACTGTAGATGTGAATCAGAACTTTTGTCAGCAACTTTACTTATATTTGGCTGTGTAAAGGTCCAGACATAATTGTTCACAACTGTATACTCCAAAAAAAATGTTGAATACTGTAATTGTAACCACAGTACTGTATTATATTGCATGGTGTATCAGGATTTTTTTTTTCTGGTGGACAACATACTGTATTTGCATGTGTCTGTGAGTTTGATGAAAATGAATGTATCATACAATAGAGCAATAGTGAATGTACAGAACCAGTTACAACTGTGTAGCTTGGTAGAACTCCGTAGCTGTACATTGTGAATCTTGTTTGTGACCTTTTGCTGTGCTGTATATGAATACTACTACTACTGTACTTTATAAATATTTTGGAGCTTTTTCAGTAGTACAGTACTCTGCCTTTCAGTTGTTGACCATGTAAAAATTGTAGTTTCAGTCTAGAGGCCTACAAAAATATTTACAGTGATAGTGTTTTTCTAGTAGAGCATCATTACCATCATCAGATTCATTTCAAGGGGTGGATGGATCCAGGACCAGGGATGGAGAAATTAATTCTTAAACAGAGAGGGACTGACTAGCCAATGAAATGAGTCATATTTACATTTACTCACAAGGCTATGAAATTCTGAGATTCCTTCTCCCCCACAAATGGGGATCAGTTTACTTCAACACAAAAATTTATTTTTTTCATGGTACAACTAGAACTGTTAGGGATGTTGGGAGTAGTGAGGATATGTGGGTGGTAGTAAGATGTTTGGTGTGTAGTGATGATGTGCTGTGATTAGTGTAGTTATGTAGTGTGTAGTGGTACAGTAAGTGTGTGTATGGTTGATGCTGGATATTGAAGATATGATCGTGAGTAGTAAAGATGTCAAAAGGTGGTTAAGATAAGTTAAGATGGTAGCTTCTGTAACACCTTGGTGTAATAGTGATGAGGCACTTTTGACATGTGACATCTTACTTTTAACCCTCTTTGCGGGTTTCTGCCCCCATCTGGCCCACTTCACAGGCACTTCCCCACCACCTCGCCTGCTTTGCTGGCTCTCGTCTACGCATTGCTCACTTTGCGGGCTCCAATCAGCACTCTTGTGTAGTGGATAGGGAAGATGGGGTTTTACAGTCTTTTATGGTGTAATGGGGAGTGAAGGTGTTGCGGAGATGTTGGTGTGGTAAGTGGGGGTAGTAAAGATGTGTGCAAAGGGGGTAATGGTGATGTGTGAAGATAGTGAAGGTGTTGTGCAGGGTAAGTGGGGGTAGTAAAGATGTGTGAAGTGTGCAGAAATGTTGTTGTGGTAAGTGGGTTAGTGGTAATGTGTAGGGGGTATTGAAGATGTATGAAGTAGGGTCCACTCTCTTTACTACCCTATCTTCAATGTTCACTACACATCAAGAGAGCACCAGTTTGCGGGCGAGGATTGGCTGTAGTGTTTGTGGTTGTTTGTACACTCATTACTTTAAAACGACACATCACACAGCAAAAACGAAAATTATTCAGAATCAGAATGTTAGTGGCATATTTCTAACACATCTTCACTATCCACTTACACTAACAGCTCATAAGATATGTGACAGATAGATCCAAATTACAACACTGTTGGACTACTCTCATTTTGACTACACAGATGAGGACAACAAGCGGGCTCATAGCCTTTAGTCCTCATCTTTCTCAGTATAGAAAAAATAGGTTAACTACAAAATTTTACTGATAAATCCATCAAACATAAAATAAGTCCAGTATAATTTTATAAGGCTTGAAGACATCTATAAGGTTAGTAGTGTCCTCTTCACGTCCTAACAAAAAAAACACATGGTACACAATAGTGTATTGTATACAGTAGTTTCAGGCAAAATTTATGCACCAACTGGCCATCTTTAACCCTTAACCTTTCTAGGCCAGACTAGTTTTGTAAAACTGCACGCCAGGTCTGGGCACCCCTCATATATCATCCAGCCGGGTCTAGGCAAGTTTCTATATATCGCTCTATATCACTTTATCTCGACTCCTAATCTACAATGCCTGTGAACTTAATTTGGCTTGGTATTCACCACCAACTCCTTGTTGAAAACAACCCCAGTTCCCTGTGTCCTCTAGTTACAGAGATATGACATATCGAAGTTGTGTCCGTGCCCTCCCCCAATATTGGCGATTGCCGGACCAAGTTGGGTAAACATACTAAGCATACAGGAGTGCGTAGTGCCCCGTACTGTTGTGATTCCCGGACAAATACTCTCCCGTGTTTGTCCAGGAATTCGAGGATTGAGTGTACAAAATTTGCTGATTTCAATTTGACCTTTTGCTTGATGGTTACCAGTAATGATTATGTTTACCAAGCTCTTCAAAGAGCAATATAGTGTAGTATAGGACAGGGATTCTCAGCCTTTTGTATCCTCCACCCCATCATGTACAGTAATTTTTTATAAGGCTGCTTAATAACCAATTTTTGCTAGTTCAATACTAATGTAATTAATTATTGATAACGCTCAAAAATAGCATGAAATTATGTGTTTAACTAGTTTTGGATATTGCACCTAAGATCAATTTGATTGTAGCCTCTTACGGTATATCATATATTTTTCCTTTTCATTTGAAAATGAATGATCCATCAAACAGTAGTAGAATGTATTCGATCCATGGGCTTGTTTAAGGTTATGAAATGTATAATTGCATACATGGTGGATTTTACTGTACAGTATCTGTATTGTGTAATTGTTGCTGAGAATAACTCTAGTTATGGTATGCAGTTATATATTTCTAGACAAGTGGATTTGCAACTCCTCTAGACATGAAGTGTTATTGAGGTGGGAGCTTAAAAGGATGGAACAGATAATGGTATAGTAGGTAAGAATGACTGAAGAAGTTGGCTAACAAGCAAGTGCTTCCTGTAAACTAGCAATGTGTGTATATTTGGATACTTACTGGGAAGATCTTTCGGTTATGTTCACATTAAGTACTGTATTGCAGGGCCGGATGTACTGTACATAATAAGGGGCCCTGGGCACTCTGGTAATGCGGGGCCCTGCCAATCAATACTTGGTTTAAAGTTAGCCATTAATCACCATTTTATTGTCATAGGCTTTATATGTTCAACCTCAATTTAAGCAAGTAGAAATACACACCCCAAGTTATTGGTGTTATATCCAGTTTTTTATGAACATCAAAGTGGCCATATTCAGGCACAGGGAATATAGTACAGTAGTAATTTGCTCCATAGCTATCTCAGATACATGTATAATACTTCCTTGAGTGTTGCTACATATAGATTGCTGGTATATAAGAGAGAACGATTATATTAAGTGGCCTTACTGATCTGAATTAGGAGCTGGCCTCCACAGTCTGTGATGTTTTGTGTTTATAAATAATTGACCATTCATGTATGAAATGTTTTGTATATTATACACAAATTTAATTTAAATAATTTGCTCATATTTGTAGAAATATCACTATAAAGTAGATGAGGGGTAGTTTATATGAAATCATCATGAAATAGAATTTTTTAGTACTTTGAGTTTGGTGTAAATCAGTAACGTAAACGTGAACCGCCCTTTGGGCTGAATTATGTGCAGAACCCTGTTGCACATGCCCTATTTGCCCTGCTGTATTGTATTATATATTTTGAATGCAACAATAATTTGGTATTTTATTTTGTAAAAACATAGTCAGTCTTCATTTGCCACTGTAATCCCTTTTATGGTCTTGATAAGAAAGGCTACTGGCACATCAATGTTGTTGCAAAATAATGTATATTTTCATATAATTGCTATACATATATATGTCCATGCCTAAATGGATCCTTTAGTCAAAAGTAATTGATACATATTAGAACAGTAATATTATTCCCATAAGCCAGGTTTCTAGATTGTGATAATACAATACTGATAATTTGTGCATTATTTAGAATTTGCGGGAGGGATGATAAGGGTTGTGTAGGGTCTGATGTGCTGATGTGGTTGGTTCTGCAGGTGACTGCAAGATGGCACAAGAGCAGAACAGGACGTTGTACGTGGGCAACCTGGACAGCTCAGTCACCGAGGACCTCATCATGATGCTGTTTGGCCAGTTGGGTGAGGTTCGCAGCTGCAAGATGTTCCGTGAGCCTACCACCGATCCTTATTGCTTTGTAGAGTTTTGTGATCACATGACTGCACTTAATGCAATTACCATGATGAATGACAAGATGCTCCAAAATCGGAAAATGCGAGTTGATTGGGCTACAGGCCAAGGTAATAAGAATAAATACACAAAAGTAGACACCACTAGGCATCACCACGTTTATGTTGGAGATCTTAGTCCTGAAATAGATGAACAAGCTCTCAGAGAAGCTTTTCAGGTCTTTGGTGAAATTTCTGACTGTAAGGTAGTGAAAGACCCTCAGAGTTTTAAGTCACGAGGATATGGTTTTGTTGTGTTTGTAAAGAAGATGGATGCTGAAACGAGTATCAGTGCGATGAATGGTCAGTGGCTGGGCCGTAAGATGATCAAGACTCGCTGGGCCACCAGGAAGCCTACCAACACACCGAATGAAACCAAACCTGAACAGAAGAAACTTAATTATGAAGAAATTTATAACCAGACTACACCCACAAACACAACCGTTTTTTGTGGTGGGTTGAAGCAGGATATAACTGAAGAAATGCTTCACAAATCTTTTCAACCACATGGTCAAATTGAAAAGATAAAAATCTTCAAAGAAAAGGGATATGCTTTTATAAAATATACCAACAAGGAGAGTGCTTGTCAGGCAATTGTTGAACTACACAATTCTAACCTTAATGGACAGATAATTAGGTGTTCTTGGGGCAAAGATACTGGTGCTGACCAAGTTAGCAATCCTGCTCAGGAGGCCAATGGTGCTCAGCCTGGTATGCCAAATTTTCCTAATGGTGGAGGTTATCCCAATCAGATGGGTCAGATGAGCTACTGGCAATACTATCATCCTCAGCAGATGTCTTATAACCAAATGCCATATGGTCAATACCCTTATGGTTACCAGCCTAACCCTGGGTATATGTGGATGGGGTGGGGCCAGCAAGGGTGGGGTCAGCCTGGGCAAGCACCACCCCCGGCCCCACAGCAAGGTCAGCCTCAGCAGTAAATCTCAGCTGCTGATGACATAGTTGCTGGTACATCCCTTATGGTGGTAGGGTTTTGGCCTCGTCATGAAGACAAGCCTTCATTGCTACGTTTTCATCTTTGTAAGTGCAAAGACCTTCAGACCAATCTAAACCTTGTAAATATCTTAAATAATTATTATGAACTTAATTATAGGGCTCTACTTAATTATCTCATGTCCATAAGCACTATCTTGTAAAATTAGAGGAAAGTGGTGTTCTTTTTGTAAGAGAAAAAATATTTTGTAAAGTTTTATATCAGGAATACAGTGAACTGTATTTTATACTGTTTTCTGGACAGACAAGTAAATGGCTTTCATGGCTGGTTAATCATAATTGGTTATTGTAAATACTGTTCAAATATGATTACAGTTATCAAGCATAGAGGCTTTATTTCAGTAGGGTTATAGATTTTTTTTAGGCCATGTAAGTGAAGTCTTTATAAATATTTATGTACTGATTGAGTAATAAGTACAGTTTAAAACAGAATTTGATGAATGAATGTAATTGATGGATGAGTGAATGATCTTGAATGAGGTCTGTATTTAGCATATACCCAAATAATTATTCTTGCACAGGCTCATGAATATTACTCTATATAACCACATTCCAAAAAGAAACTGGTTAATTGGGATTATTTTCCTAACGCCAATTTAGTTAGCAGAATATATATATTATGTTTTGTGCTTAGCATGGAAACTTTTGTACACAGTCCCATCCATGTACAGATATGCAGACATGAAAAATAAAGGAATGGTGTGCAAGTTAAGTATCACGTTGTCATTTCCTGCTTCTACTACTATCCAACTAAATGTATCTTTTTTTATTTCAGACTAAAGGCAAGGAGGTTTGAATCCACAAAATATATGGTATACATAGGAGAAGCTTACTAAGTAAACTGGCTGATGCATTCCTCTCTTGTTGCAGGGGTTGCTGTGTTGCCTTGTTGTGCTATTTGAGTGCAACACTGCAGGTCAGTGGGCCTCTCGTTTGTACTTACTACTTGTTCTGGTTTTGTCTGTTCACAGTAGTTCAACTGCACAAAATGGAACCCAAGTCTCAGTGGTACAGAAGGAACTTGCAGGTTCCCCTCTACACTGGAGGATATGTGCCACTGAGATGACTAGAGGTTGGTGAGTGGAAGAACCAGTTAGCTTGCACATTCAGTTCACAGTGGACTCAATGGAATTTTAATTAGCTCCAGGCTTACCAGGCTTTTACTTGAGTTTATAGTAAGATCCATTATTATTATAATAAGTAACAAAGTGTTCATTAAGTTGGAAGCACTTGTTTAACTGTATACTGTGTTAACTAACTGGGTTGAAGTAATTTTGGAGTGATAGAAATGTATTTAGCTGCAGATACTGCAGTTGTCAGCTGGGCTACTGATTGCTTGAGTTTCCTGTATTGGACTTGATGTGTGGCTAGGTGGAGGTAATGCTCACCAACTAGCTAGAGGGGGAAGGCTGCAGGTAAGCCTTACTACTGTTCCATTTCTTTGTTCTGTTTTTGGAAGTACAAATGGGATCCTGCCCCTGCTTGGAGAGAGGTATGTCCAGTTGTGCCAGTTTACCTTACTGTTTTGTAGTTTGTTTTGAATGGAAGTATGACTGGAAAATGGATTTAAACTCCCAGATGATATGTTATTAATACAAAGTATAAATATGCTATTGTTTGTATACAACATAGCCAACTGAATCAAAGAAAATTGAAAGGCATCTGCTCTGCTATGATGGATGCATTTTCATCAGGAAAAATAATGGCATTTGCTATTTATAAAAAGACTGAGAAGATGGAAAATATTGAGAATTTTATAGCTAATTTTCCATTGTTTTAGGAGCCATTTCTCCAATCGATGAATAATGCTGATGCTTTTGGTATTACCCCCAGCTCACATCTAACCTGATTGTTCAGTCATTTCTGCTATGTCTTTGCTTTTATTTTTCTTTCTGTTTTTCAAAAGTTATTCTTCATCACCTTTTGCTGTGTGAGTGCAAGGCCACCATGGTTGTTCAGTGTGTACATGAAATGAAAGAGAACTGGAACAAGGAGTGCCGGGTGGAGATTGAGAAAGGCTTATATTTCTTATTTGATGTATGTAGATGATGTCGTGCTATTGGCTAGCAGTAAATGGGAGTAGGTGTGTAATATGCAAATTGATGGTAAGAATCTTAAGTTTGGTTGAAGAATTTTAAGTTCCTGGGAGTGATAATTTGATAGGAGAGGGAAAATAGAGTAACCCAAGGCAGAACAGTAGTGGGTGTGATGAAAGCACTGATTAGAACTAGAGGGTTAAGTATAGAGGTGGCAAGAGGATTCAATGGAATGTTAATATCCACACTGTCATATACTGTAGTAGTGAAATTTTGGTGGAGAATGAATATGAGAAATTAGAGTAACAGCAGTATGTGATGAATGTGCTGAGAAGGAAGTGTAAAATCCACAGAAATGGTGGTAAGAAATACATAAAGATGTAGTAGTGTGAGTACATCACTTGATCAAAGAGTAAAGTAAAAAATTGATGAAACAAGAATGGTGAAAAATGCTAATGAAAATCATTATGAGGGGAAACGAAGGGGAAGACCAAGGAGAAGATGGTACAATGTGTTGTGTGATTGAGTAAGAATGACTGAAGCAAAAGGATTTGTGCGTGATAACAAAAGTGGAAGAGCTTTGCTTTGACATAGGTTTTGTGAGGAAAGTTAAGAATTTTTTGGTCATGAAAATGAAAGTGACTATGACCCATTTTATAGGGTATTTCTGTCCCTGTTATTCTGATTAATTTTCCATCTCTTGCTGTGGAGCCCCCACCCCTTAAAAAATAATGAAATAGAATGCTAGTTAGATAAATGTAAAACAAACTAAATTTTATTGAAAGCAGATCTTATAGTTATAAAAGCCTAAATTAAATATTGATTACTTCTAAAAGGTGGTGAATTCAGATGAATTGCCCATCTCAGTTATATATTGCAAAATATTCGATAGTTCTTGTTTTTGCTAAGTACAGAGCAAATGTGATCACAGATACTTTACTTTGCACGCCTCTTTTTATGTACGGTATATATATAATTAACCGAGTTCAACAATCTAATGTGCCAAAGATGATGGGAAGTCTATTCTTTTACTATTTTATTTGTTTTACTATACTGTACTGTACTAGGTTTCAAAAACAGTAATACTTTCAGTTATTATTTCTCATTGGATTATTGTATAGATTATACATTAACGAAATTTCTTGCAATTAAAGCTCTGTAATGTCATTAATTTAGACAGTTTAATCAATTTAATTTGATTGGTCAAAAGATACGAACGAAATGTTTAAGCCATAATTTCTCAAATTCCAGATCAAGGTATAGTATGTTGTTTGCTAAATCTTTAATATTTTTTCTGATCAGTTACGTCAAATAGCTTGATTTAAGTCATTCTTTAACTCTTAGGGCCAGAGGCTTACTAAGAATAAAATTGTTTGACATTATCCAGAGTGAAATAACTAAACTTGTGATGAAAAAGGTAATAATTGTAGATAAATTACTGAAGTATTGCACAAAAGTATGTCATGATGATGATGATTGGGTCAGTAGTTCACCATATGACTAGTTTGATTAGGTCTCTTACTAAGAAGAGCTACAGGCCATGAAATCCCTCCACACATAGGCTTATGGCATTTTGGAAAGGAACATGATGCTTAATATGTTTAGTGAGCGTTAAAACTCTCTACTCGTGCATTACCCAACTTGCCCTGCTGCCAATGTTTCATTTCAGGTCTACACCCTTTTTCCTTCATTGCTTTATATTGTACAATACCTACTGCTTAATGCAGCACAAAGCCACTTCCTTTTAATTGATTTTCATGCCATTATTAACCAAGCTTGAGTACATCAGTGCTGAATCTCAGACAGCAGTTTGAAATTATTATGGATAATAGGTACAGAGGTAAAAGAACTATGCTCATTCATTTTAAATGAGTGATTTTAACTCATTACTTATATTGCTATATGTTATATTTTTTTCAACAAATAATACCACATGGCCTTAGTTGCCTGATATTAGCCTTGCAAAGTTATCTTAACCTAAAACTATTATGTAAAAGATGGTACTTCACAATATTTGAGATGAATAGTGTGGCATAAATTAGGACAAGTCACTATATTGAAATGCCAGATGAATATACAGTTCTGGAGCTGGGTAACACAAGGAATATATATAGAGAAAATTTAACTGGCGTTCCTTCATACTCATGTACTGGTCACTCCACCCTGAGGTACATTACATTTGGAGGCAACCTATGGAATGACATTCATTTGCTTTGTTTAAGCTTGTTATGTTCCCAGATGATTTTTACAAATGTGCAAAATGAACAGTACTTTATGCAACTTTCTGTTTTTGTCATATTGTACAGACAGTATGTTATACTTGGGATTTTTATATATGTCTATAATCTAGTGTGAGGATTACTATGGTACTGTGATACTATCTTATTCTATGGTAACATTCATGAGAGACTTTTAGGTGTACATTATAGAAAAATCCAACAAGTAACAAAGTCTGAAGGTTGTTTAACGTAATGTGAAGTGTTTGTGTAAAAGTCATTTGTGAAATACTTAGCTTTATAGAATGTAACCTGAAGAGCACCCAAGTTGAACTAAAATGTTGTGTAACATTATTTTTTATGTTTAGTGGAATTATTGTTTCTATTTTTACTTAAGATTGTGAATTCACATCTGTAACAAAGTTGTTCCAGAAGTTGTCTCTGAATGTTACATTTCACACATGATATTACCCATTATGATAAGGTATATAGGTGCTGATATGGAACAAATAACTGATGCTAGCAACACCTCATCACAAGCAAGACAAGAGGATTATTTAACAGGACAGTAAGTTGTTTAAGTGTGCTGTATTGTGGATTGTGGAGTTATGGTATGGAGCAGCATGACTGAAAAAATACTTCAGTCAGTTGGCTACTGGAAGCTGAGAAACCAGTTATATAGTAAGTTATGAATTGGTATTATATATATATATATTTTTTCGTCTGTTGGAACTTCAGTACAGTACAGTACGGTACAACTTAGTATCAAGATGACCCAGCTGATGACTAACAGAGGATATCATATATTGGGTTTGTTTTATTTTTGCTTTTGCAGTACAGTATCAAGCCATAGTTAGTACAATTTTTTAGTATCATGAGTGCTGAACACCCAGGTACAGTATTTGATATTGGTTTTGTTTTTTATGGAGCCATGTAATATTTTTACGATACTGTAGGCTGTTAAAAATGCCTAATTTTCATATAATGTGGTACCTGGCTATTCTTTGATATTTGAGGTCAAATTATTATTTTTTTAATGCTTGTACACAAGAAGAATTAATGCAGTTCCAACATGATGTTGATGACTTTGAGTAGCCTGTGTAAAGATTATTAAGTGTATATCTGATCAATTTAAGTGTTTAAATACAAAATAGTCAGGGTTTTATATACTTGATACTAGGATGATTTCAGTTTAATAAGATGTTTGTACTACTGATTTTAATTCTAATACTGTATTTCATAAACTGTATACTATATAATTTATGCACAAAAATTGAATTTTTTTAAATGATATGACTGCAATATTTGTGAGAAACATAAGAGGGAACTGGTTCTGTACGTTTGCCTGAATTGCCATCTGTTATACAAAATCACAAGTTACTTAACACCCATGCCACCATATCACATTCCAGCCTGTTCCAGATTAGAACTAAAAAGTGGGCTTGATTCTTGGTGCACCCATTAGTAAAAACGTCTACCACAAACACATGCTGGGAGAAACCATAGTTCCACTCAAATAAGCCAGCACAATAGAGTAGACATATAATTTAGGGCCAGTAGGGGTTTAGTGAAGAGTGCCTAGCTTGGGCCACTTGGTGAGCATACTTGCATTGGTTGAAGATTTTTGGATGTGGCGAGCAAGTTTTTACTAATGCCATACCATGGCTGTGAATGAGCTGGCTGCTTTCCCAAAAGTGATAGACCTCCTTAGTGAGTTCCTTATGTTCTCATGCTTTTCTTGTCCATTATATGCCTTTTACCCCATATACAGGGTGTATTGCGAGGTATATCATTAAATTTCACCAGAGATATAAAATAATATTTTGAGTATATTTTGTTCAATAAAGTATGGTGTGTGTGATCTCAATAAAGTACAATGACTACTGATAAAAACTATTTTAACGTGTGTTGTCAAATGGCGGTGAGCGTCGGAGGGAGTGGTAGCCTAATATGTTTTTCGGAACAAAGAGGCCTTATTTATTTCATCTTAATAAGTTTTATCATGATTGCAATATTTATGTGATGTTCTATAACGTACATTGAATCATATTTTCAATGCAGAGGGATACTAACAGGCCCCTATTAATAATATTCGACGAAATATGATTAATATCTTTTGGAGGTTAGGTAAACTTTACCCGACATAACGCCAGCTGCAAGTTAGCATTTCCTTACATTTCACGGATTTTCTTCTTATACAGGCCTGGTATTATCCGTCTGCATTCAAAATATGATTCAATGTGCGTTATAGAACATCACATAAATATTGCAATCATGATAAAACTTATTAAGATGAAATAAATAAGGCCTCTTTAGTCCGAAAAACATATTAAGCTACCACTCCCTCCGACGCTCACCGCCAGTTGACAACACACGTTAAAATAGTTTTTATCAGTAGTCATTGTACTTTACTGAGATCACACACACCATACTTTATAGAACAAAATATACTCAAAATTTTATTTTATATCTCTGGTGTAATTTAATGATATACCTCGCGATACACCCTGTATAGCCCACTTTAGTTTGACCTTTCCCTCGACTACACCCTTACTTGCCCTTGTGTCAATACATTCCTTTGGGCTCAGTGCTTGTTGCCATTGTAATAAAGTATCCCTTCAATGAATTAGCTAAGGTATCCCAGCCTCAGATCCCTGTACAGTTGCCTGACGAAGTTTGTTAAGGACTGACAGGTGTAGGGTAGGGCCACAGATCTGGTAATAATGTAAAGTACTGTATTAAATGTTATAAATTCTATTCAAATTTTATACTACTGAACATCCATGTAACTGTAAGAACATTACGTTAAATATTTTCCTTGTACAGTGAGTGCTCCCTTGTTATCGACGGTTTCGATTCTCGATGGATTTACTCTACCGTACTCTATTATCACTAAAAATAATTCTAATCTTGAACCAAAAGTATGGAAAATGTATGTTTTGAATGGTTGTTCATTCTAAAGGTGTCGGCCTAAAAGCGCGAGTGTAGTGAGTGAAGAGTGAGGGTGATGGTTGACAAGTTCAGTTATCACCAATAATCCATGAGTTTCTGCTCATACAAATACATTTCCTTAGATTATATTAATTATTTTTTGTCACTTTCTCTTGCAATCACTTGCACTTTTCACCATATCAAATGTCTGTACTGGGATATGTGTTAAAAGTATGAAAAATGCCCGTTTTGAGAAGTTGTTCACTGTAAAGGGGTTAGGCTTATCACGAGTGTAACAAGCGAGCGTGAGGGTGAAAAGCTGTTCACTATAAAGGCGTAAGGCTTATCGGGAGTGTAACGAGGGAGCGGGAGGGTGAAAGTTGTTCATTATAAAGGGGTTGGCTTATCACAAGTGTAATAACAAGGGAGTGGGAGGGTGAAAAGTTATTCACTATAAAGGGGTTAAGCTTATCACGAGTGTATCAACCAAGCGTGAGGGTGATAGTGTGGTGGTAAGTTTAGTTAGCACCAAAACTCATTGAATTTTTATTCATGTACACATTCCTTTGTTTGTATGCATAAATTTTGGTAATTTTCTCTTAGAATCACTTTCACTCTTCTTGGAAATCGTCTAGTTAAGGAACGCCTACTTGTGGGGAGCACTGTACATTTATTTAACATACCGTAATGCTGGATCGACAGTTTTGTTATCGACGGCCATCTTAAGAAAGTAACCCCCGTTGATAATGATGGAGTACTGTAACTGGAAAAAATACACAGTCCGGACTTAACGAACTTCGTCAGGCAACTGTACCACTATTGGAATGCACAGAACCTCGATATCAGTGATTTTTCAGGGTATGAGCTTGTTAAAATGCATTTCTTTTTGTTTATGGATACTGTTTGGAGAAATTGATCCCCTTAACTCTTCAGTATACTGACAAGCCATAGCCCTTGTTATCCATTTCTTGCGAACATCCCACTAGACTTGCAAAAAATGATTGGCCTTATGTAGCCTGGTACTAGTTTATGCATTATTGGATTGAAAATCCCCGTATTATAACTTATGCTCCTTTAAATGCAATGTACGCATACCAAGTGAAATTGGACATGATTTTTATTCTTATTTATTTATTTTTTATTTATTTATTTATTTTTTTTTTTTCACAGGTGAGGACAAAAAGTGGATATTCTTGCCTTTACAACGTCCTCACCTTCCTTAGTACAGTATAGGGCAAATATGTAAAAGACATGCAACCATAGTACAAGTAATTGCTTAGCCTAGCCCATTACTTTCCTCATGCATTTTATTTCCAGTATTGAGCATTTCCATGCTCAGAATAAAAGTAGCAAATTCCTCAGTGACACCTTAGATAATGTAGACCAAGGGAGTGGACACATAAAAATTACACCATGTGTACTAGAGGTTGAGTGCATTACAGAATGCATTTACAGTGGAAAACTTAAGGGCTCCATACATGCCAGGCCATCCCGTTCAGGCAATACTGAGCGTGTGTGGGTAGGAAACAAGCCTGAACAGGCGCCTGCCCAGGTAGCCTCTACAGTCGCTGCCAAATCTGTCGCTGACAGATTTTGGGATCCGGCTCCGATCAGGTTCGGATTTTTGAGCGTGTGTGACTACTGAAGGCTGTCAGTCTCCAGTCACTAACGGAGGGGTTAACACACTCTTGTACCATCATGCCCTTCTGGTAATTTGCCTGCAGTGCATGTCTCTGGTATAATACCCCCCAAGGCTTGTGGAGATATACAAATTAATTTCAAATTCTCACACGAGCAACCCTTGGCACTAAACCTGAGTGTGGCGGTCAGCCTCTTGTGAGGTGAAATTGAACTCTTCATACAGATATCCTCCTCCTGTATTAGTGGGGAAATCAATCACAATAGCTGGAAATAGGATTTTTTTGTCTATCCACTCGTAGTTGAACCAGTGACCTTTCTCCCACCGCAGTTCTTTTAACAATGTCAGATGAGACAACCTACTCTTCTTTAGCCAATCTTTGTCTATTTTTTCTGTTTTTTCTCCTTTCATTATTTTTGTTCCCTTAATAGCACAAAGCTCAAGGTCCTTGGTGGTAAGCGGAGCATTCATAGCCACCCTCACTCCACAAAGTTTCGCTAACACTTGGCTCGATACGTAAGACCAACTGAATCGTGTGTGGGCAAAGCATTGTCTGGTGAGGTCAGGACAGGACCAGCCTCTTCAGGCCTCCTGCCGGGCAGGCCTGTGCATGTATGGCCTCCCACAGCCACCCAAGTAGGAAATTGCAAACCAGAGGTGCTGGTGAAATTTGAAACTTCCAAAAATAGAGAGTTTTGAGATCAAAGAGGGATAAAATGTGATCCACTTTTGAATTACGATAGTCAAAGAATATTGGATAGTCATTAATGTTGAGAGAGAGAGAAGCAGTGCAGATGAACTTAGTTTGAGAATGACAGGTAAGCCAAAACCAGAGGGTAAAGAATTCAGAAGAATAGAGTTCAAGAACATAAGAGCATGCGAGATAACAACGTCCCTCTTTGCCATGAAGATGAGAACAGAGAGCATAGGAGACAGACTAAGTTGCTATCAGTTGTTACTGGTACCCAAGTTTTTCAATGAGGAAGAGATGAGGTTTAGCAAGAGAGAGGTAGTGTTTCACAGATGGAAAATTAGGTGAGAGGCCTTATGCCGTACAGTATGTTACAAAAATAAATAAAAAGTGAGTATGGCAGTTGCCAAAGGCCATTTGTAGGGATTGTCAACATGGGGCTGGGAAAGTTTTTGTTTCAGTTAATTGATGAGTTCAGACACAATAGAACTATAGAGTAAGGAGGAATGAGCTGAGTATAGGGGAGAATGGAAGAGCCTGTTCCAACATCTAACCTCTTTAGCAGGAGCCAGAGGGAAAATTGAAACCACTGTATTGATGTGTTATAGCTGTGAGTAAGGGTGAATAATTAGTTACTTGCCAGTAGGTAGGCATGCATTTAATGCAATGTGATTTGGCTGCTAAATCTGATAAGGATAACAATATAATGAATGAAGTCATAAACAACATAGTCTTATTATTACATGGTTATTGATGGTATGAGCAGTGTATTGTAGTGATTGTAGACATGGTATGGGTAAAGTATTCAAGTAGTTACAGGCAAAGTGAAGGGAAGAGAAAAAGGAGGGAGATAAGTGTGTTGGAGGGTCATAAATCATAAATAAGATTTTATTTTTTAGGAAGCCTTGAAGTAAGCTGAATTAGAAAATATCATGCAGATACAGAGGTTAACAAACATGTATTTTGATTAACTAGAAGCTTTAATTTCGGTCATATAATCGCATGTAATACATTGTGGTGGTTTGGACAAGTGAAGGGAATTCAAGATGAGAAGTTGACAAAGGTGTATGGAGTGAAAGTTGAGAGACCTGGTGTGAGAGGCAGACCACCGGTCAGAAGGGAGTAGGAACAGATAGAACTGTAGACTCTTCTGCCATGACCATTACTTTGGGGGGAGGGGGAGTTCCCAGTTGGAGTGAAGCATATGCAGTAGATAATCAAGCTAAAGGTGAAAAAATTATCCAGGATAATTTGCCCACTTGTGTCTTGCTGCATATGTATCAAGTCGTGCATTATGCCATCCCAATATAGTTGGGTTTTATCTTTCTGCCAAATCAAATTACTGGTAATAAAACTAAGTGTTTAAAGTTAAGTTTGGTGTGTAAACTCACAGTGCATATAAATTAGTGTTTACTAATTTTCCAGAATAGCATGTTATGTGGATATTGCAGAGAGAATGGAAGTGGCAGTAGTGAATTACCTATTATTAATGGAAAGAAGAGCATTAGGTGACATGATTATTAGGGTTGTAGAAGGTGCACAGTTGGATTATGTCTGATACTGGAGATACAACCAAAAAGAGATTGGAGACTGCAAGGTGGTGGCGAGTGATATGGTAGCTACACATCATCGGATGGTCTGTAAGATGACTTTAGAGATGAAGAGGAGGAGAAGGAAATTTGAATTAAGGATCAGATGGTGGAAGTTGCAGGAGAGTAACTGTTGTGTAAGTTTCATGGAGAGGATGAACAGGCACTGGGTGGTAGTGAAGAGGCAATGGATGACTGGACAACTACTGCAAATGTGGTAAGGCCTCAAGTGGTAACGTCCAAGACTGTGGTATGAAAAAATGTTATTTAATCTATGGTGCTGGGGAAATGGGGATTGCCTATTGAGATTTCCACTTTAAATGAACTTCAGCAACCATGGGCTGGGAGAGAAAATTTTTCAGATATTTCATATTTTTATGACACTATTGTGAGTGTACTTCTACTATTTCATTGGCTGCAGTAAGTGGGCAGTACTTTAAGGGTTTTGGCACCCCTTTGACCCCAGCCAATCCTTTTCAGTTCTTCAACTGTCCCTTCGTTCCTGCTATTTCCTTCGTGCTTGCTCTATCACCTTTTCCCACTGGTGAGGGCTGGTTTTGTCCAGTAATGAGGAATTTGGCATCCTCTACCACACCCTTGCCTGTTCTGTCTTTCCCTATTTCTCATTCCTTCTGGGTAGCTGGCGAGATCGTTCAATTGGGTGGCACAACAAGGAAGTCTACTGTTGATGTGTTCGTTGGCTCAGGGGTGCCATTGAGTGGCACAACAAGGGAGGTTATGGGTTCGTTGGCTCAGGGTACATGACCGTGAGCCAGTTGTCCCCTCTTCTGTTGCCTTCGACGAAACAGATCTCCCTGACTCCCTTTTGGGGGTCCGAGTCAACCAGACTCGGGACTGCTCGGCCAGACAGTCTGGGGAACTACAACAACATCAATTAGTTCATTCAGCAGGGTGCCAGTTTGGTACAGTGATAGTGTTCTTACCCCTTGTCCCAGTGGTTTTATTACTAGATTTAACCTTGGGGGTAAAAGTAATGTCAGTGAGCTACATTGACATGTTTTGTGGTTAAAGTCACTATTGGCCTGTTATACTATCGATAATTATCATGGGCGTCCCATGAAGCAATGATAAGCATGCTTGACTTTTAACCAAGAGGTCCTGGAGTTTGTTACTATTCATTTACGTGATTTGCCACAACCAACAAGCTACAAGCTATTAAGCCTTCTGTGACCCCCTGGCAGTTTCCTTCTCATTGCAATAGATTCTAAGAAACAATTTTGGCCCCCTATGGCTTGGCTACACTAGAGCCATCCATGGCTTCTTAATGGAGGTTCTCACTCTGTCAGTGCTGCTGAGCTTAGGTCTCAGTCTAACATTTAATTGATAACCCCCATTTTGAGCCACTCTTTGGCTGGCTCTCCCGTCCCTTACATCCCTTGGCCGACTGCCCTCCTCAACAGACCACCTTAGTGAGTTCTATGTTCGGCCTGTCCTTTACACGTCTTTTACCCTGTAATAGCCCACCTTGTACCACCCCCATATTTGTCCTCTTACCAAAAAATTCCTCTGGGCTAGGTGCTGTAACTCCAGGTTACCTGTAAAATCATTGATGGATGATTACGACCATGTCAGAAACATGCTGCCTGCCTCATGTAAAAAAAAAAAAATTAAAATGACCCTGCCCTTTGGCCTAAAGGACAGTATTAAGGTCAAGATAATCAAGTGGTCAAACTGTGGTGCATTTGTAACAAGAATAAAAATATTAATTTTGCAAATTTCAATTTTTAACTTTTTTGTTTTACCTAAAATGACCTTGACCTTAGACCTCAAGGCCAGAATTGGAATCAAAATAGTCGGACTCTTGAACTGCATCACATTGTAAGTAAAATCCATCTTAAATGGTACAGTACCATAGTATTTTAAAACTTATAACTTTTTCTTTACCCTCTAATACTGGCGTTAATTACTGGCAGTGACCTATTTTTAGCCATTTTAGGTAAAAATGTAGGTCATATTTTACCAGTGTTAAAATGTGGCCGAGATAATTCCCTTACCTATTTCCACACCAAAAATGAAGGTCCTAGGTCAATTATTCAGGTCACTAGAGCCTTAACAGAAAGACAAACTGAGACAGACAGACATGACCGAAACAATTACCTTACCCGCTAATACGGGCTGTAATAAGTTATTTATAGTACTGTGGTTGCCTCCTATATATCACCCTAAATAACTACATCATATTCAGAATCCGCACGCACAGGAGCATGTTCGAGGCCCATTTTCAATACCCATCTACGTAATTATCCTACTGGCACAACAATAAAAACATATTTGGAGACTACTACAGTGCTCACCCCAAGTAGGCGGTCATTAACTAGACAATTTCCAAGTAGACTGAGAAATTAATTGAGACCAAAATACCAAAAGTATACATATTTTCTAAAGTAGGCATACATATGCGTAAGTCAATATTCAGCTGACAGAGTTTGGCGGCCATTTTGGTGATCCATTCCAAGTCACCCAGTCTACCAGGCGCCAGTCATTTCCCGCCTGTCCCATGAGTCTGTGAACCTTGACACCACTGCTGTCCTGTGAGCTCCATGAAACAATGGAGACCCCTACACCTACTCCCACACCCTACAAACCCTCGGCCTGGATTACAGAATGGTGCAAAACCATAGAAGGTAGTGAAAATCATGAACATAGACCAAAAGAAAGAAATGCTGGATAGACTTGTGTATGAGTGAGAAGGCAATTGGTATTGAGTGTGGAGTGGTAGAGAGAGGGAAGCGTAATATACTGAGATGGTTTGGACATGTAGAGAGAATGCAAAGTGTGGAGTTTGTAAAGGTGTATGATAGTGAAGTTGTGGGACGTGGTGTAAGAGGTAGACCTCCAGTTAGATGGCAGAACAGAGTAGAAGAGTATGTGAGAGAGAAGTGTGAGGGGGGGAGGGGGGATGGAGCAAGTGAGGAGGGAGTGTTGGAACAGGGAAAACTGGAGACTCTCCTGCCGTGGCCACCCCCTTGGTGGGAGTTCCCGGAGGGAGTGAGTCGTTGGAGCTATAGATAGACTTAGTTACCTACAAAAATCGTAAGTCCAGTAACTATTAATGTGGTTTGATGGTACACTAGGAGAATTCAAACTACTACAGTATATATAAGATGAGAGTTGGTATGCCCTTGTTTCTCGAGTGGGCAGTTTTCCTGTCTTATGTTCAAATTCGGTTTAATTAGGGCGGCCAACAGTAAGATGGGTACAGATAGTATGTTTTTATATGTAGTTGTTGGCACCCTGCAAAGGCTTCCACAATGTAATTAGGCTATTGTATGTAGACACATATGTGTCATTCACATCATATGGCCTATCTTCACTCCAACACAAACACACACTCCACCCCACCCTACATACACATTCTCCCAATCTACTTCCAAAGTTGATTTGGGAGGGGATTTCCTGGCTGTTACACCTCCTATTATAGAGAAATATGTTCCCTGGAATGGATAAATTGTCTGTGATTCTTTCATTGATTTATTGTTTGATGAAAATCCTTAAAGTCTTTCCAAACCTCTTTTAAGTAAAGGGCTTTCTTTTAAAGTGTTTCAGGAGGGGCTTAGTACTATCCACAGAGTCAAAATGTGACTATGTATGGTAAGCATCTCCTCCTGAATGAAGTGAAATTGTTAATTTTTACATTACAAAGCATAATGTTTTGTATATTGGAGATACAAGAGATGATCCAAAAATTATGAAACTGTCCTTATTAAATTAAGTTAATGGTTATAGAGGTAATAGTTAGTACTCTCATTATGTAAGGTTTCCACAAACACTTTTTAACTTGTACATACTGTATATCGTATATATTCAAATAGTTGGTCATTTTAGACAAATTGGCGTTTCACTACTACACATTAGTGAAACAATAATTGTTTTGAATCTTTGCTAATATGTAATGCTCATTTATGTCCGTCTAACCATGTATGCACAGCAAAATGGTTGAAGCCATGGGGCTAAGAATTGGTCCACATGGGTAAGTAAGCATGAGAAAGAGAGTAGGATAGGTGGTGTTGACCTCAAAGGTCAGATAGGATATACAATAATATTAAAGTTGTCACAGACTGGCGTACCATGCTCATATTCATCAGCAGGTTTACACCGAGGAATTGCTGATGATCTACCCGGTTAATGGCCCTCCATTATCCAATTAGTAGGCAGTAATCCAGTATGCTGATAGCTTTTTGCATATTACAGTATTGAAAATTTTTGCATTTGACCCTATCTTTACCACTTACTCGGAAGCTCTCTACAGTATTCATACTGTACATGTACTGTACCTGAATTCTTTACACATTATTGCCACATTTCATATACCCAAAACTGCTGTGTAAAGGGAGTGTTTAGTTTGTTTACTGTATGTACATTATGTTGGGAAAAATGTTATAGACTATGAGAAAAGTCTGGCATTCATTATACTATTTGTCTCTTATCAGTACATAATGTATCAGCTGTTCCCTGTGCAATTTGATCTTTAAATTGTCATAGCTGGTGGTATCATCATTATCTACTCTCATAACACTCTCAAGAATGGCTAGGATGGTTTAAATTGTGCATGGTGGGTGGGTCAGGGCTCACAACAAAGCAAGGGTCTACAGGTGTTAGTGGAGTGTGACTGCTTGGTGAATATGAGTAGAAAATTGGTTGAGCCCTCCGGGTCTTACCATTTTTGTTGCAGGTGTCCTCTGTATGGCTTCCAAATTTGAACTATAACCATTAAATATCTTCTTGTGGGCAATAAAAGAATAAATAAGGATCTTTGTGAAGGGTGATACTGAACGGAGAGTATTTCTATTTTCTTGAAAAATGCACAGTACTCATTCCTGGTGCCTGAGAGTGTAAACAGCCATACACAAAGTTTCTATTATATTAGATGGAAATTGAATGTTAAAAACCAAGGTGTGATACATAAAACCACTTTCTCTTTGAATTACTTAGTAGATTTTTAGTTTCTTAAAGCCACAATATATTTTACTCTTCAAAGTGCAGCCATTTGCTTAGTACTGTATCCCAAGCAAGGAAATGATTCCCTTGCCAGATGGACTACAGTAATATATAAGGGAAATTTCCATGGTTTGGTTAACTGCATAGATTAAGAGAACTAGGAATATTTTTCACTTGTAATGGAAAAAGAAGTCCAAATGGAGACACAATTATACCCTTCCTTATTTTTGTTGAAAAGGGAAGAAAGATACAGGCAAGAGATGTACCATTAGGTTTGATGAATAAAGAAATATTGGAAAGTGCTGTAACCTGCCTTTAATTTTCCATGGCTAATTAGGAACAAGTTAGGGAACTCAATCTTCTCTATATACACACACAGCTCATCCATTTAGAAATCAGGTGCTACACACCTTGTCACCTTGTTTCACCCACTTCACCCGTCATTCACTTCACCTGTAACCAATTTCACCTATTGCATATCCTCACATAACTCTTGCATTTAGAAATGGGTGCTTCACTCACTTTTCAAGCAGTCAGAAGTACAATAGTTGGAAAACTTGTTGTCTTTGAGACATGTCAATTTTGATTTGTCCTTAGTTTTGTTCTGGGATGTGTAGTTTTCAAGTTAAAAGCGAAGAACTACGCAGACACTCCCGACCTCAAATGTCCTCGGAGATCGGATCTGACCTCGCCCGATCTCCCATTTTCAGGGTCTGTAAAAAATTTTGTGCAGTATTTCTTGATAAAGTCTCTATCACACCGTTTGACTGGGAATGACCTCCAGGTTCCTTACGTGACCTTGGACTTTTGGTATTTTATATATTTAAATTTATTCTGGGTCATAAGGGTTCCAAATATGTAGGTTAGAACCAGGTAAAATGAACACACACTCACAAACAGAAAGTGCCCTTTATATAGGAGATAATATTCGGGAATAAAACCTTGACTGCAATGTGAATGATGTCAAGAGACTGGAATGAACAGATATTTTATCATCATCATCATCAATAATACCCCATTTCCCTGTTTTTAAGGGGTGGGGAGGCTCTGCCGCCAGTGCTGAACTCCTGACAGGGAAGGGGTCCAGCTCCAAGGTTATTTGCTATTTGACTCTTTAGTGGGGTCATTGTTATAGAGTGGGATCCCCAACCTGCACTCCCTCCCCTGTATCGTAGGAGATACGAGGTTGACTACACGATTACAAGAATACTGGCAAAATTTGACCAACCCTTTGGCCTAATATGACCAAAATAGTGCATTTGTCATTGTATTTATTGGTTGTGGAACCAGCACAACTGGATTGCTATAGAATACTCCCCTTCTCCAGCCCAGGCCCCGTATAGGCATATTCTGGGCTAGAAGGGTCTATTCCGTGACGATCATCAGAAGTAAATAAAAATTCAAATCTGGCGCTGTACCACAGAGCTATAAACCTAGAGCGCTTAACCCTGTGTTAATAGATAGGGGAGGAGTGTCACCACAGGCGATCGCTCTATGTGTATAGATAGCCAGTGATGCCAACTCAAATTTTTGGAATCCGCTAGACTAGTCAAGAAAATCCGTTAAATCATAGGTAAAGCTCTTACAATTTTCCGCTAGATTGGCTTTTAAAATCCGCTAGTTACTCTTGTAAAGTTCAATTTTATTTCCGCTAGATAATTTCTAAATCCACTAGATCTAGCCGAAAATCCGGCAAGTTGGCATTACTGTAGATAGCTCTGCGCTTTGAACTCCCGTACGTACTTGTATAGTATGTTTCTATCCACAGTTATTGACATTTCCCTGATTCGTAAAGCATTGTATCTTGTTATTTAATTATGCAGGTTTTGTTAAATCAATCAACAGAGCTATACGTTGTATATAATTATATATTATAAGAAGGTGACTGTGGATGAGAGCCAACGATAGTTTTGTTTATCTAACTCATTTCACCTATTAACCGAAATGTATTTATATTTAATCAGCCATTCACTGATATATTGGTTAAAGAAATACTTATTCATATATTGTGAGTCACTATAATGTAGTTAATATACCATATCATCAATGAAAGACCGAATAAATGAAATAATATCTTACCCTGGCATAAGCTAACAGGCTGGCGGGTTGAGGGAATGGGCTATCTGTCATGGCCGCCAACCCACTTCCGGTGGCGACACACCAGGGGGAGGGGGGTGGCGAGCTCTATGTTTATAGCTCTGTGCGCTGTACTGATATGGGAGCCACCTGGTAGTGGCCTGTAGAGGTACTGACCCCACTCTGGAGCAGCGGCCGCTCGTCCACTCAAATGAGAAAGAAAGTGAATGCCTGCCGCATCGGGAGGTGGGTGGGACAGTAAAAGCTGTGCTGGTTCCACAACCAATAAATACAATGCCGCGACAAATGCACTATTATTGGTAAAGTGGAACCAGCACAGCTGGATTGGTATGCATGCGATGCGGTAGGTGGGAGGTGAGGAGGAGGCATTCACGGGCCTAATCAAGAGAAGTTAAGAGTGGGGACTCGTATAAAGTATAAAACCGAGGTGAAGCCGAAGTAAAAACGGCTTCCCACGAGCTAGGGAGATAGCTGTGGTGGAAGTGTTTTTACTTATATATAATTTATTATCATATACCCTAAACTGTTCTGTTATAAACCAGAAAGTGTTACCAGTTGAAAGTCTTTATAGTCAGACTCGAGGGGTCAGGTAGAGGAGGGGGGTGTAGGTTAGGACCCCCCCCCCCCCCACCCCTTTTTGTTAAAGTCCTTCGAACCCAGGCTATGGCCCAAGTTCGGGTAATAATATCCTGAGAGGATGAAAGAAAACACCAAGATGGTGTAATCTTGTGTTTATTATATCAAGTCACCCGTCATAGTATTAATAATCGTGTATGTTTCGGAAAATAAATACTCAAAAATTCCATAACAATGTAATTTATTGCCACCAGCACCATATGTACAACATGAATGACATGGGGATGAGTGTGAAACTGTACAGAATGGGGATGACGTATGGGATGAATTGGTGACGGGAGTTAAGTCGCCCGACCTTTTCCCTTCGGGCGGCCCCTCCCCCTTTTATGTCTCCCACGGGGACCCTGAGAAACGGAGGTTGGGGTCCCCATAGCCACACAGGGGGTAGGGGAGAGCGAATGGAACAGATACCTCGTCCTGAAGGAGGATGTGGATGTCCAGCCCCCCAGATCCCGTACCCGTTCCACCGAGTGAGTCCTGAGGGAGGCGGCCACGCCCCTAACGCTGTGAGCCCTGGGGTCGTGTCCGGGATCCCCATTCTCGATCACTCGGCAGAGAAGGCGAGCGATGGACCTGGGGAAGAGAGGGTTACCGGACCTGGAGTTGTAGAAGAGGTGGTCCGGGGAAGCCTCTCTCGTCGCCTCCACGTAAGCTGTGAAGGCGTGGACTGGACAGAGTGGGTGGAAACTTCCATCCCTCAGGAAGGAGGGTACTGTGAGAGGGCCAATCCTGTTGTCAGCCTGCTCGTTCTTAGCTAGGAAAGTAGGTGAGGGAGAGACAGTTACAGAAGTAAGATTAGGACTTACTGAGGAAAAGGCTGGATGACGGGTCAGGGCTACCAACTGAGAGGCCCTGTACCCTGTAGCTAAGGCGAGCAGGAAGAGAGCTTTCTGGAGGAGGTGACAAACCTCCAGAGGGACCCCCTCAAAGGTCAGGTACGTAAGGACGCGGTGAAGGGACCAGGAAGGAGTCTGGGCCCGGTGAGGTGCGGTCCCCGCCCGAATCCCCATCCTCAGTAGAGAGAGAGGTCTCTCTGACACTTTAATATTAAAACCTAGGAGGAGGGGATCAGACAGGGCTGCGTGATGCGCAAGCACCGTCGCCGGTGCCCTGTTGGTGGAATCGGCGAGCCACGTGAGAAATTCCAGGACCGTGTCCTCCGAGATGACCATGGAGGGGTGTCGTCGCAAGAAGTCCTGGAATCTTTTCCAGCTCGATTCGTACTTTCGCACCGACAACTGATGATGAGCCCTCAGCATCTTGCCCACTGTCTCCTTAGTGAACCGTTCGCTGAGGACTCCCCGTAGAAAACTCCAAGCGTGTAGTTTCAGTGACGCTTGGAGTGGTGCAGACAGAGTGCTGGAGAGGCACGCCGATCCCAACTGAAGAGGATGAGGGCACCACCGGGACAGTTCTCCGAACCACGGCTGCGCTGGCCAGAGGGGGGCTATGAGGAGTACCCTCCCTCTGAATGCACGCAGCTTGAGGATCGCCTGCAGAAGGACTGACGTAGCTGGGGGTGGGAAAAGATAGAGGTACCCCCACCTGTTCCAGTCCTCCGTGAAGGCGTCCGGGCCTCCCGCCTCTGTCCTGGTTGAGAAGGTCAGGAACAGAGGAAGTAGGGCCGTGGATGGGGAGGCGTAACAGGTACACCTCCGGTGTCCCGTAGCGAAGGCAGAGTGACTCGAACACAGGGGGACGCAGTTGCCACTCGACTGACGTCCCCTTGAACCTGGATAGCACGTCCGCCCAATTGTTCTCCCGCCCTGGCACATAGCGGGCCGAGAGGTGAATGGCCCTCTTGGCCGCTATTGAGAAAATCTGTTCTGACAGGGACAGGAGAATTTCCGACCGTGAAGTGCCTTGTCTCAGTAGGCACTGCACGGCCGCAATATTGTCCATATCGAAGCGGACGTCTATCCTGGAAAACTGGGGGTGTCTGATGAGCCACTCCCTTGCTACCATCAACTCCCGAGCGTTGATGTGTAGTAGCCTCTCCTCTTCCTTCCATCCCCCGCACCGTTGATGTCCCAGGCAAGACTGGTATCCCCAGCCTACATCCGATGCGTCTGTCGCCACCGTGATCCCCGGGGGAGGAAAAACCCAGGGAACTCGCTGACGCAGGGCACTGGGACGTAGCCAGGGGCGAAGGAGACGGTGAAGAGTCTGGGACACTTGCCTGGGAAGGTCCCTGTGTGCGGGGGATAGGTGGAGGTTTACCTCCCGCGTCAGCCTCCTGTGCTTCAGTCGTCCCAGGGGCATTGCAGGGGCCGCGAAGTTTAGGGACCCGAGCAATGATTCCCACTGGCGGCGAGAGAAAGTACGGGAAAAGTAAGCCTGGCGGACGTGGCGGAGGGTCCGGCGGGCGTTGTCTGGAGCGAGCAAGAGGGTGGCCGAAACAGAGTCCCACTCTATTCCTAGCCAACACAGTCTGCGAGTGGGGGTGAGAGAGGACTTGGGGATGTTCAACAGGAACCCCATTTCCTCTAGCATCCCCCTTGCTACCCTGACGTTGTTTGCTACCTGCTCCTTGGAGGGGGCGTGAAGCAACCAATCGTCCAGGTACATGAGGGTGGTGACACCTGCCTCCGCCAGACGGGATGCCACCACCCTCACAAGCTTTGTGAAGACTCGAGGAGCTAGCGAAAGACCGAAAGGGAGCCTGGTAAACTGAAACGTCTCGGTCCCCACCTGGAACGCCAGAAATCGGCGAAACCGGGGGTGGATCAGGACGTGCCAGTACGCATCCTGGAGGTCCAGGGATGCTAACCAGTCTCCCCTTCGAAGAACTGTGCGGACCTGAGCAACCAAAACCATCTTTAAATGTAATGGTTTCAAGAACTTGTTTAGGTTGCTCAGGTCCATCACCAATCTCGTTTTCCCCGGGTCCTTTTTGGGGACCGTGAATAAACGAGAAAGAAAAACCCTCCCCGTCGCCCGCTCCACTACCCCTTTTCCCGCATTTCTATCACATGCGGGACGACCGAAGGTGACACTTTGGCTGAGGCAGGAGGTAGACGTAGTGGCTGTAACGGAAAGTGACAGGTGTCAGTGGGTACACAGTTAATCCTAGCCCGGGACCCGAGGGACCCGGGGAGGGGGGTTGGGGAGGATGACATGTAGTGAGGGAGAGATTATGACCGTAACGGGAGATCTGATTTTGACCCTAACGGGAACCCAAGGTGGGGAGGTTATGTCATATGTCAGAAATGTCAAAACCATGAGGGTGAGAAGAACAGTTACTCACCGGTACAGATATCCAGGGCCAAGACAGGCCCTGGCGAACCACCCTTGCTGCCCAACCATGGGACGGCCAGGCTGCTGACCACCCCGTGAGGCACCCCCGGACGGGAACCTCAAGTGGAGCGGTCTTTCTGGGAGGGGTGGGAGAAGGAGGGCTTGGGTCTGGAATAGGGCTTGGAGCCCTGCCCTCTCCCACGAAACGGCTGCTGGCCCCTGTGGTGGAACCTGGGGTGCTGCTGTGGAGGAGTGGGGTAAGTTGTCTTGGGTTGCCTCGAAGGCTGGGAAAGCCTTCGAGGTTGGAAAGACGGTCTGGCTGGCTGCGGGGCACGTGGCCTACGGACAAACAGACTGGTTAGGAACAGACCCACGAATTTCCCGTGTAACAATTTCTCAAAGTAAAAGATTCAACCGAATGGAACTTACTTGGAGGTAGAAGGTTTTGGGATGTTGATGACCGCCGGGAGGGAAGAGAATACCGCATCCGTTGCTGCCTGGTCGAACAGCGCAGGGGAGAGTGGAGCAGCCCGCACCACGCCCCTCTGCGCCATTTCCGGAGCGGATTTTGCGGCTGCCTGGCGGGTCGCCAGCCTCGCCGCCTCCCGAAGGTTGTGCGTCGTCATGGCCCCGACGCCTTCCAGAATGGTGACCATGTACGTGAGAGTGTCGCTGTATGGGATAAACAAGAAAAACCGAGCGAAACCGAGGTAGAGACTCGAGAGTTAACTGAGAGTCCCCTTGCCCTGTATCCCACAACAATAACAAAAACGAGAAGTAACGGTACTCACGCTAGCTGTAAACCTGACATCTCGTGAAAGGTGGTGGTGAGTGCGCTGACACAGTCCCGTAGGAGAGAAACAGCCGCACCGGTGGAGATGATGTGGGACAACTCCAACCGGGCGGCTGTTTCCGCCTGTCTTAGCTTACCCTCGGGCTCCTTCAGTTGGTAGGGGACTGGTGGCTCCTCCGTCTTCCACAAGCATTCCCTCAAACCCGGCGGGGCACGGGAAGGAGGGAGGATGACGGGGAAAGACGGAGGAGGTGGTTTCTTGGAGGCGGTGTGCTTCTGGTGGTCCAGGGACTTAAGGAGAAGGGCAGGAATGTCCAAGTCCCCGTCGCCCTTATCCCCTGGGAAGTACGCGTCCGAGGACAGAAAGATTGCCGTGTTCCCGGAGGAGCGGTCAATCCAGGCCTGGGACAGCTGTAACTGACTGTACTCCACCAAGAAGCCCATCGCGTCCAAGGTAGCCGCAGAGGAGACCTTCGAGGACGTGGGTACTGGGGCAGAGATCGGGCGAACTTATAGAAGGGCACTGCGTCGCCCTTCTCGTCCGCTCCCCACTTCACAAGGACGTCGTCCCTCCTGATCCAGACGTCTGGTTGAGTGGTATCTGGAGACCACGCCACCAGTCTGCCCTCCTCCGACGAATGGGTCCAGGAAGGAGGAAGGAAGGACCAAGAGTAGGGAAGGTACCCGTCGTCCACAGAAGGGGGTGACGGGGAAAGAGGAGAGGAGGTAGCCAGCTCCTCCGCCAGGATACCAGTCGGGGACTCGAGCCCCGGAGACATTGGAGGAACGGGAACGTCTCCAAAATCCCCGGGGGGACTCGCGACTCCGTCCGGCAACGAGGCAGGGAGTGGGATAGTATGGGTGGGTTCAAGAACGGGTACCGCTGCCGCTACCGGAGGCAGGACAGCGGGACCCGAAGGTGGGAAGGCAGGAAGGGCGTTAGGGACGAGAGTGCGGATAATCCGTACAAGCTTCCTCGACGAAGGGCTCTCCTCCCTCCGCTTATCCTTGCGGGACTTGCGGATGGGAGAAGGAGAGTCCTCCGACTAGGAGGAAGGAGAACGACGGCGAGTCCGGGTCTTCTTGGAGTGGTGGGCCCTTTTCACAGAACGCTTGCGCCCCCGAGAGCGACCCGAAGAGCCGGCTCTTGGGGGCGACGAAGCGGTAGGATCCCTGCTGGGCCCTTGTACCAGTGAGGTATGTCGGGTGACCAGCGCGATGGACTCGACTCGACTCGCTCGCTTCTTGGGGCGTAAAGCCCTGGAAAGGAGTCGCAGTACCGTCTAGGGATGGAGACGTAGCTTCTCGGGTCACAGGGGGTTCAATCCCCTGAGACTCCGAGAGGCACATTGAAGGGAAACGGGTCCTGGACAAGCCCAGTTCAGTCCCCAAAAACGGGTCCGCCCACGACAAGGAAGAGCCGTCTTGCTTGTGTGCCATTCTCCTGGCCCTAGTCCAAGCGATACGAAGAGAAGCAAGGGCAGGGAGTTTGGTGCGGGCAGAGGCGGGAGTCTCCCCACACAACTCAGCCCAGGGGCGGCACACACCACACGCCAAAGGGTCGTAACCCTTGGGCGTGAAGCAGGGTGCGTGAGGCGAACAGTGCAAGTGGCCGTCAGGGGAAACCCGCACGGTACACCCCGAAGAAGCACATAAGGCACGAGTAGACTGAGGGAGAAAAAACACAAAAGGGGTTAACACGTGAATCCACGCGTACACAGCATAAAAACACGGGAAACCACTAAATAAAACAGGGGAAGGGTAGAAAGGGGAGCGTGCCCCTCAGCTCCCGGGAGACAGTTCCCACCAACAAACCCCCACACGCACTAGCCAGGGAAAAGCCCCGTAAGCCAAAAACCCCCTCCCACGGGAGCGGGGAAACCACCCCGGCCCGCAGGCCCCAAAAGGAGAGGCACAGACAGCCTGAGGGGCAAACCCCAGGGAAACACACACACTGGGAAAAAACACCAAAAAACACGCAGGGAGGCGGAAGCGAGAACCTGGGCACAATCCTCGCTACCCGCAACACCACGTAACACTACACAACACTCGGGGAAGAAGCACCAAAGGGGCTAAAGTAGCCCTTCACCAGCACCACGTGGGGAGGCAAGGGCCCCATGTGGGGAAGAACACACTCGCTGAAAAAACCATAAAACCCCGAGGAAAAACACACAAACTGAAGTGTACTAGTGGCAGGAGGAAGGAAGAAAGGGTAGGGAAGGGGAAAAACCCCGAAAAAAGGGGCCCCAACAGACCCCCAGGGGAGGGACGAAACGAACCCAGCCCCCAGGAAAGGAAACACAAATCCCCACACTAAAACCCTTACGCACCAATAACACACACACACACACACATCTGCAAAGCAGGCAGGCCACTAGAACACAAGAAACGATAGCAGGAACACGTGAACACAATACCATAGCGGAGCAGCGAGGAGCGTAGATGTTGACAAGGACGTGTTCCGTGACAGAGTGGACGAGCGGCCGCTGCTCCAGAGCGGGGTCAGTACTTCTACAGGCCACCACCAGGTGGCTCCCATATCAGTACAGCGCCAGATTTGAATTTTTATGTACTTCTGATGATCGTCACAGAATAGACCCTTCTAGCCCAGAATATGCCTATACGGGGCCTGGGCTGGAGAAGGGGAGTATTCTATAGCAATCCAGCTGTGCTGGTTCCACTTTACCAATAAATAGATTATTTGCAGTAATTTCCGCCTGCATTAGCAGGTAATTATACAGTACCTGCTTTAGAGTACTATGGTATGATATAAGTTGGATTTTATTTAGATTGTGATACAGGGCATCAGTTCGACTATTTTGACTCCAATTCTGGCCTTAAGGTCAAGGTCATTTTAAGTAAAGAAATGGTTAAAATAAATTTTTTGTAAACTTTTCATTTTTTTATTCTTAAAAATAAATGCATCACAGCTTGACTGATTGACTATCTTTACCCTAATACTGTCCTTTTGGATAAAAGGTAAGTCCATTATAAGTGCAGAAAGGTCGAAACTAAAAGTTTATATTCTTTCTTGTAACATGGATATCAATATAGTTAGAGCAAAAGTTTGTTTGTCTTAATTAAACAATATTGCCATATCTCGACAAAACTTTACCAAGTGGGAATATACAGTTGACCCCAGCTCACATCTCTTCCCACATACACACATAGAAATCCACAGGTAGCAAGCCCATACCCCAAAGCCACTACTTTTACTGTTCCCATTACCTACAGACTCTTCAAGGGGTGTTCTCCCACTCTCTCAGTACTTCCAGGTTCAGGTCACAGTCTAGGACTACACCAGATTCCAAGCTGCTCGTCAGTTGGCCTTCCCATCCCTTTTTTCCCTTGGCCAACCCTCCTCTCTGACAAACTTTAGCGAGTCCCATACGTTCTCTCCCACACCTCGTCCATTTCTTGACCCTTATCTGCATTTTAGTCTGATCTTTCCCCTTCTGCCCAATTTCCTTGTGCCATTGCCATACATGCATTTATGATATAATATTGCTATGGGCTTGTTGCTGGCTTCCGTTGTATTGAATTGATATATAGATAAATAAAGACCCTCCATGATATCAGTAGGTGCCTTTTATGGGATAGTTATACAGTATCACAGGTACAGTCGGCATCATAAGTTGTGTCTCCACATCTGCTAAGGCATGAAGTACTGTATGGAAATACAAGCTTCAAAGGCTTATAAACTGCAAACCAGGGAAGTATATTAGTTTGCCCTCTGCATATTGTAATTCTGTTTGGTGAATGTGTTTGTTTTATTATTACACTATAGCTTATCCTTCAAGAACCGTTGAGTGAGGCAACACGACTTTTGCCGCTGACTGTACTGCAAGAGGTAATGGCACATAAGTATGTTGGTGTAATATTGAGAGCCAACTGGTGCCATAATGGACTTGTGTCATATAAAATATTGAGTATCATTTATTCCACTTGCCATATCAAACATCTAATCCAAATTGTAGCCCAGATGACCTCATTACAGTCAGTGGTGATTAGCACCTGTTTTTGGTTGGGAACATATCATTTGGAGACTGCTGCCTTTGATTTCTGTTATATAAAATATCTGCATTTTACTAACAATTATTTCCTGAGCAGGAGGCAAGATTGTAGTGAAAACCAGGAATCAAAATGACTAGCAGCAATCCAGAACTGTGGACCAATGAGGATGTTGGCCGGTGGCTGGAGGCTCAAGGCTTGGGGCAGTATAAACATGGGTTTACAAGGCATAAGATTAATGGAGAAGCCCTCCTTCTTCTTACTGAAAAAGACCTGAAAGAGGAATTGAATATCAAGGTAAGAGATACCAAAAGAGATTTCTCTGGCAATGCAGTGATGACTAGATATTTTTTTTTATGAATGTTTTACTCATCGTCAGTGTCATGCCATGTTACCTGGTAGTTAATTATTATTATTGCCTGTCAAATTCAGTCCTTCATATACAAACAGCACTGTTCTTCAGGGTAATTATCTTTTTAATTAATTCCTCCGAAGGTTCAAACTATCCCAGGAAACAAATCACCTCAATGTTACTAATAGAGGCTCTGTTTTATGACATATTTTGGAGGATTCAGTAGCACTATAATTTACTGAAAAGATACTGATAGAAATGGGAGACTATGGATTCAATGACAAGAGAGCAAGGTGGAAGGAATATTTGGAGGAATTACTGGATAGTTATGGAGATATTGTGGCTAATGTCAACAAGATTGGCTTTGGATAGTTTGTTTCATGGGGAAATCAGTAGCCTCTATTTTGTACATAACATTTTCCAGATCCTTGGTGATGTGAAGCGATTATTTGCAGCGATTGCAAGAGTACGACATTTATCAACTTATTGGGACTCCCCACCACCACCAACCTCCCACACCAGCACCCACAGTACCACCTCACCACCAACCTTCCAAAACCACCATCACAACAACCTCCACCCTCCCTCATCACACAGCTCATTCTCACACCCAAGGGCAAGGTGAGAGTCAGTACGTCAGTGGCTTGGTGAAGAAATACTTTGAATGCAGTATGATGCATGGCCTGTAATAGACGAAATTATTCTCATTCTGCAATCTCTAGTCGAAATTTCAAATATCAGTAGATTTTTTTTTTTTTTTTTTTTTTTTATATATAACAATTTCCATGTGGCATATTCCGATGTGCTCTACAAGGTGGCAATGCATCTGAGTTAAAGATAATAGTATTATAATTAGTAGACCAGAATGATACTTAGAATGTTGTATAATAACTGTGAAGTTTTTATAACGATAAACACATGGAAACCTATTTTGTTTTGGGGAATATCAGCCAATTTGTGTAAATATATCCCAACTGTAATGAGTGTATTATTTGCTATTGAACTTTAACAACTGCAATTTTCCTTTTTTTATGAAATAATTAGCCACAATGTAAAACAATACAGTAGTAACAATGATTAACTATGACTACATACCGGGCATATTTATCCCAGGATGTAAATTTTGGAATCCTGGGACAAAAAAAATGTAATACAAAGACCAGTCTTGATGCAGTAAATGTCAGTAATTTAATGTATAATAACTTTTTTTTTGGGGGGGCTGATACAGGTGCTGTACAGTATATACATAATGACACATGAGGAAGAGTCTTATCCAACATTATTTTTTTGTTGCATCTGTACAGAAGGTCAGAGTTGCAAATTGTCATCAATATAGGTTCCTCCTGTTATGTTAAATTATACATTGTGTATTGAATTACACATTTCTTATATTGAACTTTCTACCGATTTATGTTTTCAGGAATTACTCCTCAGATTCCCAGGCTTCAGACCTTCCAGATCAGAGGAGGAGCAGTGTTGGTGCTGGACTGCGACGACCCAGTGGTGTGGCTACGCAACTTAAGCCTGAATATTTAAAGACTGCCATTTCCTTTCTATACATGCTGTTGGTTACATGGATTACAGCCATTGTTATGGTTTTTGTTCATGACCGTGTACCAGACAAGGTAAGAGTTATTATTTCATTAAGAACAGTAGAGTGGCTGTCTTTAGTCTGTGATCTTCGTATTAAATTAAAATTGTAGCAATTATGAGGGAGCATCTATAAAGTTAGGATACAAATTATGTAGGTATGTGTGTGGATAACCCTGAGGTAGCAAAAACAGTGTACAGTATTGTGACACAGTGTATGTAAGAGGAAAGAGCTTTAATATAGTAGAAATGCTCAAATTTGAAGAAAAAAGCAAATTCCAGGCCAAAAAGTCCACTGGTTCCAGGTGTTAACTGTGTTCAATTTGTGTGAGATGTTACGCTCCAAGCTTCGCGAATGTCATTTGTTTTGTTGTTTATGTTTTGGAGATGTGCGAGAGCTAGCGGGGATGGCTGGCACTGGCTGCTCCTGTGCCTCTGCTTTATCCTGCCATACGTATCTACGAACTCAACACCAGGGTTATGGTACAATTTTGCCATCAAGCAGAATTTGTAACCAAAATATGGCAAAATCAGTGCATTGTAAAGCAGTTTTTGTTAGAGCAAGGTACGATAAAAGTGCTTCAACTTGCAGAATAAAACAAATTCCTGTCCAGTCATATTATTGATTCCAGAGTTATGGCAAATTTCTTCCCAGCAAGAGGAGGATACTGAAGGCTGACTTTTCACAAGTCTGTTATAAAAAGACAGTACAGTATCTCTTATCTCATTATATTGTAGCCCACTAAAGAATGTAGGGACCCAAGACTGGGCTACCTTAGCTAAATCATCTAAGGGAGGGCAGCCAGCCAGCCCATTCTGAGTAGTGGTTTGGCATGAGTAAAATATTCCTGGCAGTCTCCAAGAATCTAAACTTTATCAAGATTGCCACACAGACCTCTACAGGGGCTCTTTCTTACTCACTAGGTTACCACTCACTTTTTTTCACACCTATTATAGGGAGGGATAGGAGAGTGTACCAGAATAGGGATGTAAATAGCTATTAAAATTGGAATGAGGCATCCCCAGGATCATTATGAATCCATTGCCAAGTGCCACCTCTTAATCTACAGTTATTATTGACTAACATGTTTTATCTTTATCAGTGTTGAAATGATTTCCTGTCCTGTGACATAGAAATTTTCAGTAGGAAACATGTTTGTTATATATAAACTCTAATTTAAGCTACAGTGATGAGGAAATGTTTATCAGTGGTTGAACATGATAATACCTATATTAAGCCCAACCACTCTCCAGTAATGAATTGGATGAGAAAGTAACTTGTCCTTTTAAAGTTTTAGACTAAGAACTATAAAAAAGAAAATGGAAGGAAGATACTGTAAATCATTATAAAATTAGTATACTGTACTGTAATGCTTGAATATTCCAGGAACGTCATCCACCACTTCCAGACATCTTCTTGGACAATGTGCCTCACATCCCCTGGGCATTTCATCTGTGTGAGATTACTATTCTTGTCTTGACAATAACATGGATGTGCATACTATTTATTCATAAGCACAGGTAATCTATACTATCTCTCATCATTTTCAAAGTTCAGTTAGTATAAATAAGCCAAAACTACATTGGTCATGCATTTTCTAGAATGTCAGTACAACGAAAGAGTATAATAATTTATTGTATGATATTATACAGGGTGTCTCGCGAGTTGTAGCAGAGCCAAAGGGAGATGAAAGATTATGCAATTTTAAGCAAAAAATACTCTATAAATATATATTTTTTAAGAGCTCATTTAGGAGTAAATACAGCGGATGTATTAGCGAGAAGCAAGCAGTGGTGAGTATCAGTGTTGCCGTCAAGTGATCCTTTTTTATATTTTTTTATTTACATGTTCTTGTTCTGCATTAAGTTCTGCTATCAATAAACGTCCTTTAAGTGATTGTTCTAGGAAAGTTTGGTGCATTAAAGTGGTGTAGGTTTAATATGCAAAGAAATCTAATGTAGCAATAAATATGGCAATTATGGCATACCTAACACCAGTGTGTGAGTTGCCTCAGCCCTCAGTTCCTACCAATGGCTAGCGCAGCATACCCACCACCACTTGCTTCTCGCTAACACATATGCTGTATTTACTCCAAAACGAGCTCTTAAAAAATATATATCTATAGAATATTTTTTGCTTAAAATTGCATAATCTTTCATTTTCCTTCGGCTCCGCTAATACTCACGAGACACCCTGTTCATTTTTATTTTCATTATTCTAAAAATTTCAATGCTCTTTCTGCCTCATTGGTAATGCTAATAACAAAAAAGCAAAGCACTGTGAGTTTTATTTTTTTATGTCACACTGAATTTGAAATATATCTGGTAACTTTTGAAATGCTGGTGCTGAAGACCATCATGTAGTGACACTAACCTTATTTTTATATAGAACATTTACTGTACATGTCTCTCAACCTATCTTTTTCCTCTGACATGTAGTCAGCTGTATTGGTCAAAAGTTTCACAAAACTATGATGTGCTGCAAATTCGCATACACTACACATCAACTAATGATGCAGCTTTGTATTCATGTGGTAGCTTTTGTTTTTTGGTACAGTACTAATATATTGAATGGACGATTATTCATTGCATTTCTGATATCACAATTCTGAAACAAGAATCCAATTAAGGCTAGTAATTGTCATGATATGTCTTGCAGATCCATAGCCATAAGAAGATTCTGTGCATTGTCGGGATCTGTGTTTCTGCTGAGATGTGCAACAATGTTCATCACCAGCCTGTCAGTGCCTGGTACCCACCTTGATTGTGCACCCAGGGTTTGTATGACTTTCTCAAGTTTAAGCAGTAGATATGCTATGTGAAAAGCATAAAAAGCATACACATTTTTTTCTACCTATTCTTAGTTAAAAAGGCAGGTATAATTTCTAGGCACTATCCTTTTTATGTAGCCTCTCATCACTTGTCTACAGTTATATCATGTTCTTTTATGCAGTTGTAATTAATATTTTCACATTCTGTGATGCATCCAGACAAGTAATGAAAAATAAGGAAATATTAAAAAAGCACTCAACCGAGGTGCTTACCATTACATCATGATCATCATTGTCAATACCTCATTTTCCTTTTTTCAAGGGGTGGAGGGGTCGAGGCTATTTGAACCTTTGGTGGGGTCACACTTACCATCTCCCCTCCATCATAGGCTTGACCAGAGTTTGCACTGTGATACAAGAATTTCATATGAGTATACTGACAAAAAAATTTCTCTAGCCTGTTCATGATTACTACAGTTCAGTAATATTTGTATGTTTCACCTTCAGCAAGGAAGTGACTTGAATACAAAAGTAGGCCAGGCATGGATCATATGGTGTGGAGGTGGGCTAAGCATTAAAGGAGTACGTACTTGTGGAGATTATATGTTCAGTGGACACACCACAGCCCTCACACTCCTTAACTTCTTCATCACAGAGTGTAAGTGTGAATTAGTTTATTAAACTGCTTAATAAAATATGTTTATATTGATTTTAAATCTATGTTGTATAATACAGTCAAATATTATTTGTATATTTGCCAGGAAAGTCAAGAAGACTCTGTGATTATCATTTCAGTAGTGACTGTATAATCCAAACTAATATGGATTGGTGTATGTTTTAGTGAATCAGTGTAATTAATAAGTTCTGAAGGCCTTTGATATACTGCATAGATAGGGTTCTGGATAACCCAAAATACCTGATGTAGTGGAGAAAGTAGGAAGATGCTTTTATTCTGTGGTGAACTGATCATGTCTTATGATGCAAAATGTAGAATATAAAGGACATTCAGAACAATTACTGTGATAGTAGAGCTCATATTTATATAGGCATAAAGTCACCTCTTTATTGTTTATGCATGCTGTGTAACTATTGCCATTAAAATACTGGAAATTAAGAGCATAGTTTGATAAACTAATCAGTATCAATTAAAAGATGTCTGTACGATTGGTCACAGAAATTCATACACAGACTATTTGGAAAGAGAGGTCTTTATTCTGGAACTTGGTGACTGCAAAACAACAAACCTATTATATACAGTATATTGTTTTATTGCAGTGACATAGCGTTCCATTTTCTTTTAGCTGTAAACCCTCAAAACCAACAGCATGTGTACGACTTCTTGTGGCCAATAGTACTGTACTGTATGATTATTGAACTATTGTAATGAAAAATCATGTTTAATAGAAATGAATTGCTTATGGTAGATGTTATCACATTTTTAAACTTGGGTCTTTCATTTTTGCAGATACTCCACGGCGAATGTATTACCTTCACATTGCTTCATGGGTACTGAACACCTTTGGCATTTTTTTTATCTTGGCAGCACATGAGCACTACTCCATTGATGTTTTCATTGCTTTCTACATTACATCTCGGATGTTTCTTTACTACCATTCGCTGGCCAACAACCGTGCTCTTCATCAACGTGACTCATTCAGGACTAAGATATGGTTCCCCATGTTCAGTTATTTCGAGGCCCATATTGATGGGATTGTGCCAAATGAATACTCTAACCCTCTCAGTGGAGAGAAACTTCTGTATGTGTGGAATGTACTAATACTGATACCATGCAGGAACATTTTCTCTATTTGGAATACTCTGATATTGATGCCTTGCAAGAAAATGGTCGAAGTAGTAATTAAGAAAGATAAGCATTTATAAATGAATGTTTTCAAAATTATTGAGTGTTAAGAAAAAGTTTCCAGTTTTATATGTTCTAAGGGCTGGGCATTACAGTCTTACCTCTATTAATGTGTGAATTGGCTTTGTGGTACTTGTCTGATGGAGTCTTTCAAGTTATGAATAGGTTTGTTTCCAAAATCTGTTTGTATTTCTATTTCTCTTAACTTGGTTAACTAGATAAATAGAAATTAATAGGCTGTGTTTGCTGACCCAATTCTTAACCCTTTGTACTTCTAATAACATAATCATATTTTGTTTTTTGTTTTTTATGTATGGTAAGGTAAAACTTACAAAGCTATATTAACTTAGGTCATTTTGAGGTTACTACAGTCCACTACAAGCAAAATTAAAAATATAAACATTTAGAAATACAGTAACAAGAAAAAGTTTTATTAAGTGTTGCTGTGAAATGTCTCCGGTGTTTTCATGTCATTATCATCTTCATTGCAAATGGTAATCAGTCAGTTAATCAGACTAAAATATTTTTGTTCTTTGTGTAAAAATAATAATAAGTATAGAGAAGAGACGTTGAACTTGATCTTACTAATGCCTTTGTTCACATAACTATAACAATGTTACTTTTTTTTACAAGGCATTAATTTGCAGTAAACTTTATTGTTGACAAGTAAAAAATGGTTTGACTACATAACTTAAGAATTAAAAATAAAATTATTGTCATCAGTGTGCATGAGTGTCAAGACGATAAAAAGAATGAGGAAATGGCTGCTTAACTCAGCGGCCACTACCATTACCATGACAATAACAACATGTACTGGTAACGCCACAACTATGACATGAGAGGTGCTTTGATGGGCAACTTTGTGGACGAGGAGTGCCTGCGTTTGTTTTTACTTCATCTGGAGCTAAATTCAAGATTAGTTTTCGATAGCGTTTGTGTTTTTATGTTGAATTTTAACTCCTAAGCTTTGTTTAAGTGAAATTTGATTACTATATTCATATATTGAGGGCATACTCTACTTACAGTGCTGTTTAGTGTTTCAGAGAATTACAAGTGGAGTAATTTGGAAGCTATCAAAAAATTGGTTGAGGTGCAGTACTGAATAGAGGTTTACGAGACTCCAGTTAACACGATTTATCATTAACCCATTACTGGTCTAGAACAGGCATCCGATCTTAATGAACATCCTTGCAACAAATTTCTGCATTGATGAAACTCTACCTTTACTATTATTCCCTCACCAAATAAACACTAAAGTCCAGTTCACCTAATTTTTTACTGAGTAGATATTTGACAAGACTTATAGTATGTCTCTACTATACTTTTTATGTCCAGAACCAAAAAGACTGTGTACACCATCAAAGCAAACACTGCCACCCACTACAAAGTGACACATACAACGTCACTTCTAGTTATGTCTGCTAGAAAACAGGTGCTGACTATGAAACACATGCTAGAGTTTTTATCCTTCTTTGTGAGTGGCATCAATGTACAGATATGAGAAATGTGTACACTTATCCAGCTAGGAGTGGTACATTACTGAAGAGAACCTGATAAAGAAAGCTCATGAATATTACAAAGAAACTTTGGCTACAAAGTGACAGCAAGCAAAGCAGACCTTGATTATCGTTTACATCAAGCCAAGCATCCTTGCTATTTCACCATCTGGTGTTGCATCACCAGTGCAACTTTGTGTGACAGCTTGCAGACGGCATTGCCACATAGTGAATGAAAAGAACAGTTTCTGAAATTGTTACAGAATGTTACAAATAGAATAGTTAATCAATAATATATGATGTATTGGTACTAAAACAAACAAATTTGCATAGTTTTTGCCTATAAGTGACGAAACATTAGTAAAAAAAAAATCTACAACATTATAATTATGTGGCACCATCACGCCCACCCTACTGAGTGGGGTTGACTCCTGAGTGACAGCACAACCATGTGCATGAAGGAATGCCCTGCATGTGGGACGTTGATCTCTGAATATGGTATTTTATTATGTACATGCTTGTATTTTTGTCCCACAAAGGAGTTGTTTAAGGAATAAACATTTGTTTTGCCTACTTCGAGAGGCTACCTTTAGTATAACTTGGCCAGCCAGTAACTGGTTAATGAGGTAGGGTTGCAGAAGTAAAATCCATGCGTTACCAGAGGTTTGACTGTTTGCACCTTATATGTAAATATATATATTGGTTGTGATTGTGCTCAATTTTATGTGGAATTATGTGAATCAAATAGGAGATGTGCTTAAGAAAAGGAAATAGCTGCCAAAGAACAAGTTTAGTTGGTAAGCGTTGAAGTGTTTTGTTTAAAACTGTTTGAAGTATGATATAGTTCAACCCTCAAAGTTTTGCTCTTGTGAGATGCTTTGTGTGTTAGTCATATTATTCGATTACATGTGGATTTTCTTCCCTCTTGCATGTAGTAATTGCATGTACTTAACAGTAGTCTGTTGAAGTTTATTCATATATCATATGATTACCCCTAACCTTTACACAAATTAGAAAGCTTCCAGTGGATAGGGAACCTAGGCATTAAACTTCAGCAGAGAGCTATCAGGTACTGATACCACTCTGTGACTTACATGAGATGAGTAGCATATGCTAAAACACACAACCAGAAATAAACAAGAGTGACAAATATAAGTCATGATAACATAATTGGTTGTATGTTGAATACTCGTTAAGTTTATCATTGTTCCAAAAGGTAAGTGAAGGTGTAATATGTGAGAATATATTTTTTTCTAGCCTATACTTTACTCGGGGAGATTGATAATACATCATTGTTCGTGGTAAATCATATACACACATGGTATATATACAGTGTATACTAACAACCTTCATAAGGACAGAATAATTAGAGGAGTAGTGTTTGTTGTTGCTGATTGTCTATTATAAGTAGGGTGGGGAGTAGATATGTACACACACTCAAGTTACATTATGTAGTTATAGTATGACTAGTTTCTTTTTGAAGATATAGTATATGGTACTCCATTTTTATGTGATTTGAGCTTCAGTCATGTTGACCATACTGTACGTAGTGTCATTCACCAAGGTGTAATTGAAATAGTATATTTCCCTTGTCAGTAAACAACCCTTTTGCTACTATTCCTATGCTTTATTTACAAATATATTTCTTCATTCTAACTCAGTGTTAGCTATTTTCAGTTACATTAGTCATAACAGTGTAGGACGTGAAATACCGTACAATATATTTTAAATAGAATATGAACATACAGTACTAACTTGCATGCTGTTACACTCACTATGGGAAAGTTTTCATTTCAAATTTTCTTTACCCGTTAAATACTCAAATAATCACAGAATTTGCCAGCAGTAATTGAAACACATAAAATGTATGCTTAATTCATTTCTTATCCCTGAACCACATGAGTCAGTACATGTATATGCAGCAGATCTTGTAATGCAAGGGTTTCCTTAAAGTTTCCTCTTAGTACACCTTCGTTTCTCAGTACAGTATCTAGATCACCCAGAATGATCATAACTGTAATACTTAACAACATTTCCTTTCTACATTTCAAGTGTTTGGAGGTTCCTAAGTGGTGGTGTTGTGAAGCATTGAGGTGAAAAATTAAAGTAACTTTTGGTATGTGGTATTTGGGAGTGTGAGCACTGCCACAATCTTTGTGCCTTGCTTAGGCTGTTTGCTCACCATTCACCAAACCTAAGGGAAGTCCTATTGCAATGTTAATAGGAAAGAAAAGAAGGAAGGAAAGAGAGGTAGCAAGGCCTGTAGGTGACTACATATCAACACTGCCATCTACATGGCAGTTGATTTCAGGTTTTTGCACACAGCTTAAAGCTGTTGATATTTTTGTTTTATATTGGTTGGTATGTATGCATGAGTCATGGGTATAGTGAATATATAATACATAAAACAATGATTGCTTAAACTCGGCTTTGACTGTTAACTCCGCTCACATTTTCACAGACGTCCGTCATTATATTGCACAAAAAAAATGCAGAGAGTGTAAACAGGAAAATGTAAAGAATAGGAAAGTTTGTAGATATGTAACTGATAAACATAATGGAAGAAAGTTAGTGTGTGAAATATGTGTGTTTTTTCGTTTATTGTCTTGGAGCACTGTTTGATACAGTTATTATCAAGGTCTGCTTTTGAATGAGTACATAAGTGGGCATTATAAATACAAATCAACACAACTCAGGTCATTCACTTATAACATCATTTGTATACAGTACCTTGGGAACTTGAGTTTATATAGTTGGAGATAAAACTCACACACTTCTTGGTAATCCCTAAAAATATCTTGTGTCTAAATCTACACACCTTCCTCTGGAGTTTCACGTTACTAATCATTTGAAATAATCAAATACTGTACTGTACTGTAGTTGAAACTTCCAATAAGATTATATTAGTGAGAAACTCCTGCAAGACAGCTTGGGAGTAGTTTGTAGAGTATAGTACAGTAGTTATATTGCACAGGATATTTCTTCAGGTGATACTAAGGTAAAGGTAATGAACTTGAATCAAAATAGTATTATAATTTCCTTGTAATTTAACTATTTTTATACAATATGATATATTGCATATCTTCCTGCACAGCATTGGTGATCTCTTAAGAAACACTGCACATGACATTGCTGATATTATTGCAACAAAAAATACTGCATATATTTTATAATTAAGATATTAGATATGATGGGATTATAGTTAGTGATAATCATGAGTTGATATCTTATTACATTCTGAAACTCTTGAAGTGAATATAAACTACTCTGTGACTGGCTAGAAATATTGCCCTAGAGGGAGCTTAGACCCAGGATTTCTTTGTTCATGCATTATTCTTGAATGCATCTGGACCTTTGTGCCAATTTTGGTTTAAAAAAAATGTGAAAAATTGTGATATTTTATGACAAACTTTTGAACTTACTAGTATCTCTATATGTATTTAGATTAAATATCATACATAATTCTCAGGTTCCCTATCAAATCCTAGGAGGAAAATGGTAAAACTTGAGTATCTACCATATAATGCTTGCTTCATGCAAGTACATCCTTATGCAAAAGATAATTTCTTGTGCACAAAATGGTGTAAATTTAATGCATAGAGTATAGCATGAGATTTTAAAGTGTAGATATTTGTGAATGTTCTCTGATTCTGTAGTTCATTATTTTTTAAGTTTGCAGGAAATAATTCTTTATCTGAATTGTTTAAGATCCTCTCATAGTTTAGACAATATTTTTGCTTAGAGTTTCATACAGTGTGAAAATGTCCTTTCCTCTTCCAGTCACACCATTAGAGAAGCACAGACCATGACAGTAATGAGACAAAGGAGAAAGCTTTAATTTTAATGTAGAGTAATGTAGAGCAAAGTACTTTAATATTTCTGTTTCACCTGTGCATTCTTGTAGTATAGCTTGCAGATTGTGGTTTGGACCAGTCAGGTTGATTGGTTCTTATAGAATCTTTGGATATCCATCTTATACACCTTCAGCCATACTGTTGTGGTAATTTCATTAACTATTTCCTAGACCATTATCAACAGTTTCCTTGCACCACTTGTTTCTTCTGGAAATTTGGTTTCTGTTACTAAAGTTAGTATTACTGTACAGTACTAACTGATCTAAGCTGGATTTTGTCATTCATTCCTTGGTAAATGATCAATGTATTGGATCCTGAGAATCACTAGTAATGACAGATATAAAATAATTGGTATCCATTGTGGTACTGGTATTTATGTCATACTTTTATGAAAATATACAGTACAGCCATTTAGTAATGTAGTAAAATTAATAGACAGGATGTTTTACTTTAATGACTAAATTGAGGGTTGAAGGATTATTATATTAATTGACCTATCTGTCCATATATAAAATATATATATATATATATATATATATATATATATATATATATATATATATATATATATATATATATATATATATATATATATATATATATATATATATATATATATATATATATATATATATATATATATATATATATATATATATATATATATATATATATATATATATATCATTATCTTTACATTGCTAGTCAAATCCTAATGAATACAGGACTGGCAAGAGTGTTTAATCCCTTAAGTCATCACTTGTACAAATGTTTCCAAGTACAGTACTGGGCCTTGCAGTATTGTCTAACTGTATCCTAATTACTGTACTCCACGTTACCATATCTCTGAGCTTAAAAGGAAATTGCAAATAGCAAGGAATATGCACCATTTTACCATCATTCCACAAAAGCTGTCCTTCCACCCATACTACTTTCACTTACATCCAGTAATTCTTTTTGTATCTACAACTAAAGGGAGATACAGTAAGATGATACTTATGAATGAAAGGCTTCTGGTCCAAGATAACTATGCCAAGACACACATTGCCTCAATATAAATTATCATGTCTTTTGAAGAATAAGTAGCCTTCAGTTTTATTTTCGCATACTGTATTGTACCTTGTTAGTGTTGCATTAATAGTATTTGAATTATGTCATGATCCGCACCCCAATTGACCTTGCTTATTTGTGTTATATACGGTACCCCAGGTAACTGTTTCTATTATATGTATCCCTTCCCATGTGTCCCTTTAGCCTATGCTTTGATGACAATGACTGTTGAGTGTATAACTACTGTATGTATTCATGCCTTTATTATGCTCTTGTTTAGTTCCATGTACCTTTTTCCTTTTATCTGTCTGTTTTTTGGAAGTATACCATCTTGGTTGTAAATGCCCTATATTACCTCATGCAGCAGTCTAAACTCCCTCCCCATTTATGGTCCCTTCAGGACTGGTCTCGGGGAAGGTGCGGCCCCACTTGTAGCTCTTGTGGTAACGTGGACTTGTGCCCACTGTACTGGCTGTGGGATCAAAGACCTTCCCCCCCCCAATCTCCCTGGTGGTCGGAGGCCCCCAGACTCCCTTATCTAGTAAGCTCTGGTTCCATCTTCCTGGGATTTGCTGCGGTAGCCCAGGCATATAGGGACAACCCCTCCTTTATTTTAATTTGTTTATACACTGCGACCAAAGCGTACCGGGGTTCTGTGGGGCAGGAAGCCATTATGCCCCGGGAGAACATCAACAACAACAACAACCTGGTATTAATTTTACATTATTGTATTGTTATTGTAACTTACATTTTTTATTTGTCATAAAGTTAGGAATTTCAAGAAAAATGTATATTTGACCTTTGCCATGCCTTCATGATATTTCTGAATGTAGTAATATTAGTGTTTTATGTAATCTTTGTCTTTTTTTTAATACTTAATTTGACTTACAGAGATGATGGTAAAGCATGCTATAGTTGACTCAGGCATTCTCATATCAAAATGTTTAGCTTGATTAGGTCAGTTGTATCATGTTGATACACTATGTTATATTTTTCTATTTCTTCTATCCCCTACACTGTGGGTTTTGAGGTACAAGTCTGCAACATGGTTCTCTAAACACTGAAGAAGATTCTCTGTGGCCATACATGATCAGGGTGGCCAGCCTATTGCATCTGAAATTTCGTGTATCAGTCGGTCAGTCAGTCATCGGTCACGGTTTGCTTCATTCGTATGCTTTTGCTGCGACAGGCTAGCCAACCTGTTCATGTATGGCCACAAAATCTCCTTCATATTGTTCAGGGAACCATGCAGCAGACTGTACAGATACATACACAGTACTGTATTTTATTTTTACAACAGTAGTTTTTGTTTTTTAAGGTACAGTACTATATATTATTACAGGATGCTATATCATTGCAAACTGCCTCCAATGGGAAAAATGAAAGCTTTATTCATAGGCTTTTACAGAACTGTACAGTGCTCCCCCCAAGTAGACGGGGGTTATGTACCAAGCAGGCGCCGTGTACTTTGAAATCGTCTACTTGGAATTGATAAATAAAGGGGAAAAAATAGGTTCGGTACTGGCGATTCCAAAAACTATCCCTTCTTGACCATTATAATATGTACACTCAACCCCAGATTCTCTCTCTAGTGAAATAGTTCTAAACTTGAGCCAACGGTATAGAAAATGTATGTTTTTAAAGGTTCATTCTAAAAGGGTAGGCCTAAAAGCACGAGTGTAGTGAGTGAAGAGTGAGGGTGATGGTTGACAAGTTCAGTTATCACCAATAATCCATGAGTTTCTACTCATACAAATATATTTCCTTAGTTTATATTCATTATTCTTTGTCACTCTCTTACAATCACTTGCACTTTTCACCATATCAAATGTCTGTACCGGGATATGTGCTGAAATTATGAAAAATGCCCGTTTAGAGAAGTTGTTCACTATTAGTGCATTTGTCGCGGCTTTCAGCCGCTTAAATTGTATTTATTGGTTGTGGAACCAGCACAGCTGGATTGCTATAGAATACACCCCTTCTCCAGCCCAGGCCTTATCGCGAGTGTATCAAGCGAGCGTGAGGGTGAAAAGTTGTTCACTATAAAGGGGTTAGGCTTATTGCGAGTGTAACAAGGGAGCGGGAGGGTAAAAGCTGTTCACTATAAAGGGGTTAGGCTTATCATGAGTGTAACAAGCGAGTGTGAGGGTGAAAATGGAATGGTTAGTTCAGTTACCACCAAAACTCATTGAATTTTCAATCTTGCACACACATTCCTTAGTTTGTATTTATTAATTTGGGTAATTTTCTCTTAAAATCACTTCCACTGAATATCGACTTGTGCATAGGTACGCCTACTTTTGAAAAACCGTATACTTTTGGTATTTTGGTCTCAAATAATTTCTCCGCCTACTTGGAAATCGTCTAGTTAATGACCGCCTACTTGGGGGGAGCACTGTATAGACCATAAGAGTTTTACTGAAGCATATACTGTAGTTACAGCAAAAGTACTTAACCAAGTAAGGTAAAAACTCATTATACCAAGCCCCTTCAATTCACATTTTATTGTAGTACTGTATAAGAAAAGAGACTTTACATTTATTTAAAAAATAATCACCACTAACATCTTGATCATCTTCATCTTCGTTTAACATCTTCCTCTTCCCGTTGCTGGGATAATTGTTTATAACCATAAGAAAGGTATTTTTTATCTTGTAATATCTTGGACATCAACTTATGAGAGTGCTGTCATTGTCATAAAATGTCATTACTGTGATTTATTATTGTAAACGGTAGTTTTTTACGGCAGTTTAGTTGGATGGTAAATTTATTAATGATAGCTGTGACACTGAGAGAGAAGATATTTTAAGAATAATCAGTAACTAAAATTCATTGTAGATGTACTGTACTGAAATTGTTTTAAGAGACAAGTCATGTTTGCCATATAAATGTACTGTACTGTATTAATATATTTATGATTTGTTCGGACAGGATGAATCATGTAATATAGTGCCACTGTTTTGCGCTGTTCGAAGGGGTGGAGCATGCAGCTTAATCACCAAATTATCTGTAACTTAACTTGTGGATAAGGTCTCCCTGCTAAAGTTGTATAAATGACTATCTGGTTTGTCAGTAATTCAATAGTTGTTTCTGTTTTTAGGCTATATCCACACTGGGAAGGAGAGGGCTAGAGTGATATGTTTTATAGCATAGTAACTGGTTGCTGTGGCCAAACTGCCAATGAGGTAAAGCTGGCAACAAAGTAAGTCAAGTGAGGAAGTGAAAGAAGTGTGGAAGAGGCATTTTGATCGGTTGATGAATGAGGGGACGGGAGGGGAGGCAGTGGTGACATGCATTGGGATGGAGGCAGGTGGTAGACGACAGGGTGTACAGGGAGAATTAGGAAGGGAAGAGGTTAGGAAAGCAATAGGAAAGTTGATGATGGGAAAGGCACCGGGGGTGGATGGGATAACTGCTGAAATGTTAAAGTGTGGGGGGGAGGTAGTGGTGGAGTGGATGTTGCTTATATGTACATTGGCCTGGAGGCAGGGAGAGGTGCCAGAGGATTGGAGGAGAGCCATAATTGTACCTCTGTATAAGGGGAAGGGGAGTAAGGATGAGTGTGGTAGCTATAGGGGAATAAGCCTTCTTAGTGTACCGGGGAAGGTTTACAGGAAGGTTATTACTGAAAGACTGGTTGAAGTAACAGGGAATAAAGTTAGTGAGGAGCAGGGAGGGTTCAGAAAGGGTAGAGGATGTGTGGACCAAATATTTGCATTAAAATCAATAGTGGAGAAATATATTGGGAAGGGTAAGAAGTTGTATGCTGCCTTCATGGACTTGGAGAAGGCATACGATAGAGTTGATAGGAAAGCTATGACAGAGGTGTTGAGAATTTATGGTGTTGGGGGGCCTTTGCTGAAAGGCATTGAGGCTTTTTATGCAGATGCAAAAGCATGTGTACGGGTAGAGGGTGATCTAAGTGAGAGTTTTAATATTAGTGTAGGGCTGAGACAGGGGTGTGTTATGTCACCATGGTTGTTCAATATATATATGGATGGTTGTATGAGAGAGGTGAAAGCCAAAGTGAATGGTCTGGGGGTGAAGTTGAGGCTGAATGAAGCAAACTGGTCCCTGGTGGCAAGTTTATTTGCAGATGACACTGTGCTGATGGCTGAGAATGAAAGGAATTTACAGAGAGTGGTGGACGAATTTCAGTCTGTGTGTAAACGAAGGAAACTCAAGGTGAATGTGGGTAAAAGTAAAGTGATGTATTTGAAAGAGCAGAAACTGAAGTGATTGACTTTGCTACACCTTACAGAGTGGCTGTACCAACTGGGACGAAGTGTGAGATAACTCTGAGGGGCGAGAGGATGGAGGAAGTGAAGGAGTTAAATACCTGGGTACAGTTATGTGTAAACATGGAAGTATGGAAGGAGAAATTAGGGAGAGAGCAGTGAAGGGTAGACAGGTCATAGGATCACTGGGGAGGATTATGAAGGGTAGAAGTGTGAGTATGGAAGTGAAAATAGTATAATCCTGCCAACACTGACATATGCGTTGGAGACATGGACATGGAGTAGGGCGCACCAGTCTAGAATAGGTGCGCTGTGGAAATGAGTTACTTGAGAGGAGCATGTGGACTTACTAGATGGGATGGAGAAAGTAATGAGAATGTATATGAGAGATGTGGTATGAGTGAGAAGGCAATTGGTATTGAGTGTGGAGTGGTTGAGAGAGTGAAACGTGATACATTGAGATGGTTTGGACATGTGGAGAGAATGCAAGGCGAGGAATTTGTAAAGAAGGTGTATGGAAGTGAAGTTGTGGGACCAGGTGTGAGAGGCAGACCTCCGGTCAGATGGCAGAACAGAGTGAAAGAGTATGTAAAGGAGAGAAACGTGAGGGGCAGAGTAGGGCTTGAACAAGTAAGGAGGGAGTGTTGGAACAGGGAGAACTGGAGACACTTCTGCCGTGGCCACCCCCTTGGGGGGAGTTCCCGGAGGGAACGAGGCGTCGGAGCTATAGATAGATAGATAGAAAGTAAGTCAACCAGATGGAAGGAGGGAACATTAATAACTGATGTTTCTCTGACCCCCTTCCTTTGGCATGCCTTCTGTGTGTCATTGAAGAAGAGGGGGTTGTCATCTGGAAGGTTAGAGCAAGTTGAAAGATGAATGAAAACCAATTGTCGCCAGAGATGAATCATGCAAATAATTGGCGAGTCCTCATGAGTGTGTTGCTATGGCGACTCCTGTTCATTGCAACAGCTGATTTGTGGCAGCTCGCTCACAATGTGGCCACACGACCACTCGATCTCGCCCTCGCCCATCCTTGCTAGCACATCACGCTCCCAGTGGTTATACCGTACTTTTGTAATTTCAGCATTTTCATAAGACCTAAAGCCATCAATTCCCTCAGTGTTTTGACAATCTGAAAACATACATATGAATATAGCTACATTTAGTTGTACAATCCTGTGAATGTGTCATGAATTAATCGTGGGGCTTGTGGCTTTATTATCAAACACTGATTATATACAGTAGTGCTCTCTTTCTATTACCGGTATATGGAAAATGCACTTCCGAAGCAATGGAAATTCACATTTAAGTGGTTAAGTGGTTATATGGCTACCTCCAATGTAGAGATGAAGGCCTGGTATATGTATAGCTACATATATTGTATACAGTATGTATACCAGAACTATATGTATACTGTATATTTGCCTGCTTTGGTGTACAGTATATTGTGTCAATTCTTATGAAACATGCAAACCATAGGCATGTAATATACTACATTATGTATACCTACTGTATATAAAATGATGCACTGTGTACAGCATATTAGGAAGAGTATGCAGAAATGACTGTTGCAAAAAGTAATTTTGGTATAAAGGGAATGCTAATTAATTAAATTCCATTCAAAGTTCCTGTGCCAACTTTATGAAGAGGGGTCTCTTTGTCCTGTTACTTTTGAAGAGTTATAATAACAGTTTTGACATGGCTTCTTGGATTCAGTTCTATTTCATAAATCAGTATTAATAAGTGACTTGCGTTTACTCACTTTATAGTAAAGCTCGATTCATTTGATGTTCTGCAGCTTTGCTTTATCATCCATGCAATTCTTTTATGTATTCCTTCTTGAGGGCTGAGTTTAGGACTTATTAATTTATAATACAGTACAGTATTAACTATTCCATTTAATCTATTTTTTCTCTCGGCATACAAAATTTGTAGTTAATCTACGTTATGTCAGTCAGAAGACAATTCTAATAGGTGTTACAGATTCTCCCTAGTTGTGAAAGAAGAACAAAACTTTGACTTGAGATTTTTACTAATACATTTTTGTACAGTAATCCCTTTCTGCCTAGAATATTTGGCACCCAAATTGCTTTTGTACAGATGTAATGCTGTAACTATTTACTATACAGTAATGTTAAGTATAATATTCTAGTATTCTGTATGTTTAAAGCTTTTTTAATGAATATTTATCATAACCAAAATGAAAGTACAGTCCATTGATACACAGTATATATTTGTTAAAAATCACATAAAAACTTTCTTCATGAGCTATAGTATTGTAAATAGAGCCTCTTGCATGATAGGTGCCTTTATTCTTGTTTATCTTTTTATTGCTGCCTCCCACTGCAAGAGGTAAACATGTCAAAAGGCAAAGAAAGGGAAGGATAAAAAGAAAAATGAAAGATTAACAAAAATTAATGAAGCCCCTGATGGTCAGCTTTTCTTCCACATCCATGCACCCTATCCATATTTATAATAAAAAGGTCCATGCAGGAACATCCACAAATGGATCTCAGCAACCTGGTTTACCCTAGTTGGTGGCATGGAGGACAAAATTAAGAATGTTTGAGGAAATATTAGTGTCTACAGCTAAGGTATGGGTATGGGAGTTGGTGCCTATATACAACAAAGAAAATTGATGTGTTTGAAAATGATTTGTGGAGTGAGATGATTTAATATATTAAGGAATGACATAGTAAGAGAGACAGTGGAAATATAATATGGAGACAGAAAACCAAAGACTGCTAAAGTGTTTGGACACTAGAAGAGATTAGATAATGACAAAATGCCATTAGTGGATTGATCTGTGATCAGGGTGATCGCTATATATTATTTATCAACTGTAATGCAAGCACCCAGATTTAAATAAAATAACCTTATCCAGTTAGTAAAAGTTTTTTTGTTTTGTATTTTATGTATTACATCTTTGTTCTGAAGGCTTGTTATTTGGGATTGTGAATGAAGTTCTGTATTTGATTGTGGTTATGCATGTTTTTAACATTTATAATTCGCTCTGTCTCATTGTAATAATAATGTTCTGAGAATGGGTTTAAAGCAAAGGGGTGTCTGATGATGTAATATGTACATCAAAATATGAGCCTCAAAATAACCATATGTCAGTAATTTTAGTATATAATCAAAACCATTACTGGTACAGAGGAGTTTAATATTTGCATGCTAACTGAAACCAGTGTACTGTATTTGCATTATGTCTGAAGAGTTTGGGAATGAACAGAATAGCTATAATTATCTCAAGGGCAGTATTCAGATGTTTTGTTCTTCATGTTCAAGTAAAATGTGCACAGATACTTTTTGACCTACTGAAATAAATGTATTCATTGGCAGTTCAGAATATAAAAAGCCTATGAGAACCCACAGTGACCAGAGGAAGAATATAATAGGGCAGATTACAGTATTCATCATTATAATTCACTTCCACCACTTATATAAATCACTCTCACCATGTTACAGTCCAGGCCACACAAACTCCCGCCAATTTCCGGGATGGATTATTTGTGTAGTTGCCATAGAATATGTAAAAATAACTTGTGTTCACTGTATATCAGTACAAAAAACATCTTTGTAATGTGTTCCCATAGCATCTCTTGTGTCCCTCCACTACTGTCTTTGATCAGCCTGTCTGTTGACATTCCTGCCCACATTTTCCGTCCCTCAAGTTCAGTCCATGCATCAATTATCTCTTAATTCAGTTCCCCTCTTTATTATGAATAAACCTTCACATCACTAAATAGTGATGGAATAGTACTGGTATATAATTATGATTGATTTAGGGGTGCTTGTATGCTTTGATTTTGATGCCAGCTAGTTAAAATATAACTGATATAAATGCTCTTCCCGCTATAGAGGGATGCCTTTGCATGATTGTACTAGCTTACTAGAAGCAATATGTGAGTGTTGCTTAGTCTCTCCTTGTCCTCTACCCAAGAGGTGGTGATCTGTGGAATTCAGTACAAAAATGGCTCTGCAGGCGACTGATTTCATGGTGTGAACTAAGGCTTTTAAGCAGCATGATTTCGTTAAAGAATCAGATGTATATGTTTAAAATGTCCTGATTTTAGTGTTCTACAGAGTTACCTTAAACTTCCAAAGAAGCAGTCCTAATTACATTTTATTGTTCATTTTGGAATATTTATGCTTTAAAAGTACAGTTGCCATCAGATGACTCGAGGCCACCCCATCCACAAACATATTGGTGTTGTATCTGGTATCAGTGAAATATATGAACTGGACTGAAATTCAGTCGTCTGCTCGGGTGAAACAAACCCAGTGATAAGTTGTCAATATGCAGATTTAACTTTTGTGCAATGAGTATCATGCAAAACAAGCTTGTTGGTGTACGAGGTGGCCTCGAGTCATCTGATGGCAACTGTACATGTAGAGTTGTGGCCAGGTCTATGTATCCACCCTATGTATCCACCCTTTCCCAGCCAACCCTAACATCTGGCACCATCCCAACCATGGACACGAGAGGTGAAGCAGGGCAACAATCATTAGCCTGTATCGAATCAATGAAAGTGTGTGTGTATAGGTTTATCAGCACCCTCTCACTTGTTCAAGTAACAAATTCTACTCAGGCTGATGAGTGTTGCCCTGCTTCACCCTTCATATCCATGGTTTCGATAGTGCCATATGTCGGAGTTGGCTGGGAGAGGGTGGATATATACACCTGGCCATAACTGTACAGTATAGTATTAGATGCATTATTATTCTATATAAAGGAAATGTGGGTAAATTTGGGACTATAAAATTGAGGTACTACAGTATATTCAAGGACTTATGCTATCAGTGGAGTCTGGAGTTCATTGTAAATTTGTACAATAGAGTTAACATTGGGCAAATTACTATAACAGCATTTTGTATATGCAAGTTTAGTTTGATATTGTTACATGTCCACTTGAGATATTGAGTGGAAGTTCATTCCTTCAATATAATTGTCATTACAGGAGAACTGTTTCGGTACTGTAGTTGATTCCCAGCAGTATATGTAACAGAAGTACTTTTAACTTTTACAAATAACACATTCCATACTGTATGGAGTGTAGACTTTTATCATAGACTGTCTGCTCAAGTTTTGCCTGGTCTTTTCAGTTGCGTGGTAGGGTCAACATGGCAGCAATGAGGTTTTTATGAAACATTATGTACAGCTGGCTCCACATCCTCACCACTACTTTCTTACTATGCCAAGCTGTGAGCCACAATGGAAGCATTTCCTCTTAAGTGAAAGCTTCGTAATAACTCACAACTACTCATGGTTTAAGGTTCATATCATACTGAGAACAGATTGAAAGAACCCAATGGCTCTCATGGGACTGGAACCAACTACAGGTATACTTATCTGAAATTATTTTCTTTCTTATCTGTGATGCACAGCTAATGGTCTTCTGTCCTATTGTTTACTAATTTGTAATATATTGATTATAATAAACAGATATTTTATCAAAGACATTTTTATCATATTCCAGTTAAGGATATGCTATATGAGGTCTTGATATCAGAGACAGGCCGACTGATTTAAAAAGGGTTTTAGAGAACATTATTTTCCAGTGAATCCTGTGGCTACTTAAGCTATCCCTAGAATTTATGAAACTTCCTGTAATGCAAACTGTTGTCAGCAAAATAAATAAGAAGAGGAAAATTACTGAACAAAGCTGTCATGTCTGCAAGGTGCTCCAATGTTGTATTTATTGCAACCAGTGATATCTGCTGCATTGTTACTGTTAATATGTAATTATTTAATGCCTCATTTGGTAACTTTATGTAATAAAAATTAACAAAAATATTTCACATCAAATTTCAGTACCCAATCTTAACCGCGGCGAACCTCAGGTGCGACGCTGCATCAGGGCATATCACACAGTTTTATGTACAGTTGCCTCAAGGTATTCCTTTACCCCCTCTTTTGTGTCTGGAGTTGATGTGGCAGCGTAGCAATACTAGAGTCACATTTATAAATGAGAGCAATCTCCCTGTTGAATAATAAATACGGATAACACAATGAATCACTGTTTCGGAATCTTCAATGTTAATAATGTATGAGATGTGATATTATACTGTATCAAATGTGATCCGAACATGTCCAGCGATGCCACATGCACTCCACAGCCACAGCAGGGGGTAAAGAAATACCTTGAGGCAAGTGTACATACACGTGGTCACTGTCAGGCCTTGCCGCACCGGCGCCCCCCTTTTAAGCCCAGTTTAAACATAAGCGAATAAGGTCATGATGCCGTCACGAATAAGCATAATGTCAAAAGTCGGGGACCTGTCAGCCTAATTTTATATTTTTATCAATTGCTGCAGCTTACCGCTCTTTTATCTGTGGTATACCACGAATTATTGGGGGAAGACCGGGGATACACCGGCGGCTCTGGGATATCACATGCATACTGTGATCTGTCTCTCTCTCATTACTATCCCTACCTCCCCCCAACACTATCACCATCCCCAACCACCACTACCACTACCATCCCCAATCACCACCCTACGACTTACCAGCTACTTATCCCCGTTCCACCCCAAACATAAAAGTATGCACATTTTTTTAAATGTATATGAATGATTATTATGAAATTAGCATGACCTTACCTGACCTTACCTAACCTAACCTAGACCACAGCAGACTACCGGGACCTAACTTGGGCAAACCACCGGGACCTAACCTGGGCAAACTACCGGGAAATAACCGTGGTAAAGTACAGGAAATGACCGGGGCAAAATACTGGGGCCTAGCTGGATCTGGCAACACTGCTACAAAACGGTAATTCTTTCAATAAATACCTTTTTGAATACTATTTTAACACTAGATATAATACTAGTTTTTAAACATGTGTTAGTTATCAACGTATCAAGTCAAAATGGACTGTTGGAAAAATGAAAACTATCCTCCATCGTCGTACTCGTAGGCTCGTGACGCTCGTCTCGTCCACCAAAAGAGTTGTCCTCAACAAGAAATAACAATGTCGATGGTGACGCCAAATTGAAATCGAGTTCATCGAGTTTCTCTACGTTGGTGAGTTGCTTGAATCACCATTATATTAATATTATGTTTGGACAGTCTATCAGTAAGTCTTTTATGTTTCACTTCGGCATCCAAAGATTAGTAAGTAATATTTTCCCGTCAAAATAATTAAAAGTCAAGATGTACTGAATTAGGATACTTGTAGGAGGCCAAGGTTTAACTTTAATAGGTATTATTACAGAATAACTGGGTTTTTGGCTAGGATCGCGCAGTGTTACCACATCCGGCTAGGTCCTGGGAATTTGCCCAAGTCACTTTATGATAGTTTACACCGGTTATATCCCGGTAGTTTGCCTAGGTTAGGTCCCGGTAGTTTGCCCAGGTTAGGTCCCGGTAGTCTGCTGTTGTCTAGGTTAGGTTAGGTCAGGTCAGGTGAGGTCAGACTAATTTTCAAATTATGTTTGTAAAACGGGGCATATCTCGAAAACGGGGCATCTCCGAAAGAAACACCATAGAATAAAAGTGTTTTAGAATGGTCCAAAATAGTGGGTAATGATACTAAAATACACAATATAGTGAACCCAGTTCTTCTGTAAATTTACCCTTTAATATTAGACAATACACAATCCGGTTAATATTGCGATTATCTGTGCCACTACTGTTAGTTAAGGTTGGGTTAGATAGGATTTGGTTACCTTTATCAATACACAGTCGAATTATCTTCTGAAAATGTATGCTTTTGGAATATTTTTACAAGATGCAACAATGGGATTTCAAATTACGGTATTTATTGAAAGAATTACCGTTCTGTAACAGTGTTGCCAGATCCGGCTAGGTCCCAGTATTTTGCCCCGGTCATTTCCTGTACTTTACCACGGTTATTTCATGGTAGTTTGCCCAGGTTAGGTCCCGGTAGTTTGCCCAGATTAGGTCCCGGTAGTCTGCCGTGGTCTAGGTTAGGTTAGGTAAGGTCAGGCTAATTTCAAAATGCCCCATTTGAATATGCCCTGTCTTGGAAATGGGGCATTTGTGGAGGAAATGCCATAGAAGAAAATAGTCTTAGAATTGTCTAAATAAGTGGGTAATGAAGGTAGAAAAACCGTACGCAATAACAGTAATTCTTTGAATATTTACCCAAATTATTTCTATTACGATGTTACTAGGTGGGATGGAGAAAGTAATGAGAGATGTGGTATGAGTGAGAAGGCAATTGGTATTGAATGTGGAGTGGTTGAGAGAGTGAAGCGTAATACTTTGAGGTGGTTTGGACATGTAGAGAGAATGCAAGGTGAGGAGTTTGTAAAGAAGGTGTATGGAAGTGAAGTTGTGGGGCCTGATGTGAGAGGCAGACCTCCGGTTAGATGGCAGGGCAGAGTGGAAAAGTATGTAAAGGAAAGAAGCATGAGGGGCAGGGGAGGGCTTGACCAAGTAAAGAGGGAGTGTTGGAACAGGGAGGACTGGAGGCACTTCTGCCGTGGCCATCCCCTTTGGGGGAGTTCCCGGAGGGAACGAGGTGTCAGGGCTATAGATAGATAGATAGACGATGTTTCTACCCTCTTTACCCACTAATTTATACCATTCTAAGACACTTTTCTTTGGAAATGCCCCATTTCCAAGATAGGGCATAATTATTCAAATAGGGCATTTGGAATTAGCCTGACCTTACCTAACCTAACCTAGACCGCACTGACTACCGGGACCTAACCTGGATGACCTACTGAGACCTAACCGTGATAAAGTACCAGGACCTGACTGGGGCAAACTACCGGGACCTAGCTGGATGTGGCAACACTGCTACAAAATGGCAATATACTGGAAAAATACCTTAGAGATTTCAATTTTAAAATATAACTTATTTCTGTAGCCGAGGGACCAACTGCGGTTGGGTGGACAGTGTTACCAGTCTCTTTGGTCAAATTACGAAATGGCCTGCAGGCAGTTGTGCACATTACACCTGACCCGATCAATCGGGCTACTTTTGGCTACTATCCACAGAATCTAATTTATTTCTAAAGGTCCTGGAGGACATGAGGATAGTTCCCGAAGGACACTAGGTTTAGGTCCCGCAGGTAGCCACAGTCTAGGTTAGGTTAGTTCAGGTCAGGTGGTTTCGTTGGTGATCAAAAAATTAATTATTCCAATATAAAATGAATGAATTTCCCGACCAACTGGCCTACTTATTGAACATTCTTCATATGATTTCCCAGTGTGGACTTAGAATTAGCCTAAAACATGGCAAGGACCCATGTATCTGGCAACACTGCACACAGAGGTGAGAACCCGCAAGGAAAGCCATGCTCCAATTTCAAAGTACTGTAAATACATACTAAGGTAAATACATACAGATAATATAGCCTACATGCTTGTTATGTATTTTTACAAAATAAAAGACTCTCAAAAAAAACAAAAAAACTAGTGATTTTGGTTCCCTGAAAGTGTGAAAATCGAGGACACAGACAATCGATAATATTTACCTACAATCCTAGGTAACCAAATATTGTTTGGTATGTTTTTCTAACTAGTGTATTTTCCTCAGTTTTGAACTGTTTTGACACTACAGTAAATTTCATTAGGAAATACGTTATTATGGAGATACTGTACCCTGTACCCACAAACCCACAAATATTTAAGACCTGAGCCAAGTTTTCCCCAAATTTGGGTTTGGTTTCCCACATTCCTACAGTAATGGCTTATTAGTACAAACTCACTACCAAATATGCTTGATTTAAAAGTGTTTTCCCTCACCTGTACTGTATTTTGTAGAGAGCATTATGAACTCCATTAACTGGATGGAATATGTATGCTAGTTTGATTTTTCTTATTTGGTTATTGCTCAAACCAAAGATATGTAAGGACCGTACCAAATAAAGTCAGTGTGAGAACTATTAGCATTGTTTTATTGAAATTATGCAAAGGAGAATTCACACTGGCATGAACATCGACAAGATGAAGAAATCCCACAATGGCAGATAATAAGCTGTACAGTTTACCATACAGTTTTGGCAACCACTTTCATCCTCTTCAGTGGTGAACAAGAGAGAGAATAAATACTCTGTTGACCACTGAAGAGGGTGACAGTGGTCGTGGAAACTGTATGGCATAATACATCTTCTCATCTGCCATTGTGGGTTTTCTTCACTTTCACAAATATTTAATGATAATCCCCTGTTACATCCTCAGGGCTTAATCAAATTTAATAACACCATCAACCGAAGCTCGTACTGCTGGCAAAATGTCTGACATCGTGGAAAATATGTTTTACCAAGAACTGGAGAATATAAGAAAGCAAACCAAGACATGTGCTCTGACTGTTATGGACTATATTAACGATGGTAAGTTAAATGAACTGTTTTTGGTATGATTGGAGGCACTTTATTTTACTAGAGCTCATATATTTGCTATAGTCAACACTGAACTAAACATAAGAACATAAGAATTTAAGAAACTGCAGAAAGAATGTTGGCCCACTTCTTGGCAGCTCCTGATTCAGACCCATCTCTTTGAGTTCATGTATGTATGTATGTATCAGGTATGCATGTATGTGTGTACAGTTATTGACAGCTCCTGATTTAAACCCATCCCTTTGAGTCCATGTGCAGTATCTATCCAACCTATTTATAAAGCCATTCAGTGTTTTTCATTTATTACCTTTCTTAGAAGCTTGTTCCGCTCTTCCACTACTCTAATCCCAAAGCAGTGTTTTCCTATTTTGTGTCTAAAACGGTATTTTTCTAGTATGAATCCATTTGAACGTGTTCTATCTTGGCTACTTACTCTTAATACCTTGCTTAAGTATCCTATGTTAAACCCTATCATCCATTTAAATACTTCAATCATAATTATCACCTCTCACCCTGTGTCATTCAAGCGAGTACAGGTTCAGCTTTTTAAATCTATCTTCATAAGGGAGATTTCGAAGGTTATGAATCATTTTAGTCATCCTTCTCTGTATACTCTCTAACAAATTGATATCCATCCTGTAAAATGGACACCAGAACTAGACTGTGTAGTCCAATTTTATCCTTTTATTAACACCCCTTTTCTGGCCAATGAGGTATCTTATTCTATTATTGAATTATCTGGGATAATATGTCAGTAAACTGATTGTAGCTGTGATCCATTTCCGTGGCATCAACTGGAAGCTGTGCTTGATTTCCCTTACCTGACAGATCCTCTGTAACTCCTGTTCCCCTGGGGACATATCTGCAATGCCCCCGAGATGTTTCCTCAATCCCTTGAAGTTTGCTAAACGAAAATTTGGCACAGTCGTTGGATTTTCTGTAACTCTTTCGCTAACCTTTATTTGAAATGTTATTGCACAGTGGTCGCTATTTCCTAAAGTATCTTCTATCCTTAGACTGTGTACTAATTTCTCAGAACAAAATCTAATATGTTATCTCCCCTTGTTATCTCTTATACTAACTGATGGAGGAAATTATCCTGTATCGTCTCTAGAAACTCATATGACTCGTGGTCTCCTGTCTGATCCGTCCAGTTACTATTCCTAAAGTTGGAGTCTCCTACAATACATACTTTGTTATTTCTTGACGCTTTCTTTATTTCCTCCCATATCAGTCTACTGTTGTCTTTGTCCAATTTTGGTGGTCTATACATAACTCCTAAAATTAGATTTTCTCTACTCTTCTTGATATCCAGCCATAGTGATTCTGTGTCATGCCTTGTCTTAATATCTGCCTTCTCACAACATTTTATATTATTTCTAACTTATATTGCTACACCCCCTCCCCTTCTCTGTCTGCGGTCAGCATTGAATAAATTATACCTGCTAATTTGGAACTTGGTTCCAAACTGCATAATGTACTGATGACCCTGGACTAACCTATAATTTCTTATGATCACTTTTTCTTATATGATAAAGGATAGGCCCTACCATATTTATTACAGTATGCAGTTATAAGAAAAGGGCCTTGTAATTTATTGAAAATTCTACGAGGTCTTTTTTTGGGTTCCACTCAAACTGATTTCAGTAGATCTTACCTGATCCTTAATAGGAAGGTTTTCTATTAGACTTACACTTGTGTCCTCCAGGACAAATGCAACCTTATTCGGAAAATCATCAGAGAGTGCTGGAACAGGGAGAAAATGGAGACTTTTCTGTCATGGCCAACCCTTTGGGGTGAGCTCCTAGAGGAAGTGAGGCATCAGAGCTATAGATAGGTAGATAGACATTCAAGTGAAATTCAAGTTAGGAGCATACAGGTAGTTCAATGTCAGGTGAAGTTGCAGCACTCTGTGACTGTAGTACTTTACTGTGTAGTGTTATTGTAATTTCTTTTAATATAAACAGATGTGGTGGATGAGTTTGGTTTATTTCTCAGCGAAAGCCAAGGCTAAATATCTGAAGCAGCTAGAAGGAGTGCTGGAGAGTTGTGTCATTAGTGAGCACTCAGTGGCTCTGGCCCGAAAGGCAGCCCAGGAAATTGAAGCACGACCTGAGGGTGAGGGTGAGGGAATTGTCCGCCCAAATGTCGACAATTTTGATGAGGTGAGGACTCGACATTACCAGTAAGACTGACCTTTTGTTTGCCATTGGTTTCTCCTTGATAAATAAAATAATCTTGAGTTGGTCATGATGCAAGTTAAAATATGACACTTCTGTGAACTTATTATTGATCTTATTTTAATCCTTAGTGTATTTACTTGTTTTTAGGCCAATTATTTGAAATTAGTCAGAATATAAGGAAAGGTAACATAAGGTTAAAAACATCCCCCCAATACTACTGACTAGAACTGTATTTAGCAAGTTACACCATCTAGAAATCAAACTTTAAGCAAGCAATTGTGAGACAAGGAGGCTACCAACTAGAGTCACTAGACCATACACTGTACCACAAAAAAAAGTCAGACAACCTGGTTCTGCCCAGAACCCAAGCTATACCTGGCAGTGGGTAGCTCCCATGTTTCACACTTGCTGGCTCAAGTCTTGATACACGGGTGGGGTAAGTTGCTCATATTTTTTACTATCAAAACATGGAATAGAGGTTAGACAAAGTATTGTGCCATCCAGGAATGGTGCACTGAGCTTTCATACTTGTACTGTACAGTAAACCCCTAGGTTGTGTAAATAATTTTTATGTTAACCACATTGCATTTTCTAAATGTGTGTGATCAGTACCATTCAATTAAGTAAGGGGATAGTTGTAGAGAAAAGTGTTCTGAGATGGTTTGGGCATGTGGAAAGGATTGATAAAAGTAGAGTGACAAAAAGGTGTATGAGAAGGATTATTAGGTGCAAATTTTATGAAAGACCTAGGAGAAGATGGTATGATATGCTGAGGAGTATACACACCTTTTAGTGAATGTTAAAGCTGGCAATTCTGTTAATTTAGCAATTCATGGTATGGCTCCTCCTCTCAAGGCTGAAGGAAAAGACTTTCATTGTGGATGTAATAGCCTCGTGGGTGAGAGGAGGGGCGCTGAAACTTTGTGGCCTTGAAAGGGGGAGTGGATGCGAGTGTGATACATTTCACTGAGTATTCTGCCCTTCTCTATTTATTTTTGTTTTCATATTTCCATCCCTGGCCATGGAGTCCCTTGGAAAAGGGAATTGCGATATTTATGATGATGGTAATGTGGCCTCTATAATTTCCTTCCTCAGCCCTGTGACAGGATCACTTCAGCACTAATTTTAATACAGTACATCTGAAAAAAGATTATTGGTACAGTATAGGAAAGTGGCATCCCCATTACCCACCATTCTTGCAATGGTGCAGTCAGCCTTGTATACCCTTCGATACAGGGAAGGGTGTGAGTGTTGTTGTTGTTGAAGTTCCTCAAGCTGTCTGGCCGAGCAGCCCCGAGCTCCTGAGGAAGGCCATGGCCTGAACCGGGCTTTCCCACAATGCCCTCAGAGAGTGTATGTTGTGTTGTTGGCGATTGTGGTTGTGTGCATTGCAGTCTTCAATAATGTATTTAATAGAATGGGGTGCTGTGTTTTCATCCCGGACAGGCATCTGCAATGGCTCCATCCAGCCTCTTCTGATATGTCAGAAGGGCCGGGTGGTGGCCACACAACAGCCTGGCCAGGTGGACTCTGTCCTCACGGGGAAGAGATGATTCAGATGGGGGGATATCAGGAGGTCGTGCATGCAGCTGGGTGTTGTTTTTGAGTGTATGGATGGACTGATGAGTGATTTGAGTATGGATATGTTTCTGGAGATTGGTTTGGGGTGGGCAGGGTGTAAGAGATTATAGTATTTGTGTATGGTATCGTGTACTGGGTGTTGTTTTGATGTTCCTTGGCATGTTTGGGTGTTGTGCCATGTAGTGTAGTGGGTGGTGTGGGTTTGTGGAGGCTGCAGCAGTGTTTGTGTGCCTCTCATGTCAAGATGATCCTTGATTTTGAGGACTTTGGTTTCATAGTGTAGGTGGTCTGTAGGTGTGGTAGCTGTGCAGCCTGTGATTGTCTTTAGGGCTCTGTTCTGTATGGCTTGAAGGGTGTTGTGATGAGTCTCAGCGAGGTTTGAGGCCCAGGCAGGGCTTGCATAATCCGTCACTGATCGAATATATTTTTTGTATACTGTGATTGTGGATTCTTTGTTGTGTCCGGATGTTCTGCTGGCAAGTGATCTGAGGGCTTTAAGTCTTTGCATGCATTTGTTTTTGATGGCCTTGATATGTTGTTTGAATGTCATGGATGTATTGTATGTTATGCCAAGTATTTTGTGTGTGTGTGTGTGTGTGTGTGGTATAGGTGTGTTGTTTATGGTGAGGTGTGGTGTGTAGCGGTGTTCTGCCTTCCAGTTGGTGAGAAGGGTGACAGTTGACTTGGTGGGTGCTATTTTAAATCTGTTTGTGGTGAACCAGGCATTAAGTGTGTTGAGGTAGGGTTGGAGGATGAGAGTGGCTGTGTCTGCATTTGTGTGTGTACATGTGAGTGTTATGTCATCTACGTAGGAGGCTATGTGTATTTGTGGTGCCTGGGGTGTTGGTAGGTCTTGCATGTATAAGTTGAAAAGGGTGGGTGAGAGTACAGAAACTTGGGGGACACCACTGGTGAAACTTTTAATGTTAGATGACTTACCAGCAAATGTAACATGGGAGTGAGTGTTGGGGACCCCGCTCTCTAACAATGATCCCACTAAGGGTTCAAATAGTCTCAGAGCTGGATTCCTTGCATGTCGGGGGTCCTGCACTGGCACTAGAACCTCCCCACCCCTTGAAAAAAGGGAAATGGGGTATTGATGATATCTGAATAGACAATATGCATTATTAAACATGGGAAAGTGCAATCTGCACAGCTTGGGTAAGTAATGTTAAAATAGTAACATTTATACTTCAGTATTACACAACAGTATATGCAAACAGTAAATGGATAGAGGAGAAGATTTCCGAAGCTGAGAGAACTCTTCATAAGAGATATATTTTAAATATTTGGTCTGTGCAACCAGTGCCATATATCTATGTATTCTAGGACTTGTCATCAGTTACCCCTTCCATGTACAGTCAGCAAAAAGAGTTTCGTTACCATCCTTTTAGCAGTGTGATGCAATGTTGGTACGCCTGACTGGCGAGTCAGGCGTGACGCAAGTGTCTTATATACCTCCATCGCCCTTCGTGCCCCTCAGTGTCTAATGGGCAGGGAAGTAGGAATGACGTTCTTTCACACTGCTACTTTTTCTGGATATTTCACCGTTATTCTTGTTCTAAAATACTCAAACGTATTTCCTTATGTTTAATAATGAATAGTTAAATAGTAAGAGTTCTTGAACACTCAAAATTTAATTTAAAATCAGCTAAACTTTTGATATAAAAAAGTTGCCATTGCCGCAGCCCGGGCCGGGGCTAAGATGATACCCGTCTCTGATGACACAAGGCACCAGTTGCCCAGTCGGTGGAGTACCAACCCTACACCGCTTAACCATGTTAAAATTAACATAGGGGTGGTAACGAAACTTTTTTTGCCGACTGTACAGTAATAGGTGGATACACAACCAAAATCAACTTAGTCCAAGGGTACACAGTATATGAATTATTTCTTGAAATTCTAGCATTTAGCTCATTTTGCTTCATTGCCAGATATTTGATGTGACTCTAGAGGAGCTGAAGGATGACTCAAATGTAGCAGAAGCCATCAGAAAAGCCTCAAGCATAATTGAACTCAAACAACTTGTGGCAGATCAACTTGGTTTGTATTGCTTTCCATTTTTACTTTTACTCTATAGAGAGATAAAATCTGTACTGAACTGTAGATGATTGTTGTATGAACTATCAGTATGTAGTGTGTCTTTAGATGTAGTTTTGAAAGTACACAATAATATGGGTTAAGTTTTAAAAACCTTCACATAAAGTTTTAATGTGAAGGTCATGACTTTCTAAGATCCTTAGCAACAGTTAGAGGGGTGGATATGAGTTGCCTGAGAAGTGCGTGCAGAGTAACATGGAGAGATAGACCGACGAATGAAGTAGTACGGGAGCAATGTGGTGTGGATGTGCTGGAGTGTGTGACAAGGAACACCTTGAGGTGGTTCGGTCATGTGGAGCATATGGGGTACGTGAGGTGGAGGGACGGAGGGGAAGAGGCAGACTGAGTGTGAGGTGGAAGGATGGAGTTGAGAGGTATATGAGTGAGAGTGGCATTGGGTGGGAGGGGGGACAGAGGTGCATGGAGGTGATTCATTTGTGGCTACCTCTTCAGGGATTGAGGTGTCTGGCAATAGATAGATAGAAACTGTACAGTATATTTATATATATGGCAGCATCTTGCCCAACCTATCCACAACATCTAGATGATACACGTAACAGACCAGGCTTAATAGAGCCATCAAGTTTACTCAAAGCTTGTACAGTATATACTGTACTGTAGTCAGTTCCAGGTGCCAAACCAACTTATGCATATTGTGTTTGAGATACAGTATTTGCTGTTTAATTTAGAGACATTAAGAGAGAGCATCTTACCATTGTCAATAACTGGAATTCTAAACATGCAATAATTTTAGCATTGCATGATTTTGAGACATGCACCAAACTAGTACAGCAATACTCTAAGAATTTCTATGTTTTTCTTTTTTCTTTTCCTTCATAATTAAAAACATATCTATTTGCCAAAATATAGAGGCTGCCAATGAAGACCATCAGGAGAATACTTTTAATGATGATGATGAAGACACACAAGAGCTAGTGACAACACAACAGACTTTGAGTCTTGTGGACCCCATCAGTAAAACGATGATGAAGGATCCAGTGAGACACAAGATCTGTGGACATGTGTATGACCGCTCCTCTGTCACTAGCATGATCAAAACCAGTGGCAAGAAAGGATTTAGGTAGGTCATTCACATAATGTCAGTTTTATTTTTTTCAGTAGGGTACTGTTTAGTGCTTGGTCTCTCATAGTATGTCACTGATATACTTGGAGTGAAATGGGAGAAGCACAAAAGTGTGAAGTTGAGGTGGAATGAAAGTGGAATACAGTAGAGGAGATAATGGGCATAATTTTGAAGTGAGGAATGGGACAACTTGCAGCTGGTTATTGCAATGGGAATTCAGAACTGTATTTTCAAATACTGGATATTGAAAATGTACTGTGTACTGTTAGGTGAAGGGAAGTGCTGTCCCCATCACCCACCATAAATGTGATGGTGCAGTCAGCCTTGTATCCCCTATGATAAAGGGGGGGGGGGGGAGTGAGGGGAGACTCCACTTTCTTATAATGTCCCAACCAAAGGCTCAAATAGCCTCGGATATGGACCCCTTGCTTGTAGGGGATCCTGCACTGGTGCTAGAGCCTCCCCACCACTTGAAAAAAGGGATATGGTGATGATAGTTGGGTATTATTTAAAAATGATATAATATTGTTTTATACTTACAATTTATCAGTTTTTAAGCCTATCTGATTTTGATGCCTATTGTATTACAGTATATGTCAAAAGTCTCATATTTAGGATGTTCTTTTAAGAACCTGTAGTGTGTAGCCACACAATGTCTGTTCTGTCCCATTTATGCACCACAGGACTCGAGGAGAAAGCTAATCAAATGTCAAATGGCAAGAGTGAATCAAAAGACCGTTAATAACTTGAAAGCTCTTCAGCCATGGTCACTACTTGTTGGAGAGTACCCAGGAGGGAACAAATTAACATTGATCAATTAATTGATGGATTAGTTTTCTCTCAAATTACTGTGTACAGTACTGTACTTGTACATTCTCACAAGCTGGCTATTGGTTTAATATTTATTATCCTTATGTGTTGGCTTTGGCCTAATGATTATTTTTCATATTACTGTACAGTATACTGTACTATACTGTATAAGCTGTTGGTTATACCAATACAGTATGTCTTATTACATGCTGGTTGTTACTTCATGAGATAAATTTTATTGTGTGCCATTTTCCCCAGATGTCCAACAATGGGGTGTGGGTATAGGAAGCCACTTCAGCTTGCTGACATGGAAGATGCCTTGGACGTCAGACGGCAGATCATGAGATATAACCAGGGAAGCTATACTGGCAATAGTGACTACCACTGACATCAGACCAGAAGAATGTAATTCAGTCATGAAGATTTGGGGAAAGATGTCATAACTTTTACAAATATAAGTACAAAATTATAGATCTACAGATAATCTTTTCTTAATTCATTATTTGTACTCTATACAGTAGTTATACAGATTGTAGTATTGTTGTGAAAAACTGATCTCCAGTTTTTGTAAAAATGCATGGGTAATGAAGCCCCTGCCCAAACACCAGACATCTCTGATCTAAGCAATAGTGAACATGTGTATAGTCTGTCCAGTCTAAGGTGGCGGAGAAGCCCTGCCTCTCTGGAACATTCCTGGATGTATCTGATTGTCACATGATGGAAAGGAGACGTCTAGAGTCCTTTTGGTCACACCATGGGTCACACACACACACGTCGCATAGCGGTGCGTTAATCTCAGTCACCTGCCGCTTACACCTTCCTTCTTCTTTCCTCCACTTCTCTCTCTCTCTTTCTCTCTCTCGTATTCACGATTCATCCACAACCTTTCCTTTTCTATATTCTATAATCTAACGATATTTTATCCCACATATCATATATCGTTCATAGATATATTTAGATTAATGGCATTATATAATATTTGTTTTTTAATTTTAAGTACTTGACCTGCCTACCGCACCTGTAGGGCAGGGCTTCTCCGCCACCTTAGGCTGAACAGAGTATAGGTCAGCCCTGCCCATACAGACATCTGATCTTCACCCATGCACAAAGGGGTAGTGTATGTTAACTACTGGTTGTAGCATTATAATTCACCAGATCTTTGTGTATCAGAAAGATGAGATTACCTGTATATGCCACAAATCTCCAAACTGAACATGAAAACCCAAGGGAAGGTTTGGAGAAGCTTTTGCTTAGCAGTGGACCCTAAGATGTACAGTACAGTTTAGCTTGTATATAAGATATATATATATATATATATTTTGACACGAGGATGCTGATGGTGTAATGGTTATCATACTCGCCCAGCAAGCGAGAGATCCTGGGTTCGATTCCCAAGTCAGTGGAATTGTTGGACAATTTTCCCAGCCGCCTATGTCCCTGTTCACCTAGCAGTAAGTAGGTTCCCAGCTGTAAGAGCAAGGATATAGCAACCTTGTAGGCTGGGGAAAGATATGTTGATGTAACAAGAAAATGAACAAAACCATGAGTCGATAGGCATAATATGTTGATGCCCACCCCTACCCAATTTTTGACACTCCACAGTGGGATAAGACTCACAAAGGCATATTTTTGTCATGATATAATTAAATTGAGAACAATGAAAATTACCTTGGTGAAACTTGAAAAATTCATCCTGTATTTCAGCTGGAGATCAAGGAATGTTGGGGGTATTGCAGTTTTTAAGATATAAGGGGATTAATTCTCATAGTTTGAACATTTTCTTGTTGGAATGATCAGACTTGAAGTACAGCAGCCTATTGCCACATTGGTCTTGGAATTCAGGTAAGATCTGTACAGTATTATTCTCTAAAATGAAGTCACTTCACCTACTCAAATTTTCCCCTCACTGGTGCATGCATCCCCTCCTAGTCATTTCTTCCATATGTCATTTTGATCCAACTTGCTTTCTCCCTTGCATGTCTTTCACCTTCCCAAATACTGTATCTAAAGTAGTCCTCTATAATGCAAAAGCTGCTTCTTCATCCTTAAATTTCCTCCTTGGCCTCCCTCTACTCATCCTCCCTTCCACCTCTGCTTTATATGCTAATCTATCTTCATTCATGCATTCTACAGGCCATACCGTGGATGCTCTGCTTCGATCTCTCACTCAGGCTTTGCCTCTCCCTAAATTAAACTCACCGTCTTGTTTCTCACTCTATTATATCCTCTACTGTATTAATCATCCTCAGACATTTCATTCCCATCACATCAACCTGTGTCCTCTCTGGAGCATATAATGATTCCAGCATTCACTTCCCTACAACACTATTGTTTATTATTTTGGACATATAGGAGAACATTACAGAGGAAGTGAAAGAGAGGTGGAAGAGAGATTATAATGTTTGTAAGAGACAAGTAAAGAGGATGGTGAGTGAGAGTAAAAGGAGAGTGGATGAGGAGTTTGGCAAGAAACTGAGTGAAAAGTTTAAAGAAAACAAGAAATTATTCTGGAAGGAGGTGAAAAGAGAAAGAAAGGAAAGTCTGGTAGCGTGAGACAGAAGAGAGAGGATGGAGTTACTGTGAGTGGAAGTGAAAGAAGTGTGGAAGAGGCATTTTGATGGTCTGATGAATGAGGGGAGGCGGTGGTGACATGCACTGGGATGGAGGCAGGTGGTAGACGACAGGATGTACAGGGAGAATTAGGAAGGGAAGAGGTTAGGAAAGCAATAGGAAAGTTGAAGATGGGAAAGGCACCCGGGGTGGATGGGATAATTGCTGAAATGTTAAGTGTGGGGGGGAGGTAGTGGTGGAGTGGATGTTGCTTATATGTACATTGGTTTGGAGGCAGGGAAAGGTGCCAGAGGATTGGAGGAGAGCCATAATTGTACCTCTGTATAAGGGGAAGGGGAGTAAGGATGAGTGTGGTAGCTATAGGGGAATAAGCCTTCTTAGTGTACCGGGGAAGGTTTACAGGAAGGTTATTACTGAAAGACTGGTTGAAGTAACAGGGAATAAAGTTAGTGAGGAGCAGGGAGGGTTCAGAAAGGGTAGAGGATGTGTGGACCAAATATTTGCATTAAAATCAATAGTGGAGAAACATATTGGAAAGGGTAGGAAGTTGTATGCTGCCTTCATGGACTAGGAGAAGGCATACGATAGAATTGATAGGAGAGCTATGAGAGAGATGTTGAGAATTTATGGTGTTGGGGGGGGGGGGGGTCTTTGCTGAAGGGCATTGAGGCCTTTATGCAGGTGCAAAAGCATGTGTACGGGTAGAGGGTGAATTAAGTGGGAGTTTTAATATTAGTGTAGGGCTGAGACAGGGGTGTGTTATGTCACCATGGCTGTTCAATATATATATATATATATATATATGGATGGTTGTATGAGAGAGATGAAAGCCAAAGTGAATGGTCTGGGGGTGAAGTTGAGGCTGAATGAAGCAAATTGGTCCTTGGTGGCAAGTTCATTTGCGGATGACACTGTGTTGATGGCTGAGAGTGAAAGGGAGTTACAAAGAGTGGTGGACGAATTTCAGTCTGTGTGTAAACGAAGGAAACTGAAGGTGAATGTGGGTAAAAGTAAAGTGATGTATTTAAGAGAGCAGAAACTGAAGTGATTGACTTTGCGACACCTTACAGAGTAAGAGTGCCAACTGAGACGAAGTGTGAGATAACTCTGAAGGGTGAGAGGATGGAGGAAGTGAAGAAGTTTAAGTACCTGGGCACAGCTATGTGTAAACATGGGAGTATGGAAGGAGAAATTAGGGAGAGAGCAATGAGGGATAAACAGGTTATAGGATCACTGGGGAGGATTATGAAGGGTAGAAGCGTGAGTATGGAAGTGAAAAGGGGACTACGAAATAGTATAATCCTGCCAACACAGACATATGCGTCGGAGACGTGGACATGGAGTAGGGCTCATCAGTCTAGAATAGGTGCTGTGGAAATGAGTTACTTGAGCGGAGCATGTGGAGTTACAAGGTGGGATGGAGAAAGTAATGAGAGATGTGGTATGAGTGAGAAGGCAATTGGTATTGAATGTGGAGTGGTTGAGAGAGTGAAGCGTGATACATTGAGATGGTTTGGACATGTGGAGAGAATGCAAGGTGAGGAGTTTGTAAAGAAGGTGTATGTATGGAAGTGAAGTTGTGGGACCTGGTGTGAGAGGCAGACCTCCGGTTAGATGGCAGAACAGAGTGGAAGAGTATGTGAAGGAGAGAAACGTGAGGGGCAGGTGGGGGGCTTGATCAAGTGAGGAGGGAGTGTTGGAACAGGGAGAACTGGAGGCACTTCTGCCGTGGCCACCCCCTTGGGGGGAGTTCCCGGAGGGAACGAGGCGTCAGAGTTATATATAGATAGATCGATGAAATTTATAAGGGCTAGAACCCCGACTCTTCTAATTTATGGAGGTATTAGCTGTTGTATTTATATATTGTACTGGTAATATATATACAGTGTATGGCATAGCATTACTTAAATGTTATCCACTGACTGACTTCCCATCTACTGAAATTATTGACATCTACTCGCCTACCTAATACCAAAGTAAAACATCGGTAAATATCTACTCTATTGCTGGTTGGTATTACAATGTTTTAACCTCATTACCCACTAATTTATAATATTCTAAAGCACTTTTCGTCTATGGCATTTTCTTCGGAAATTACCCATTTTCAAGATACTATCCACTACACATCAACTACGAACAAGGGGAGCTGTCAAAATAACCCTTACATAAAGCAACCCTATAATAGTATTGATTATTTATATTGTCCGCAACTGTACATGTAGGCTATATATTGGAATGTGTATCAATATTGAATTGTTATTAGTTCACTCCGTGCAACTAGATAAAGGTATGATCTCGTCCTAGGCCCTAGCTGGGAGTCTGTCTACTAAAAAAAACTCGAATAATTATATGTTTACCCATTTGGGTATTTATTGAAAGAATCACCGTTCTGTAGCAGTGTTGCCAGATCACTTTACCAAGGTTATTTCCCGGTAGTTTGCCCAGGTTAGGTCCCGGTAGTCTGCTGTGGTCTAGGTTAGGTTAGGTAAGGTCAGGCTAATTTCAAAATGCCCCATTTGAATGTGCACTATCTTGGAAATGGGATATTTGTGGAGGAAATGCCATAGAAGAAAATAGTATTAGAATTGTCTAAATAAGTGGGTAATGGAGGTAGTAAAAACGTACGTAATAACGGTAATTCTTTCAATATTTATCAATATTTGTTACCAAAACTCCACCGTCTCCAAAAAGAATAGATGAAACGGTCGAAAGGGAAAAACTTTATATATTTTTTTTTTATGCCGAAGTTGATGAAATAATTTTTAATTTCTTACATAAATACGACATTTTTGTATTGCAATGGGGTTTCCTTCATAAATATACTCTGAATAGTGGCTACAATGAACCCAAATATGTGTTATTTAACCGAAATATCTCTGAAGTAATAAAATTTATCAACTCAATGATGAAATACTCATTTAGCTGCTTTAAATGCGTTATTTTGAAATCTGAGGAAATTTTTGTTGGTCTAAGGAAATTTATCATGACTTTTAAGGAAAATCCACAAATCTGTTCTGAGAGCCCCAGCAGCAGACGTCGGCCAGGCCAGGGCAGTCATAAAAAAAATCCCTCATAATAATAAGCATTGAGGTGGGTGTGTTGGGTTGGCACTGTACGAGTTTCCACCACTGCTCAGACTGCTGCTGTATTCTTCATAATGGATGGCACTCGTATTAAATCCCTGATAATACCTGTGGGTGGTGCAGTATTGTTATCTGGGTTGGCAGGAGCTGTCTACTATTACTTTAATAAAGAGGTATGATGATGGATACACGAGACTGTGAATTATTACGTCTATGCCATGTTATGAATTTTGCATTATGAAATTTACACCGGTTACTTATTACAACGTTAACTGTAATTTATATTCCCAAGTTATTCTTACGACAACCTAGAACATTATGTCATGCTTTAGCATAGTATTATTCATGAATTAAGTTTTGGATATAAGAGTACACAAGACCCAACTAACTTACAACACTTAGGGCCGTATGCAAGAACAGTCATGTATACGATGGTGTGGTAGCGGTACGATGGCCCTGTTGTTTGTCTATGGAGTTATCGTATACACCACGGATGTTCTTGAATATGGCCCTTAATTTAACGTTGGTAATTTTCGGTAATGGTTAGGAAGAGTTACAGAAAAGGAAGTTATATTACTTCTCAATTTGGTAAATATTGAAAGAATTACCGTTATTGCATACGTTTTTTTCTACCTTCATTACCCACTTATTTAGACCAATCTAAGACTATTTTTTTTCTATGGCATTTTCTCTGCAAATACCCTATTTCCAAGATATTCAAATGGGGAATTTTGAAATTAGCCTGACCTTACCTAACCTAACCTAGACCACATCAGACTACCGGGACATAACCTGGGTAAACTACCGGAAAATAACTGGAAAAGTACAGGAAATGACCGGGGCAAAATAATGGGACCTAGCTGGATCTGGCAACACAGCTACAAAATGGTAATTCTTTCAATAAAAACCCTCAGTTTCCTTCATATTTATGTTGGTTGTCGTTTTGTGCTTTCTGAATTACCGTAAAACGCCCTAACTTCGGACATTTTTTACATGTTTTAGTGAATAACTCTGTTAATAATGGTGCAATTTTATTCCTGTTGGTGTCATGTGGTAGCCAGGTAAAGTACCTACGAAATTCATATAACAAAAAAATTAAGCATGCTAAATTCGTGCTTTTTTTTTTTTTTTTCCATTTTCAAGTGTCCGAAGTTAGGCAGAAATTTCCTAACTTCGGACAGGGTTGTATTTTCCCTTTAAGCATGAGAATGGTTAACAGCATCGATCTCTGGACACGCTGGCTGAACTTCGGACACCTGAGGAGTTTTTTAAAAATGTAAAAATAAAATTGCCGCATTCATGGCCCGAGTTATACAAATATAAAGAGATATATCCAAAAATAGCTTCTTTTTTAAGCACATAAATTGAGATCACAATAAGTTGCATCATATCGCATTGTAGTGAGGTTTTCTTGGCATAGATCTAACTAAGAACTATTCAAAACTTTTCTAGCCGTAAAAAAAAAAACGCATTGCGTATACTCAAAACCAGAAGAGAAAGTGACCTCTTCTTCCAAAAAAAAAGCCACCTAAATATCAAGTTACTACCTCACTGACTCAACAAATGCATACTGAAATAACGTAATAGGACCTACATAAGGTACATAATAACATAATTCCACGTACTGATGACACACACACACACACCCACTTCCGGTATTCCTTGACTTGATTACCTGTATAAAATACTATAACTAAATAACTAATATAACTTTTTCCTTCAATATAAAACTCATTACTGGTTAAGGCACCATACTGTAGCACCTTACAGGCAATAACTTTGGTACTGGTAGTACTAACAATCTTACAGAACTATATCACATATTATTTGGGTACTGGTATCATTACTTAGGCCAAAGGTTTACATCTACATCAAAAATCATCCTTTGCTTGCAGTCAAGTACCGATACTGTATTAATTTGTCAGTCCGAAGTTGGGACTTTTTTATGTAAAAAATAGAAATATTCATTAAAAAAATCATAACACGGTTATGCATGCATATATTTTAAATTTGTTTACTGCCCAGTACTTACAGAGTGTGTCCTCATATAATCGTACCATTCACGTTCTTACAATTGAAACTCTTTGTTCTGTGTGAACAAAGTTTTGCAGGGTTAAAAAATGCAGACTTTTTCATTGTATTTGTCGAATATTTTCACCCACACATATTCAAGCTATTGTAATAGAATTTATACATAATAGTCTTTGAACATTCCCTTAACTAACACCATTGTTATTTTTTGCAAATATAGCAGTCTCTTCCAGTACAGGTGAATTACATTTTTTCGCGAAATGCCCGAAGTTATGGTGCAGTCCAAAGTTAGGGTGTTTTACGGTAATTTATGAGTGCAACATTGCATTTTGATCATGTTTGATTTCCCTCTATGTTTGTCGAGGTTTGGTTAGTTCAGGTATAGTCACCTTAACTCTATAACATATAAAATTCTAACTATTAACTATTTAATAGGTTACCCGGTATTTACTTGTTTTGTCCCTCAATCCAACCTCGTAGGGGGGAATCAAATATGGTTGAATTTCACTGTTGCACTTATTTTTCAACATATAAATACAGGCAATGATGAATTCTAAAAAAAAGGACAAATGTTGTTTTCCATTTCTGTGGAAAACACGATCCACTCAAATATCTTTAAATGCAGTAGGTCTATATATATAGTTACAGGAAACATAAAGTCCATTTCCCTGAGCCAAGAGTATAGCTAAAAGTGATTGTAAAAGTTTTGATGATGTTTTGTGTCAACAGGATGAGGAAGAGGTAAATACTAGCAAGTCATCAGGACAGCGATGTGTTTCAACAAGAGTGAGGGTGCCAGTAGATGTTGTGGGTTTGGTCATTGGCCGTCAGGGATCCAACATCAAGCTTATCCAAGACCGCACCAACACCAAGATTGATTTTTCAGATGAAGGTGTGGTATATATACAATATACTGTATATGGTATATACTGTATGTAAACAGTAATAAACAAGAATACAGTATTCCATTAAAGAAAGAGGAAGCATGTATGAGTGTTGTTGGAAAAATCACATGTGCGTGCCCATGATGAACTTAATCAAATTCCCACATTAGTAGATGAAAAGGATTTATTCCAACAGTTTTGATGACCACTGTTACCCTCTTCGGGGAAGTACAGCAGACGATTGAGACTTACTTGTGCTATATACTGTACAGTGAGAACAATGGGCATTGGGTGAGGTCTGGTAAGATCAAGTCAGACGCTAGGTGGAGGAAGGGTGTGGTCAGATCTACCTGTAGCTCCCATTGGAGAAGGTAGAGATATTTTGACTAGCCTAATCCCCTCATTATGGGATCTAGCTTGAAATTCCCTACACTAAGGTTAAAATTCTATACAGTATATTTATTAATACAAATGAAGTCTATTATTCTACACTTCCTTAAATTGGAACCTTTGTATAGTAGGTTGCTTTTATTCTAGTTAAGTGAATGATTATTCTCTGACTCTGACTGTCCTGTAGCCCCCCGGCCCTTGTGGAATGGGAAATGGGGTATTGAAGATGATGACCACAGTATGTAATTATGCTGGTACTGTACCAGACATTTTCATCATAAAAATGTCATGTAGCCAGATGGTCAAAGTAGTGTGACAGTATTTGTTTACCCATAATATTCTTCAACTTCAGAAGCCTCTTGAAAGGATAGTGAAAGTCAGACTGGGATGGGACTTTCTTTTATTAATTACTCTTTTATTTTTATTTTAGATTATATTGAATTTCTACTCCTTACCAGCAGAAGTTGATGGCCATCGATCGTGTTCTATTCATGGATCTGAATATAGTGTCTGTTTAGCCCAGCAACTCATCTTGAAAGCAGTGAAAGATCAGCCAGTGATGGAAACCAGAGAGATGCTAGTGCCACAGGTGATTCTTCACTGATTATTTTGAATTGAGTGGAAGAGATTAGCTTGGAGGAGTGTATGTTAGAACTAGCATATCTATTTTAATTGGACGCTCCATGGTTGATGACTTTGGTGAGATAAAGTTGGGAATTTTGTGGGTTTAAAAGGTGGCTACTAGAGCCTTCCTTCCCTTGAATAAAATGAAAATGGGATATGGGTAATGATTATGATAACATTTATTAGGTCACGGTAGTGATTTGAGAAATTGAGCATTGAATTTTCATTTGGCATTTTTTTCACTTTTTAAACCTGTGTTTTTGTGCCGATCATGTGCACATTTCTGAGTACAGTACGGCTCTCTATGGCCCTGTGTACCTTAGCATTGTAGGTAGGCACATCTATCTAGTTTATCCTGTACCTGGGAGTTATTGTTATATACCATTAAGAAAATGGATGAAGAAAAAAGTTATGTATTACAAGTTAAAAAAATGCCACTAGAAACTTGATTGAAATCCTATGGGACATAATAATAAGTGTATGGAAATACAGTACAGTATTGATGAAATTATAATAAATGATACGTTCTACATTTTATAATATAAGACATAATGCATCCAAAGTTAAATCAAACAGTGAATAATGCTGCAAGCTAATGGTTAATACATGATTTATCTCTGGATCCAAATTAATTCTTTTTCTTTATGATGGTGAGCAGGTTGCTGTGGGTCGTATCATTGGGAGAGGAGGAAATGCCATTCGTCAGTTGTCGCACTCCACCGGTGCAAAGATAATTGTAGAAAGGGAAGAGGACAGATCCATCCCATTAAATTATCCAGGTAATACTTGCTTTCCCTATTTGTTTCAAATTTCTACCAATCCATATATCATCAAATTTCAGATGCCCTATTTCCTGAGGGGATGGCGACAAACAAACTGCATCCATACCTCCTAGTATTTCTCTTTGGGTCTCACCATTCTTTCATTTATCCTTCGCATGACACAAAAAGTACATCCTTATTCAACCTCATATTGAGATCATAGAACTCATTCCATCCAATTTCTATAAATATCCCTTTATTCTGTTGTCAGTGTTGGATCATATCAGTATATGGTACTCTTTTATGAAATATGATGATTTTATTTGTATGGCAGCAGTAATATGGCATGTGATCAGATCCAGTCTACTGCATATAGTTAAAATCATGCACTTGCTTGTGTAGTAGATATCAAAATATATATACTCTTGGAGTTAATTTAGCATGAAGTGTACAGTATCATCTCTTGCACAGAGACACATTGATGATACAGATTTGTCAAAAACTCCCTTTGGCCAACAATACACAGTCCTGTCTGCATAAGTTGATTAAAATTAAAAGTTGAACCACCAGAGGTGTTGGAGGACTGACTTCACTGAAGAATGATACTATTGTCCTCTTATTGTGTGTTATGTCAATAGAAGAATATAGTACAGAGCATTCCAGGAAAAATATGAGTCTTCAGGAGATGTTTATTTAGCATATTCTAAGCAAGATAATGTTGCATGAAGGTTTGTCTAATTTCCAATAGTCATTCAGTTATAGAAACAGACAAATTTAAGTGAAAACAAAGCCTTCAGCAAACTCGATTTGCACGGGTAATTATTGAAGATTATATGGGCATTGAAACACCTCACTTTACTGTGTCCAGTTTTTCATCAAGTATAACTCGGTGGTTTTCCAAAAGAGACAAAACTTCAAAGAACTACTTTTGCTCCAATGCACATTCTACATGAAACACTCATGTACAAGTAGAATTATTCGAATGCAATTGTCTATTCATATCTGGCCAAGAGAATGTCACAGCATATATAGTAAAGGCAGACAATCATTGTTAGAATGCTCACCACACTGATGTCAAGAGTCATTTGTAGAAACCTCTCGTCATAAAAAAGATAAGATACTCTTATTAGAAATATTTTAGCTTTCATGTCACTATATTATGTAGTTAAAATTACTTTGAGCATGCAATTTGCACCCTGTTATGACTTGATTATTTAATGTGAAAATGGCAGAAGATATGAAGAAGATTGTTCTGAAGGGCAGCAGTGAGCAGATAGAGGCAGCCAAGGCCCAGCTTTTGCAAAAGGTACAGTAGTTAACCCAGTAGGTATGTGGATTAGCCTGCAGTTGTGTGCTTGCTTTGTAATGGTACTAACCTCTTCTGCTGATACCTATGCTAACAGATTGATTTTTTCATTCCTTAACAACATATACTGTAAGCTCAGTGCACTATCAGTCATCTTCAGCATTTACAAACATACATTGGAAATTAAAATCTTCGCCAATATTTTATAAGATTATAAGATATTTCTTAAGATTTGCATAATCAGAATTAAAAAAAAAAAGTTATTGGTCAGTTTTATTCTCTTGGGTCTTAACATAATGACAGTAATTGTATGTATTTTCATTTTAAGAATATTAAAAGTACCTGGTATTTGTAAAGATTTTATACTCCTGGTAAAAGCATATTTACATTTTGTGTGGCATAGGGAAGTGGCATCCCCATTGCCCATCATTTTTGCGATGATGCAGTCCCGATGGTGCAGTTAGCCTTGTATCCCTTACGATAAGGGGGGGAATGAGGGTTGGGGACCCTGCTATCTAACAATGACCCCACCAAATGCTCACATAGCCTCGGAGCTGGACCCCTTGCCTGTCGGGTCCTGCACTGGTGCTAGAGCCTCCCCACCCCTTGAAAAAAGGGAAATGGGGTATTGATGATGATGACATAGTCCAGGTTGAGAAATTTGTCTGTTATTTTGCATGTGTTTTGTACTGTCATGTTTTATTCAGTAGAAGGAAATGGAAAATATTGTAGTATTAAAGAACAGCATAGTTGGCAATAGAAATTTACTGGCAGTTTTGCAACAAGCATGTATAATGTACCCTGACAGGGTTGTTTTTTCACTTGTAAGTCACCACTTGTGTGTGCAGCATAGTACTAATCCCATTGCAATGCCACATCACTTTTTTCTATGAGAGACTCATATATTCATGTATGGCATAAAAATGTCTGCAATAATGATGGATTTTCTAACATATCTTACTACACTATAAGAGTTACATAAAAAAATATATACGAGTATACTCAGTATGTTGTATTTGTCTTTAAGTGTAGTATAGCCAGTATGGAAAAAATAGTTGAATTCCTTGTTACTCTACTGAAAAGTTACCTTGGGGAAAAACTATCTATCCTGACATTGTGAATAATTTGGCTGGAATGAGTTCATACAATTGATTCTAAAATGTTTGGATCTGCTCAGGTTCCTGATGGTGCCAGGGAGGTTCTAACTGAATGGCAAGCCTTGCTGTTTGAATCTATTTTGAGGAATTTATATTCCAGACCTGTGACAGTCATATAATATCTGCTGTTGCCTCCAGTATTGTTGTTTTATATACAAATTATAAATGTAAGAAGATTAGTTTCATTAATTAATAAATATACTCTAGTGTAAATATTTCAAATTCCTTTCTTTCATAGGTGGCTGAAGAGGAAACTATGAGGCAGCAGATCAGTGCCTCAGCTGCCAATATGTCACTTAGAGCACGTACTCGGCAGACTAATCAGGAAACGGAGGCTAACCAGGTGAGGATATTAAAGGAGGTAGTATATTCGCTTAAATAAAGTGTGGTGCGAATAAATCTCAGCACCACATAGTAGAGGAAAGTGTTTATGGATATGTGGAAAGAATGGATGAAACTATAGTAGTGAAAAAAGTATACGAGTGGGATTATAAGTGGCAAAAATGATGTTGAAGACCTAGGAGAAGGTGGTACAAAATGGTGAGTGATTGTGTAAGAAAGCATGGCTAGAAATGGGCGGGAGTGAAATACATTCATAAATGGGAATATACTGTATGTTTAAGTTGGCAACCCAGTTTAAATGTAAAAGAGTATGGCATGGCTCCTTAAATGAAGGTACTTGTGACATTAGTGAAAAAATTTATGGGAGGGAGCCGAGAATTTTGTGAGCTTGGAAGGGAGAATGAATATGAGTGACCCTTTTCTCTGGATATTTTTCTATCTGCTTATTATTGGAGTTATTTTTAGATCCCTGGCTTGATAATGATTTATACTGCACTGAAAAATCCTTGCAGTGTTTGTATGATTAAGAATCTGCTGGATTTATTTCACAGTCATATTGCACCGGTATTTATTTTCTTTCAGTCACCTGTGAGTATTGGGAGCCCGAACCATGAGTCATTATCACCTGGTAGCAGTGAACGATTCTTGGAGGCATTTGTATCAGCAGTTGAGTCAGCAGCACACTTTTGGATCCAGGTGAATATTGCTGATGCCTTGTTTTGAGTTGAACACAGATATTTAAAATTACTTTGGGAATCAGTCTTTTATTGATATTTTTGAAATATGAAACGAGTCATTTTTTATTCCCATAATTTATATATTTTCTTAGCTTGTAGGCCCACAGTCAGTGGAACTGGACAAGCTAGTGACAGAAATGACAGAATACTACAGTAATGAGGAAACCAGGGAACTGCACTCACTTGATAAAGTAAGTTACAGTAAAGAACTGTCTTGAAATTTTCGTACTGGTCTGAAGTTGGGTTGGAAGTTTACTTTTATGTTATACAGTAGATCCTCCTATTTTGCTATTTTTAATTTTGCGAAGTTACCCCAGAAATAGATTTTGAAAATTACCTTTATTTTATGAACTATTCTCAAGCTTTGAGGTCATGGCCTGGCAAAAATAGCACTGCCACACAAATTCTACAACATTTGCATATTCAGGGTGATGGATGGGTTTCAGGGTGTATATAAGAGAAGGAAACTAAAGGTGAATGATGGTAAAAGCATTTCTTGTTAGGAGCCAATGTTATCCAGCCTGAAGATCAATCAGGCAACATAATTTGCAATACTGTACATTATTGAGTGTACGGCTTTCTTGTTAGCTTAAATGGTGAGGTGCTTAACCATTTATTGGCAACCATAATTCTAGATAAATAATAATATGCATTATTTTAATATGTACTGCTCTGTATAATTACTACAGTTGCATGAGTGAAAAAAATATTGCAGAGTGGACATTATCACCTTAATATTTTTTTCATGAATGGTTAGAAAATTAATATTTTGTTATAAAACAGTTGTGAGAGTAATAGATGAATTTTGTTTCTTTGTATTTGAATGCCAGGTTAAAGAGGGGAGCATGGTTGCTGCAAAATTCCTTGATGATAACTCCTGGTACCGAGGCCGGGTATGTGAATGTTTAGAAGAGGAAGGAAAGGGACGTCAGGTAAATGTCTATTATGTTGACTTCGGAGACACAGAAACAGTCAAGGGAGATTCTGTGTGTGAACTGCGGACGGACTTCCTCAGGCTCAGTTTCCAGGCTATTGAATGCTTCCTGGCCAACATAATACCTGAGTGAGTTGTTACTTTGAAATCTTTGTTCACAGTACTGTACTGTTTCTTGCATATGATAAGTATGTACAATATCTCAAAAAATGTATCAGCACTCAGAGGGTAGATAGTTTAGAAAATGTAAGTTATGGGTCGCTTGTGTCTCGGGCGTGTTTCAGATCACATTGCCGATTTTTCAAATTGTTTTCCGAAAAAAGAGGGCCAATACTTTTTTGAGGTATTGTACAGTCACTAGCAGAAGTCATGCATCACCTTCGAATGAAATGGCCTAGAAAAATTTGCACAACTATAGCTGTTGGTATCTGTAATATTGGTTCATTCAAATGGCTTTCTTGCATTCACCTCTTGCAGGACTTTTGACTGTGATCGTCCATAAAAGATCTTTAACATGATAAAATGTGCCAATTCCGTTACAGTTGATATCTGACCTTAAATACATGTTTTGAATAGATTCCATTACTGTACTTTTAAATGGTAAATGATTTAGTATTATTAAAAATATTGAATGGTAAAGCAGCAGGAGTGGATGAAGTGACTGCTGAAATTATTAAGTATAGTAGAGACTATGCCTTGGAGTGGTCAATTGGTAATGTACCTGAGGACTGGAGAGAGGCGATTATTGTGCCCCTTTATAAAAATAATGGAGAGCAGAGTGATTGTAAAAACTACATAGGTATATCTAAGTCTGTTAAACATTGTCGGTAAAGTATATGGTAGAATAGTTATTGAAAGGGTGAGAGAAAGATCAGATGAGTTAGTGAGTGATGAATAGGGAGGTTTTCGAGGTGGTAGAGAATGTATTGATCAGGTATTTGCTGTTTGTCAGTTGGAGAAAGCCAATGTGAAAGATGGGAAACTGTTTATGGCATTTATGGATTTAGAGAAAGTTTATGATAGAGTGAATAGAGAAGGCTTATGGGAAGTTCTGCAAATGTGTGGTATAGAGGGTAGGATGCTGAATGTGATAAAGAGTTTTATGGTAGTGTGGCCTGTGTGAGGATAGAGGGGAGACTAGCTCTTGTTTCCCATTTGCTGTTGGTGTGAGGCAAGTATGTGTGATGTCACCATGGTTGTTTAATGTGTACATGGATGGAGTGATGAAAGAGATTAAGACAAGAATATTGGAAAAAGGAGTGGAATTGCTACGGGGTGGAGAAAAATGGTCCTCAGAACTTTATGTATGCAGATAATCCTGTACTGTTGGCCTGTAGTTAGAGAGAACTAGGAAGATTAGTGGCAAGTTTTGCAAAAGTATGTAAACGACGCTGTTTGAAGAGGAATGTGGGTAAGAGCAAGGAGATGATAGTGGAGAGAGAAGGTAAATCAGTGTGCACACTGTATGGTGAGAATCTCAAGGTGGTTGAAGAGTTTAATGTTGGATAAGTAAGGGAATAAGAGGATAAGAGGGGATAAAAGGATAATGTTGGATAAGAAAGGAAAGTGTGGGAAAGAAGTGGAAAACAGAGTAACACAAAGGAGAAAGGTAGCAGGTGCTATGAAGTCACTGATTTATAATAGAGAGTTTAATACAGTGGCTGCAAGATGATTACATGAGGGAGTGTTAGTGCCTACTTTGACATACGGCTGTGAAACCTTGAAGTGTCACGAGTATGAGAAGTCAAAGAGTAAGAGCAGTTGAGATGGATATGTTGAGAAGTGTTTTATGAATTCGTAAAATTGATAAGGTGAGAAATACTGAAATCTGCCAAAGGTATGGTGTGAGCAAATCACTGGATCAGGGAGTGAAAGAAAGTATTATGAGGTGGTATGGGCATGTGGAAAGAATGGATGATACAAAAGTGGTGAAAAAGGTGCACGAGAGTGATTTTGAAGGAAGGAGAAGATGGGGAAGAATAAGGAGAAGATGGCATGATATAGGGAGTGATTGTTTAAGAAAGTGTGGTATAAATATGAATGAACCTAAAGATCTGGTACATTATAAAACAAGAGTGGAAAAGTTTCACAAGGTAGTGTGGACGTTAGGGCTGGCAACCCGGTTTTAACTTGAAACTCAACGGAATGGTTCCTTTCATTAAGGCCAAGTGAAATGTCGTGGATGCAAGTACCTTGTGGGGGGGAGCTGAGAATTTTCGTGGCTTGTAAAGGAGAGTGATTTGTGTGTGTGACCCATTTTACTGGGTACTCTGTCCTTACTTTCTGCTTCCCTTTTCTACCCCTGGTACTAGAGCCTTCCCACCCCTTGAAGAAAGGGAAATGGGGTATTGATGATGATGATGGTATTTAAATATCTTACTATGGCCCAGTACAGTATTACAAGAATGTAAGGTGACTGGTTATATTGGATATTGATATTACTGGGAAGCTGAACATCAGATAGTACAAGTGATTATATTTGGTTTGCATTACCATCGATCCAGAGTTTTGATATCTCACTCCATTCTGGGTTCCTGTGGGATTGACCTTGGCCAAAACCCTACTGCAAAGGGGCCACCACTTTCCCTGTCCCAGAGAGACTTGAGTAGTAGAGCCAAAACACCTGCAATTTAGAAGGAAATTTGTGTAGTTTATGTGTAATATGCTGTATTGTGGATCTAATTAGAGTGTTATGTGTGACTACTGTACATCCCTGGCTGTTACCAAGAGTGTTAAGGGTTTGGGAGTCCCTTCAGACTCCAGCCACTCCTTTTCACTTCTTTATCTGCCCCTCCTTTCCTTCGGTTTCCTTTGTGTTTTGCTGTGTTACCTGTTATATCACCACCTCCCTCACCCAACAAGTTTTACCAGGCCAAGGGCCTTTTTAGTTTATCCTTTCATACTTAAATTTATTCAAATATATATATATATATATTTTTTTTTTTTTTTTTTTTTTTTTTTTTTTTTATCATTCCAATATCCCTATGGTAATTACTCATAATATTGGTACAGTATCACATTGTGGGTAGATTGAGAGGTAAACAGGTACTGAATGTTAAGAAATAAGACATCAAATTATAGATCAAATATTTTAGCTTGATAACTAGACAGATTTAAATTCATTATTCATAAACCATTTTCAGGAGTGCAAAAGGTGATGAGGCAGCCGATGCATTTGAGGAGTTGACATATGCAGCTCAATGGCGGCCAGTGATGGTGAAGGTGGTAGGATACCGACAGGAGGGTGTAGGAACCATCCCCTGTGTACAGATTGTAGACACCAATGGCCCAGAGGTAAGTACTTTGATAACTTGCAACAGTCTAATACATTTTTTATTTCAAGGGATGGCTGTGGCAGTAGGGTAATAACTTCTCTGGTTCATTTTGGTTAAATTTTTATTGGAAGTTAACCAACTCCTACCAAGCAGGCTATTTCACTTCCTACTCTTGAGAGACTGAGTATTGAGGCTAGCCCACCTACCTTAGGGGTTTTGTGAAGGATTGTGAAATACATGTTAATTTGAAGAAAAGTATTTTTGAGTTGAGATGCATCTGAAGTAAGTGCTGTGTAGCAGGGGCTTGCCTTGATACCCCAAATGTGGTAGAAAGACAATAAATAAACTGGCAATCAAGCTCTGAAAGAGATGAGGAATCCAGGCTGTGCATTCATGATGATAATGACTGATATGTGTGTAAAAGACAGTATGGTTTTGTGTTATGGTACTTACCCAGGAGACCAAAGCAATTCTTAAGATATCATGCCCTCTTGTGGGTAGAATATTTTGGCAGCTTTTTTATTGTTCCCATGAAGACACTGGCACTTCAGGACCATTACAGGCTGCACAGCTATTGTACGTACCTACAGACTACCACACCACAAAACCAATGCCCTCAAAATCAAGGATTACTTTGACTTTAGACACACAAACACTTGCTGCTTTTCTATGAAATGTTCACACTGGGAATCGAACCAGGATACTTGCATTGCGAGACCCAGGCGTTAACCACTACACCACCACCACCACCACTAAAACAGAGGGTGCAGTGGTTAATGCCTGGGTCTCGCATGGCGAGTATCCTGGTTCGATCCCCAGTGTGGACATTTCAAAGAAATTTATTTCCACATGCAAATGTGTGCTTTACTTAGTTGTACAGTATGTATTCCACAGTAAGGGTAGAATTAAATGTTAGCCATCAATCAACCCCACCAAGGAGGGAGAGAGAGGTAAAACTCCTGTTGTGGGAGCAGTGGCAACCCCAGAGTATCCGATGCCATCAGTTGATAGCGAGGTTCTCTCAACCCTCTGTTTTAGTGGTGGTGGTGGTGGTGGTGATGGTGCAGGAATTAATGCCTGGGTCTCGCAATGCGAGTATCTTAGTTCGATCTCCAGTGTGGACGTCTATCTATCTATCTATCTATAGCTCCGACGCCTCGTTCCCTCCGGGAATTCCCCCCAAGGGGGTGGCCACGGCAGAAGTGCCTCCAGTTCTCCCTGTTCCAACACTCCCTCCTTACTTGTTCAAGCCCTCCTCTACCCCTCACGTTTCTCTCCTTTACATACTCTTCCACTCTGTTCTGCCATCTAACCGGAGGTCTGCCTCTCACACCAGGTCCCACAACTTCACTTCCATACACCTTCTTTACAAATTCCTCGCCTTGCATTCTCTCCACATGTCCAAACCACCTCAATGTATCACGTTTCACTCTCTCAACCACTCCACACTCAATGCCAATTGCCTTCTCACTCATACCACATCTCTCATACACACTCTCATTACTTTCTGGACGTGTGGACGTTTCATAGAAATTTATTTCCACATGCAAATGTGTGCTTTACTTAGTTGTACACTTGCTGCTTCTTCCACAAACCCACAGCACTCACTACACTGTATGGCAGAACACCCACACATGCCAAAGAGTATTAAAATATCATGCACATGTTTTCATACAGAAATATTACCATCACAACCCACCTAAGCAATCCCAAACTGGCTTCCAGAAGCATATCCTTGCTCAAATTACTGCTCCATCTATTCATTCAAGAGCAACAGTCAGCTGCTTGTACAACCCCTGACATCCACCCTTCAGAGTGCTTCCTTCCCCATGAAAACAAAGTTCAACTGGTCAGGCTGCAATATGGACACTACCCAGCTCTTCTGAGCCATCAGAAGAGACTGAATGGAGCCATCATGAATGCCAGTCCATGATGCAACACAGCACCCTACACTATTATTAAGCATATTATTGAAGACCAGTCACGATCACACATGCCAACATCTCAACATATATTCCATGAGTGCTGTATGGGAGAACTTGGTTCAAGCCATGGCCTTCTTCACGGACTTGGCTGTTTGGCCTGGCAGCTTGAAAAGCATCAACAACAGCAACAATTTGTGTTATTGCGGAGAGAACATAGATTGATGGGTAAGAGGTATGAGAAAGATGGTTAATTGGTAGGGTATGAGTGAGGAAGGAAGGAACAGTGAATGTTATTCAAAGCTCCCCACAGATGAAAGGATTGCTGCTCAATGTCAAGTTCAGCTCCTCTGGGGACAGTTGTGACTGAGTTGTGAGTATCACTGATGGTCCATAGTGCTGTCACCAGAGGGAAGAAAAAATCAAGGGGGCTGAATGATCTGTGTAATAAGGTATATTTCAGAATATTATAGGCATGTCCTTTCATTTTAAATATAGAGGTGCCTTATATGAACTAAATGTACTTGTATTTAAATAAAGTTAAAACTATTATGCTATTTAATGTCAAGAGGGTAAAATTTCTTCTTTTTTAATCCTTAACTTGCCTGAAGTTCTTTCCCATAAAAGTGTAAGACCTCCATGCACAAGACATTTTATAGTCCCATGGAAGACTTCGATAATATGGATGGATGGTGATTGATTGATTGACAATAGGCATTGCAACAGCGAGGTCATATTGTGCCAGAAAATGTGATAGAGAGGTGCAACAGCAAACAGGAAAGAAATAGAAAGAAAAGAGGGACAGTTGAAGAACTGAAAGCTAGTGGCTGGGGCCATGGATGGATGGAATGACCTTGCATTATAAATAAAATACATTATCTTAGACACATGAGGCAGAAAGTTTTATTTTATCTTAAAAGGCATGTTAGTGATGGTAGTGACCTGAATAGCAAAGAATTCAGGAGTAGATACTCATATAGCAAGCCCATGACAAAGTTTGCCCATTCTTATCTAGTTCCTGGAGGTGTTGCAGAAAATGCTACTTCAAATTTTCACTTATTAATTTTGTATGTATTATTTATAGGATGTTGATGTGGCAGAAGAGCTGGTAAAGAGGGGGTTGGCCGAGTATGCTAATGGTACATCAATCTCAACTTCAGCCTCCTGAAGCCAAGTACATATATTCCAGAAAATACCAGTGCAGGGTGTGATTAATGACATTATAAGAAGGTTGATAGGTGTATCCTCACAACCCATCACCCTACCAACCCTACCATTTATGTCATCAACTCTGGTAGTTCACTATGATTGCAGGGTTTCCAATATGCAACATCCCAGTAGGTATAGTTGCTGGGCTCAAATCGATCAGACTAAAGTATGCACTAATACTTTTTAGAGTTAATGGACTGTTGTGGTCAGGTGTATGTATCCACCCTCTCCCTGCCAACCCAGACGTGTGGAACTATTGCAACCATGAATACGAGAGGTGATGCAGGGCAATAGCCGTAAGACTCAACAACCTGAGTTAAATCAGATACTTGAGGTAGCGAGAGGATGAGAGACGGCAGTGTTTCGCTGATTCTACTCAGGTTAATGAGTGTTGCCCTGCTTCACCCCTCGTATCCATGGTTGCGAAAGTGCCACATGTGGGGTTGTCTGGGAGAGGGTGGATACATACAGTTGACCACAACAGTACATATTGTAAATGTGATAAACTTTCAGTTTGTTACTGGTAACCACAGTTTTGGAGGAGATTATATTTTCAGATTGAAGTTTCAAATGCTTTTGAAAATAAACTTTTTTAAGAATGGGGTCAAAATCACAAAACTGTTTTTCCCACCAAGCAGCACTGATTAATACTTTAGTTAACCAGGTATATTTATACCTGAACTGTATATTGAAATGCATACCAGCTGAATTGTGGAAGCCCTATATTAATAATAATTACTTTGTTTATCATGTTTTACGAGTTTCATAACCTTGTGGAAAGGAAACTTTGGCATGGTTAGAGAGGTATAAAAAGAAAGATAGAGAAATACACTCTTCCATAGCTAACAGCTGACAGGAGGACTCCAGCTTACTCATTCACTCTGTTCCCTTTCCTCGTTTGTTTTTGTTTGAACATTGCATCAATACTTAGTTTCTGTGTGTCAAAAGAACTGGGAAAATTAATTACCTTTGGAGTGCTTAAATACACTAATAGTTGAGGTACCCAGTGTTGCCTTTTAAAATATTAGTACTTTAGTTCCAAGTTTGACATCACCTATATGGCCTGAGTAGGGAGAAGGTGTAATGACCTCCTGTAATTGAAATATGAGCTGAATCTAATATGAAGCCAAAGTTGAGGGGAATCTATTTTTAATATACCATTTTGTGTAAGAGCATTTGATGAGAAATATTAGACTGAATATAGTTCAAACAGCTGGGCACTGCCAAGTCAAATTCACTTCTGCACCCTCAAGTACGCAATCGCAAATCCACTAACTGCATGACATGTGTTGTACTGCAGACACAACCCAATCTTCAATTTTAACTATAAAAAGTATCCCAACCATTAAAAACGACGAGTTTGCCTGTTGTCAATTTTTGATGCTGAAACGTACTGATGATGGGTTTGCCTGTCATAAAATAAATAACTTATAATTTTTAGTTTTCCCACCTGTATTATGTTTGATGACGGTGTAGGGAGAGGGCAGATCCCGTTTCCATCTTAGCTCTCCTCCCAAGCCACTTTCAGTATACGTATAGGAAATATAAGTTATTGTGGGCAAGTGGAAAACAGAAAAACATATGTTCTCCATTTGATATATTTTACCAGTTCCTATTCATAACAATGCACTAAATCATCACAACTCAAATCAAATACTATACAGTAGTACAAGTTAATGTTAAGTAGGAAACCAGGTTTAACCTTCTAACCGCGGGCATATTTGAGCCCTTCAACTCTGTACTGCGAGCATATTTTTGCAAAACGTAAACAAATATTTGGCATATAATAAGTGTGTAAACCACTAGACCTACATGAATAAATGATACATGATATTAAAGTACAAACCTTTAGCTGTCTCTTGATGCACTTTTGAAGACTAAATGGACCTCTGTAGGATGGGTAGCCAGCTCAGAATAGCCACAACTCAAAATTTACTTTTATACTCTCCTGACAATTCTAAGTATGTTTTCACTCTTTGATTTTGTCATAAAACGTGTCAGAATCAAATGTTTCAATACAACAATATGAAATATTAAGTCAATGTCATTTTAACGTACATATACAGTATGTTAATTTTCGCAAAAGCGGAGCACTGGAAATACATCCTAAAACGCTGATAGATTTTGGTACACTGACTGGGCAAGGCTTGTGTGACTCGTGGGACCCTTCTTAGCACACACCCTCTCTGTTGTGAGTCTAATCAAGGATGTCAGGGGCCAAGCATATTTGAAAATGCATCTGTCGACATATGCCGACCCCCGCGGTTTGAGGGTTGATAAAAAATGGTGAAGAATCAACAAGAAGCCAAGCATTGGTGAGCTTAGCTCCTGATTTCTGTATTGCTGCTGCTTAGTGCTCACTCCTAACTGAATTGCTTTGTGGAAAATATGAAGGATGGCTAGAAGAATGATGTGCCCACCCTGACACTGCTTGTTGGCCGGTGGCAGCACCATCGGGCTTGGCCATGCAGAAAATTTTAGGACAGATTTGCCTTGCGGTCTTATTTCGATGACTGCCACAGGTGAAAAAGAAAACCATGTTTCCACAGTTGTGAAATTTGCAGTTTGTGAAAGTGTTTGCGGAGGTGCCCAGCTCTGAGTTCAAATATTGTGTAGTAGTTAAATTACTATTGTCATTATAATGATTGTAAGTTTAGATGATTAATACAGTATAGTACTGTATATTGATTCGTAAGGCCAGTACAGTAATTAGTAAGAGTGTTGTAAAGGTTAACAATTTCTTGTGTGATCACTGTATTAAAATTATTTTTATATCTACATCAGATTTTTGTGAACCTTTAACTTTCCTATATACTGTATAATATGTGCACCAATCAAAGAGCAGAGGAGAGTGTTCTGTAATAGAGGAAAAAATGGATAATACAAGAGTGATAAAAAAGGTGTATGAGAGTGATTTTGCAGGGCAAAGAAGGGGAAGAATGATTTTGTAAGAAAGCTTGTACAAAAGTAATAAGAATGGAAACAAAAGAACTTGTGCATGATAGGATGGAGCGGCAGATATTCACTTGGAGGAATGTATGTTAGGGCTAGTAACCCAGTTTTAACTTGATAGCCCATGGAATGGCTCCTTTTAAACCACTAGCACACGGGTGATTTGTGGTTGCCACGCCGTGATGACACGAGGAAGAATAATTTTCTCTGTTTTCTTTGAGATTCCTATGATTGTATTTAGTTTCTCCCCAATTATTTACTTTTACCCTTAATGCCCTGTACAGTTGTGAACCAAAGTTTCACTACCCCCTTGGCTGACAGGCGAAGGCGAAGTCAGTGTTAAAGAAGTCAGCTGGACGATTGGACAAACTGGTCTATCAAGTTAGTAATGAGAGTGGGTGAGGTTCATTTTCCATGACATCGGGTTTGTGGAAAGTGAATCTCACCTTGTCTCGTCACCAACTTGATACACCAGTTTGTCCAATCATCCAGCCTATCTTTTACATTGACTTCGCCTTCCTGCCAGCCAAGGGGGTGGCGAAACTTTGGTTTGCAACTGTACATTTATAGGCAATCAATGATATGATGTGACTTTCTCGCAAAGCTGCCCATTATCGATCAAACAGGACTATATCTAGCCAAAATTTGTTGTTTTGAGCTTTAGTCTCTGTTAACTAGCATTTCCAGTGGCATTTATTGTACTGTTGGCCTTGGAAGTGGATACCCCCTCAACACTGCTCTCTCTTCTCTTTCCCAACATCAGATGTGACTAAAGTGGCAGTGGATGCTAGAGGGTCTCTCTTCCCTTTCACCATCAGTGTTGACTGCTTCTCTTTTGTCACAGATACAAGATCATTCAAGTTAACTAATGTTTGAACATATTCTCTTTCTCTCATTTTCCGTTACTTTATGCATTTTGAAATGTGTATTATATTTTTCACTAATTTATGCAAGTATTTCTGGTGGAAATTAAGCATTTTATATTACTAGTACCATAAATAGTGTAAATCTGGGATGACTACTGTATTCTCTTTTTTTTTTTTTTTTTTTTTTTTTTTTTTTTTTTTGACACTGGTGCGGTAAGTATATGCCACAGGAGACTAATTCATTCATATTCAGGTGTTGATTGAGGATGAAAGATGACTGCACTAGGCCTGAAAGACCCTGTAAGTTTAGTATGATGAGGGAGAAGGGGATAAAGAAGTGAGACAGCAAGCATAAAGGAAATAGAAGGAATGGAGGGACAGGTGAAAAATTCATGTGTGTAAATTAAGCTCTTTAAATCAACAAAAACAAAATTTTCTTTGCTGAAACTTGGAATCCCAGATAAGTCTGGAGAATTGTAATCTTTAAGAGTTAATTTGGTGGCCTGTGCCAGTGCCATTCCTATGGCCCTAGCCACTTAAATGTCAATTCTTCAACTGTCTCCTTTCCTTTTATTTATTTCTTGCTTGCTGTCCAACCTCTCACCACCTTCCTTGTTCTACAGAGTCTTCCAGGCCCTGGGCAGTTTTCTTTTATCTTCAAATCTGTGCCAGTGCCTTTCTATATTTTGTCTTTTTCTCAGTATTCCTCACACCTTAAGGAGTATTCATTATGAATCTAACAATGTTTCCATTACTGAATGAATTTTCTTTATTGTATCACTTTCCATTTTGAAATGAAATGTAGCATATTCTCTTCATTTCTCACTCATTGTGCAGCCTTCTAAAAAATATAAAACTCGTTTGGAATACAGCACTTTAATGGATTAAATGAAATATAAATAATGTACAGTACAATATGCATGATGAAAAAGGATGGTATGTGACAATTAAACTTAACCTAAACTTATCTGAAATGCTGAAGACTCAAGTAGAATGTTCAGCTGCTCCAAAAATACTGTAATGCATACATTGTGCTTGAAATACTGATGTGATCATAAAAACTCTAAACATAGCTTCAAGACAACTGGAATCACTTTGTTCATTTCCACAATCATGGATCCCTCTTTACAGTTTCTAGTTGTCTAATCATATACTTAAAGGAACTTATGCTGTTGAATGTACAGTACAGAAGTAAATAATTAAACCCCTACATACAGCCAGAGGTGGCACTTAGTCCATGGTATGTGTGTGATGAGAGAAATTCAGGGTTTATTGTAATTCAATAAGGTTTCTCAATGCGTCATAGAAAACTTCACGTGATGTAATATACATAAGATGATGATGTTGACGTTCTCCCGGGGCAGAATGGCCTCCTGCCCCACAGACCCCTGGTACACTCTGGTCGCAGTGAAAAAACAAATTAATATAAAGGAGGGGCTGGCCCTATATGCCTGGGCTACCGAAGCACATCCCAGGGAAATGGGACCAGAGCTTACTGGACCAGGGAGTCTGGGGGCCTCCGGCCACCAGGGAGATTGGGGGGAAGGTCTTTGATCCCACAGCCAGTGCTGTGGGCCCAAGTCCACGTTACCACAAGAGCTACAAGTAGGGCCGCACCTTCCATGAGACCAGCCCTGAAGGGACCATACATAAGATGTATACAACTGTACTGTACAATATAAGGATGCACATGATCAGCTACTGCATTCAGCTGTATAAAAAGAAAATTACACCATTTTCAAGCCAGATAACCATTTTGATTACTAAGGAGCTTACCTTTTGCTGGTAGCTGCAGACAGTAGTTTATGGGCTTTCCAAGCTGGAAGGTATAGTACCCTTCAATAAAAAACATTATTTTGTGAGATTCATTATAAAGTTTTCTTTGGAAAATCCAGAAAAAATAATTATTATTTCTGCCAATCTATTCACTGTACTGTACAATGAAAACTCATTTATACTCTATGATACTTTAAAGTAACTTTCAGAAATGTGAAAGCATGGTGATGTGCTCGTAGATACTGAAAAAGGAAGTTCTTGATGGGGTTGATGAAGCCAAAGAGGAGTATGGTGAGGATGAGACCTAATGCTGTGAGATATATCCAGAGTTGGGTGAAGCGAGATGGAAGCCATAACACTGTGTACAGCACTTTCCCCGAGCCTTCTGTGTCAAGAAGAGGATAAGAATATTATTATTAAACTACATATAAAATGCATACTTATTATCTAATTATCCCTTGATACAGGTGAGCATTCTTTCCTTCAATGGACAGATACCGTGTTTCCTCAAGGAAACTCTTCCAAAGGGCTGATCAAGGCAGAATAGAAACAACTCATCCACCTTATTTGGCAAGGTTTTATTGGGGCCTACTAATCCATCCCAACGGGTCATTTCACTCATATTCCCAAGGAGAACACCCAGAGGGTGATTGTGTAGTACAGTGTATTGTGTGTGCTAAGAAAGTATTTTGTGGCAGAAATACAGATGGTATCAGTAACATATCCATGGATGTATGTGTTGTGTAATTTGGGCTTGCCTGATATTGTTGGAGTGAGCAACAAATTAATATATATCAAAGCAAATTCACAGCCATTTATAATAAACCAGTGAATAATACACAGCAAAATTTGGTTAAGAATACTGTAATTTTGTAAGGGGAGCAATAAGCTGGTAAAGTATTGTTGCTTTCCCCTGCCATACATAAAGGGAGTTCAAGATTGGTCCCTGTGTATAAACTTTGTGGGAAGAAGCAGCTTTCTGTAAACTCAGCGAAGCTACATGGTATGTATGACTCGATTCACTAAAATAATTTTCTATATCTTACATTTATAAATTAACCCAAAGGAGAAAAGTAGAGACAGTTGTAAAAGTAAGAGCAGTAGCGATACAAACTTTGAGTAGTGTGTGTAGAGTTGAAAGAACTGACAGGGTGAGAAATACAGAAATCCATGAAAGGGTTGGCATGAGCAAATCACTTGATCAAAGAGTAAAGAAAATATAATGACATGTTAAGGGTATGTGGAAAGAATTGATAATACAAGAGTGGTGAAATAAGTGTATGGAGTGATTTTGAAGAGCAAAGAAGATACAACATGGTATATCTGGTGAGTGATTGTGTGGGGTGAGAATGGAAGAAGCATAAGAAATTGTGCAAGATATACACTAGGAGTGTATTATATGTGAGGGTTGGCAAGCTGGTTTAACTTGACAGTGCGTGGAATGGTTCCTTGCACTAAAGTTAAATGAAATTAATCTCATGAGTGACAGCTGAAAATATTATAGACTTAAAAGGGGGAGTGATTGTGGGTGTGACCCATTTTCTTAGAAATTTCTGTCCCTCCTCTTGTATTCTGATTTAATTTTTCACTCCTGGCTCTGGAACCCCTTATCCTTTAAAACAAAAGGAAATGGGATATTAATAATGATGATGTCTGAAGTCATTTTTGGGTTAAATATAAGCATTCTAACCCATAAAAATAGTTAAATTTTACAAAGCCATTTGGAGTTTTGTAATCCTTCTAATACAATACTTCCCCCAGCATCCAAAGGAACACATCATTTCCTCACCTATGACAGCAAGACCATAGCCAGTGTCCTGCTTGCCCATCCTGTAAGAGCAAGTAGGGACCGACACCTCATGAAGTTGGGCACCAGCTCCCTCAAACTCCCACACATGATGCTCCTCCCGAAGTAGGTGAAATTCATGTGCATGAGCTTCAGTCTTTGATGCCTTGAAGTGGAAGGACCCGTGGTCATGGCCAGAGAAAATAAAGGACGGATGCTGCTCCAGTATTTTCTGAGATGGGCAAAAGAGGTGTTAGTATATTTAATCGGTATTTAACTAACTCAACACAAAACTGTCTGGCATTATCATATGCTAACATATCAAGAGCTTAGATAATAAATATAATAATATGTTATTGTGCAAAAGTGTAGTGTAGATCAGTGGTCGGCAGAATGATTACCTGAACTTTATCCAACATTGGACAGTAAAATATTCCCAGTAATATTGTTAGCAGTAATATAAGGGATAAGGGAGGTTTCAACTCTATTGATATAAAACTGTAATAGATAATTTATTCCTTAAAATTCTAATACTGTGCATAGTACTGTTGGATAAGAGAGGAAAGTGTGGGAAAGAAGTGTAAAACAGAGTAAAACAAAGGAGAAAGGTAGCAGGTGCTATAAAGTCACTGATTAGAAATAGAGGGTTAAGTACAGTGGCTGCATGATGATTACATGTGGGAGTATTAGTGCCTACTTTGACATACGACTGTGAAACCATGAAGTGTCACGAGTATGAGAAGTCAAGAGTAAGAGCAGTTGAGATGGATATGTTGAGAAGTGTTTTATGAATTCGTAAAATTGACAAGGTGAGAAATACTGAAATCTGCCAAAGGTATGGTGTGAGCAAATCACTGGATCAGGGAGTGAAAGAAAGTATTATGAGGTGGTATGGGCATGTGGAAAGAATGGATGATACAAGAGTGGTGAAAAAGGTGCACGAGAGTGATTTTGAAGGAAGGAGAAGATGGGGAAGAATAAGGAGAAGATGGCATGATATAGGGAGTGATTGTTTAAGAAAGTGTGGTATAAATATGAATGAACCTAAAGATCTGGTACATTATAAAACAAGAGTGGAAAAGTTTCACAAGGTAGTGTGGACGTTAGGGCTGGCAACCCGGTTTTAACTTGAAACTCAACGGAATGGTTCCTTTCATTAAGGCCAAGTGAAATGTCGTGGATGCAAGTACCTTGTGGGGGGGAGCTGAGAATTTTCGTGGCTTGTAAAGGAGAGTGATTTGTGTGTGTGACCCATTTTACTGGGTACTCTGTCCTTACTTTCTGCTTCCCTTTTCTACCCCTGGTACTAGAGCCTTCCCACCCCTTGAAGAAAGGGAAATGGGGTATTGATGATGATGATGGTATTTAAATATCTTACTATGGCCCAGTACAGTATTACAAGAATGTAATGTGACTGGTTATATTGGATATTGATATTACTGGGAAGCTGAACATCAGATAGTACAATGGGCCACGTCACTAACAGAATATTAAAAGAAAAAAAACTGAGGAAATTAAGGGATATTTCATAACACAAACATAATGTTAGGTACCATGTTAACTATTCTATTACTGTACTGTAGAATGATGCAACATTTTAATATTAAACAACACACGTTCAATAAAAAACAAACTAACTAACTACTGGTGTGGATCCTATACATATTGTATGGTAAAATAAGGTAGCATACAATTACATGTACAGGACGGTATACTAAAGTCAAGGGAGGTGCATATTGTACAGTAGACATTAAAATTCATATGTTGGTTTCAAAATACACACCAAAAATATGTTGAACTCTGTATTAACCCACAGAAAAAGTGAACATTGGGAAACCCAAAGATTTTGTCTGTTTCAAGGGGTTAGATTTCCTAAGCAGGTGGCTGCAGATTCCTCAAACCTGTATCCCCAAAACAACCCATAGAAGCAGAGGTTGTCACCTTCTTACTACATATAATCAGTTGGAATAAAGAGCCATCAGTTTTACCAAAACCTTGTCTCTCAAACATTGATGCAAAGGGCTCCCCAAGTTACATCTTTTCCAATCTTCTTAGGTGGGTTAAAAAAAAAAAAAATCTTATGTTTGCTATGGGTTTAAAAAAAATCTAGCACAGGTTGCAGCTACAAGGTCATGATAATTACACACAACACCAGTCATAATATAAAAGCTGGACTGGAGGATCATCATGCAAAGAAAATAATCCCATTAGGAAATACCAAGTGGGGTGAGATGAACTCCAACTCTTCAACCCCAACGAAGTAGCTCAAACAGAAGATGTTGCACTGAGCCTGAGTGCACGAATGGCAGCCCTGGAATATTTTGTTTTAATCTACTTCAAGATATGATGGCTGATCTTTTTATGTAACCAGACAAACACCCTACGCAAGTTATCATCACATCAAAGAAATTATCAGTAAAGTATGACAATAATGTGTTTGGTACAGCATTGTCAAAATAATTGGACTGTGTACTGTTATGTCACCAATGTTCTTTTCCTTTTCCCTCTGTACAGTATATACTGTCATGCAGGTAGGTAGCCTGGGTAATAAAACAATTCATCTGTAAGAAACATAATGTCTATAAATAAAATATATGTATGACAATTATAAACAAAAATATAAGGCATATTTCAAAATGTATATCTATATATATATCTATATGTGTGTATATATACAGTATATATATAAGTATACATTTATTTCTTTACAGTATATACTTATAATCTAATGATAACATTATATCATTAATTATCAACAGGGAAAAAAACTACAAGTAAACATTCTTCATGTCCATAAGATGATTTAGAAACCTAAAGGCTAGGCTATCTTAAGCAAGATTCCTTCGGGGAGGACAGTCAACCCACACCCAGTAGTGATATAGCATGAATGAAAAATTCTTGGCTACTTCCAAGAGCCTCAAACCAATACAAGTTGCTCCAGATATTGTCAATCAGGTGCTCTAACTCATTAAACCACCACCCACTTAACATTATTTACAAAAAATTATGCAAATCATCATCTTAAAAAAAAAAAAAAAAAAGCAACAAAGCAAGAAGTCCATGATAACAGATCAACATTTGAGTTAAGAAGAGTAATTATTGAAGAGTCCCTTGATATCATCTTGCCATATTTTGTTTACTAAAATGACACTGTGGATGAATGCTTGATAAGTGGACTAATACTGTCAATGCTTACATTGTCTAAGATAGTGAAAAAAATGTATAGTTTAATGAATCTTTACAAATATCCAAACTCAATATGAACTTGTACTTCATTCTCTCTACCATGTACCAAACCCTAACACAACCTTATTGTTTATCTAAAACTCATTATATTCACCTAATATTGCACATACTACTGTATTCTGAATGACTGCATAAACAGTACAGTAGTTCGAAAGTACGGTACATTAAAACTTTGTCTACATTTTTTGTTTCATTGTCCTAATTGTTAATGAACTTATCATGGAATTATTGTGACTTGCATGAGTTAAATATATATATACATTGTATTAAAATGTTTTACTGTACCTTTTTTATCGTGGATTTGGTCTTGAGCAGAAGAGGCATATGAGAGAGAAGTACACGTATTCTTCCATCTTTTCTTGGCAGAGTACTTGTTGCTATATCATAGTCATCCATCGCTCTCATCTGTAAACACAATCATCACTGTGTCAGTGACTAGCACTCCGCTGACCAACAAAACTATGTCTGCAATATCAATCACTTATTCACCATCATCATCATCAATACCCCATTTCCCTTTTTTTAAGGGGTGGGGAGGGTCTAGCGCCAGTGCAAGACATTGTTAGAGGGCAGGGTCCCCAACCCTCACTCCCCTTTTGAATTGTAGGGGCTACAAGGATGACTGCACCACAAGAACGCCACTTCCCTATGCCTTAAACTTATTACTGATAATCAAGTAAATCTTTTACATGAAATTATCTAAAAGCATTAAGTAAAACATGGATACGATTAGGTGGTAGGGATATACAGAGAATGTAGGAAGAGGGTGAATGTGACTGAACGACCTGGCTGGAGTCTGAGGGTGAACACAAGTCATGCATGTAACCATCAATCTATTTCTGTATAGTACATGCAAAAAGGAAAAGTAGGTAGGAGTGGAAGGATTGGTTATTCAGGAAGGAAGTGCCTGAACTGGGAAAACCATGACTCCTGCCATAACAACTCATGGAGAGCATTCCAAAAAGTAATGAGGTTTCAGATCTACAGATAGTTAGCGAACCATGCATAACGGAACAGAGTATTGTACCTATTCATTGGCCCACCTGAATAAAATCTACAAACTTGTACTGTTGGGTTGTTGTTTGATTGAAGAAAGAAAAGAACCTACGGACCTTGTGTTCAGTTACTTGATCTAAGCCTTCTCCACCAATGTCATTGTCACCTGGCACAAAGATGGTATGCTGCAAACAAAGTCAATGATGTAATAAATTTGAATGTAGCTCACTTCATTGAACACAAAAGTCACATTTCCCACTTAACATGAAATCATGAAATACATAACTGCACAATTAGTCAAAATAATTATTTGTTAATAAAAATTATAAGTAAATCTACTTCCAATATGCACTGTACAGTACTGTAAAATGCAGCAGTGAGAAAATATAGAATATCTGATTTTACAATTTTCATAATTATATTTTCCAACAAATTCTATTCTGACCTTTTCTGTATCTAATGAATGATGTAATAGAAAGCAGTGAAGATATAAACAATCCAGGTTGGCGGTAAAATGTTTACACAAGGTTCAAAACAATTCTATTGAGATGCACCAGATACACCTCAGGATAGCTAGGCTACTATGGGTGTTGTAATTGAAGAACATAAATTATACACCTAGCAAATACAGTATGGTAAAAAAAAAGGTGCATCAGTCTGAAAAACTGTTCTGTTTGGATTATTATTTTTTGGCAGTATTTGGTGAAAAATATTGTCACCAAAATATGTACCGTAATTGGTATTATAAACAGTGAATCTGTTAGCCTGTAATAGATCAATTAAGGCAGAATAATCTGCCTGGTCTCAAGGAAAGGTCTTTAGTTTCAAAGTTTCAAAATAATGGGGTAGTTAACTGTATTTGTGCAGAATATGAACTCCATAAAATTGAATATCAATCTTTATATCAGAATGGTTTACTTTCTATAATGAAATACAAAGTATTACCTAATATGGGCTTAAGGGATCACTCTGGCGTGATTGTCTATGACGAGAAGAAAGCCCACACTGGCAGATGGAACTTTATTACCAAACTGTTTCAGTGGACACTACCACCATCCTCAGTGGTTAAGATGAAATTATGAGATGACAATGAGAAGTACAAAAGGCTCCAATATATACAGAATCTGTGCGTGTGTGTGTGTGGGGGTGGCAAAGCGTCATCTGTCATCTGATACAATACGATACCCTCCAGTATCTGTGAGTATTTATACAGATGAGTATGTGTGTGTGTGTGTATTGAAATGTGAGAAAGGTAAAACAAGGAAATAGGCAATCCTACCGCCGTAGTGTGAAAACAGATCCTATATGTGTGTGTGTATGATTTATATATACAGATGTGTGTGTGTATTGAATGCGAGAAAGGTAAAAACATGGAGTTAGGCGATCCTATCTCCGTGGTTCTGTTTTTCACTCCATGGAGGTAGGATTGCCTATCTCCTTGTTTTTACCTTTTTTCACATTCAATACACACACACATCTGTATAAATAAATCAAACACACACACCTATTGGATCTGTATTCACACTATGGCGGTAGGATTGCCTATCTCCTTGTTTTACCTTTCTCACATTTCAATACACACACACACACACACACTCATCTGTATAAATACTCACAGATACGGGAAGATATCGTATCACATGACAGATGACACTTTGCCCCCTCACAAACACACACACACATTCTGTATACAGTATATTGGAGCCTTTTGTACCTCTCATTGTCATCTCATAATTTCGTCTTGACCACTGAGGATGGTGGCAATATCTACCGAAACTGTTTGGTAATAAACTTCCGTCTGCCAGTGTGGGTTTTCTATTTCTTATTACCTAATATAATATATATTCATAATGAAAACATAGGAAAACCTTAAACATTCATAAAAAGAATATGCGTACTTTTACATAGTTTGGTATATGCATTAGGTGTCGAAAATGATGAAGGCTTGAATTAAAATCACTGTCATTAAATATGCTGCCATCATTTAGTAGGTCTCCCAAAAACACAACAATGTCAGGTCTTGTCCACCAGAGTGCCAGATGAAAGCCACGACTGACAAACCTGAAATAATTTTACATAAAGTTATTGTGTACAATATAAAATATTTAAGAGATCAAGCTGATATGTAATACAAATAGAACCAACCATATTACAAAAAACATATATACGGTATATATTTAAAAATATTCTGTATAGTACAGTACTGCATTAACAATATAAACCTGCATCATCATAAAATTTTAGGCATTTGCAATATGGATGAGAAAATTATGAGACCCACACTTGAAAAAACGGTGAGAGAAGAGCAGGAGGGTATTCTGATGGGATGAATGGGTAGTAATGAAAGGTAGATGTGGATATAGCACTGTTCTGTGTACTGTACTGATCCTGATTCTTACCCTTACATAATTATGTTATAACCTTACATAACGAGTACACAGTTCTTGCTGGAGAAACATTTTGACAAATGACTTGAAGCCTCTTCATAAAAACTTCCCTATACTGTATGCCTACATGGAGATGGAAAGAAGTATTTTGTCAGTGACTGTACAGTGTATATATACTGTAATTTTCAGTCCAATATAGGCCTATACTGTCTTTTACTGTGTATATACTGTATTTTACACCCTCTTCGGGGAAGTTCCCGGAGGGAATGAGGCGTCGGTGCTATGGAAAAAATTGAATATAATAACAGTGCTGTATTGCACATAAACAATAGTAGTGCTACAGGATTAAGGATCTGACATTTAAATGAAGGTTTGTGGTAAATTACATACAATAACATTTTCTATGCAATATAAGTAGGTACCAAAGAAAGGCCTAAAGCAAAATTATTACAGTTAATTAATGAATTGTGTTAATACTTGACAGAGAAACAGACCTATCAGCATCCCAAATGGTAACCAAGTTGAGTGGGAAAGCTGGCTCAGAATCGGATTGAAAGCTGAGTATCTGGGGGTCTGCAGCAAAAAGCACTCTCACACTATCTCCTTGGGTACTGGGTACAGATGGCCAACGCACTGCAGTGAAGGTATATGACAGCCATTCATTCACCAGCACAACCAACATCACCACTGTCACGATGATCCATTTCTTCATTATTCTGTGAAACATTGAGAAGGCTTACACCAATGTTTCATAACTTATTATTTTATACATATAACTGTACACCACAGTATGAAACTATGCTTCAGAGCAATTGGCTAGTAATCCATTGCTCACTTCAAAAAATGTAGAAATGAGGACATACGGTATATCAAATGTAATCGGTTACAATTTATATCAAACTCTATGAAAGCCCCACTATATTACATTATGTTGCTATATATCTACAGGTCAATTATGGCATCATAAATCAATATTTAGTAATACGAGAGGAAGGCACTGATTTCTTGTCACTAGACGAACCAACCAGACCTAGGCTGATCTAACCTAACCTTGACTGTGGCCACCTTTGGAACCTAATGTAATTGTCCTTTGGGACCTGCCTTGTTGAAAAATGTTTAAAGAACATAGAGAAAGGGTGACTCGAGCGTTAACCTCAGAATGGCCCATCATATTAACGTTATTCATAATAGGTCATACGAATTAATGATAGGGATAGGCTACAGTTCAAGATCGCTCAACATTAATTATATTGTTGAAAACTAATGAAATGGACAATATCCTATGTTCATATAATTTGTCTAATTCAAGCAGAGCTCTTGTACAGAATCATCAAATTTACAATTAAAATCAACTGAATTATCATCTCTCTTATGGGTTAATAGACCAATCTAAATGATCAAACTTCTATAATGAATGAATGATTTTGAATATTGAATCTTAAGACTCTCTAAGCTATTCTACACTACTTTAGCAATACATAAGCCAATGCAAAAAATTCCAGGAAAAATTGGCTAACACAGAACAGTAATATTTCTCCAAACTTGTCATAGTCTTTTATGCGAGACATTCTGAAATCAGAAAAAAACTGAAAGGTAGTATAATATGCAAATACCTGATCCATGTATAATGTATTTAACATAAAGCCAAAGTAATAACATAGAGCCAGTACAGTAGGCCCTCGATATAACGAACCTCACTATAATGCCCTGTTTGTTCTGGCCGAAATAGCTACAGATATACCGAACATTGTTTGGTATGTGCAACGAATTGAATGACCCGACCGCACACGTATCTTTGTTTACTATCAAGCATTAATTGTTTAGTGCTAAGTCTACAGTACAGTGAAGTGACTAAGCAGCAATTACAGTATATTACTCTATACCTCTAGTTCTCTGAACGAGTGACTGAATGACTTCCCGTATATACCAAACTCAGTTCACTATATGAGACAGAAATAGTTCAAATACCAACAATTTTTTATAACGAAGTTTCGGATATAATGTCATCTCCTTTCCCCCAAATGGTTTATTATATTAAGGGTTTACTATACACACACAAATAGATATAGGCTATATGGTGTTCCCAAAATATATGCTGAATATTATGAGATGTGTTTCGGAGAGACAACTGAATGTTCAGTTCTAAATGATCATATTGTCAAATCTCAATAGTTTACGAGATACAGCATTGTATTCCTGGCAGACCTGTGAGGTGCTGTAAGCCATAAACTATTGAGATTTTACAATAAGACAATATACATATATATATCTTTGGGTAAATATTGAAAGAATTACCGTTATTGCGTATGGTTTTTCTACCTTCATTACCCACGTATTTAGACAATTTTAAGACTATTTTCTTTTATGGCATTTCCTCCACAAATGCCCCATTTCCAAGATAGGGCATATTCAAATGGGGCATTTTGAAATTAGCCTGACCTTACCTGACCTAACCTAGACTGCATCAGACTACTGGGACCTAACCTGGGCAAACTACCGGGACCTAACCTGGGCAAACTACCGGGAAATAACCGTGATAAAGTACAGGAAATGACTGGGGCAAAATACTGGAACCTAACCGGATCTGGCAACACTGTTACAAAACGGTAATTCTTTCAATAAATACCTGAGTGAGACTAGAAGTTGAGACAAACCTTAGACGAGAGCACACATTGAAGCCTGTCATGATCATATTAACTTCGCAATCTTGATTTGTAGCCAGTAGTCAAAAGCATTATAAGTTTATAACTTGACTTCCTACAATACACAATACAAACACATCTGTTCGCTGAGTGTTACGACATGGATGATATGAGTATTACAAGTGATTATAGTGTCTAATAATATTGAGAGAGGCCCTGCGGAGCACCATCTGCTGGTGGCATAGAATATCCAACAACAAGTAACAAGTAAACAATAATGGCTACAAAAGTATTTAAGAAGGAATATATCACCTACACGGTTGCTACTCTCTATGTCTAAGGCAAAACATCGTATCCAATGGACATTGGATACGAGATCACAAGTGTTGTCAAGTCTACATAAACTATCTATTGGATGATCTTTTCTTAATGATCTTGTTACATTTGTTTTGCTTTATTTGGTCTATAAATAACATTATACACTTAAGTAGTTACTGGAATGTAATAAATATTCTAATATTTGAGTGGACTCGATGTTAACAAGGACAGGAACCAGTGTTTGTTTACTTTCACCTTCGATATAAGCCGAGACTCCGATAACATTTAACTATTTCATTTTTACTTCCTAGAAGGAGACAAGTTTTAATGAAATATGTATTTCACAAAAGTAAATAATCATTGCTTATACTGATAATAAAATCTATCATACTTATGTTTTTGTTTTGTTTTGTAAAAATCGGCATTATAGTTTCCAATGTAATCATTGCCAAAATTCTTTGATATGCTTGACTTCATCAGTTATCCGCAACGATAGACATATGTCTGTCCATACATACTATGTATCAATGAAATAAATTATTCAAGCAATCATAGATGATGACCTACATATCACTCTAACTCCTGTGCCAGAGAAAGTTCATTAAAAGCTTTTTGTTCAAAGTGCCAAACACCACCAAGTAGAATGACTATACCAGTTGTGTTTGTGGGTAGAAATTATAGCTTTTATTCGATTAAGTAGTACACAATACAACTATCAAAGGTTAATGCAAAACCTTCAGATTTTAAAGATACTATTTGATTTAAGCGCGCATGGGCAAAGGGTGAGTTGATCACGTGACTGGATACCTGCATTGATTGGCCAAGCCGGCACATGCGCACTACTCATTCACAGATAGAGCTGTTTACGCCATTTTGGTGCAGGTTGGTTCAGTGTAGTGTTGATCGGCTGGAATCCAAGCCATCTCTGTATGTGGGTGACTAAGAGGATTATATATTAGTTTAAACATGAGTTCTAACGCCAACAACACCAGCAAGGTGTCCACGACGGATAGGGTCATCAAAAGTAAGTACAGATGAAGGTGTTATTACTTTATAGCAAATACTAGGGTTCATACAGCCAATGGCGGCAAAACGTCACCTCACCTAGTCAACCAAAGCTATTTCCCAAAGTGGTAAACGACGTGAATAATATCGTCATACAGCCGTAAAGTTACTGCTGAATGGTGTATATAATAGCAGTTTGACGGCGTACATTTTATTTAAAAGTCAAGTATAGAGAGTAGATATTTTGTCGTCTGCTTGGCATTCCTATCGAAAATTCGTCTGCTAGGGCCAGCTGTTGACCTGTCATGTACACCGCTCCTGAAATGGCAGCAGTTGTTGTTATGAAACATCCATGATCTAGATACCTTACCCGGTGTTGTTAATTTTATATGGAGGTAGAAAAACAAACTGTCAACTTGTATTATTTCATATTCTCCAACGGTACATTACAGTTGCCAACGATGCTTATTAATATTGGCGCCGTCCAGAATATTTACACTCGTTTGCCTTCTCTCCTAGCCTTTGTGGTAGATGAAGAGTTGTAGTAATATATGCGTGTGTGTGAGAGATAAGAGGAACGGAAGTGGGCGTGGTGGTAATGTAAGGGCTGGTGTGGGTTACTTACTAGTCTTGTGCTACCGTACTAAATAGCCTAAGCTACAGCACATACATACACGCCCATTTTTTCGGGTTTTGTAATATTTTTCATTATATTGTTTATTATCTTTCCTGGCGTGGTTTTGTGCCAAGTGAATGTTGATGAATGTACTGTAGGCCTGTGCATGTGTTCATCACCGTTTTGCTGTGGTCGAATCGCCTGTCATGAGTGTTTGGCAGTATCATTTGTACTACATACTGTGAACAAGTGTCAGAGATCCTACATAAATAGTAGTAGCATGCATGAAGGCGAGGAGTTGCTTTAACCAACATTGTTTGATGTGTTTGAATATAGGGCCAGGTCATAACTATTTTCTTCAAAGAAATGTACTTTGCTGTTTTCGTTTTGCCATCATATGTTTGTAATAATATACTATTAATTTACTATCCTAGCGATGACTATGAATAATTAACTTGATTTTAGGATAGAGGAACACTATTCTCATTCAACTACTTTCAACACTCCTAATGGTTATGGCTTAAAAAAAATGAAATTGATATTAATAAAAACAGCAAACAGGAAAAGTTAAGCAAAGTTTTGATCGAAGTTGATTGACATCTTCATTATACTGAATATACTGTATATCAGTGAAAAAAATCTATCTGGATAATTTTTCAAATATTATAAATTACTGTGTATTACAAATAATTACCAGTTAATTTTTAGGAAAGTTATTATAACTTGAATATTTCGAAATTGCTCCAAGTAATACCTAAGCAGATCAAGAGATGGACTGCCTTAACATTCAGTTCAATATGGAGCATCAGTGTGTTCTGTTAGAGAAAAACACTTCTGTTATAAAATGGGAGTCATTGGGGCATTAAGTCTTTAAAGGTGAATTAACTAGTGAATTAGAATTCAAGGAAAAGGAGAGAAATATCCATATTGTGGCTATAAAAATGAAACTCAAAAACACTTCCTGTTGTAGTACAAAGTTTACAGTGAAATAAGGACGTATCACTTCTTCATATCGTAAGCATTTTCAACAGGACACTAAGAATATGGTTAACATACTAATAGCCTATCTGGGATTTCTAAGGAATAGTAGGAAGGAAAAGGGAAAACAATCATCATCATCTTGTCGCAGAGCGACATTAGGATATATAATAAAGAAGGCATTGACAACAGTGAAGTAAGGAAATTAGTGGGAATCATTGCAAAGAAGCCTGAACTTTTCATGGCAATTTACACACTGCAAAATATCAATATGATTCCCATGCTGTTAATTTTAAAAATAAATATTAATTGTAGAGTCATTTTCAGTCTGTTACCGGAACACTGACTTTAAAAGAGCCTGATAGGTAAATGGAAACTTTTATTAGGCTACGTACTTAATGAACGAGAAGTATCACACTGCCTTTCAAGTAATTATGTAAGCTTGATCTTTTAGGAACACGTCCCAGCTACATATATACGTATGTAGCTATAGTACAAAATAAATATAGAATTATCTGGTTGTGAGTGAGAAAAAAAGTTGGCAGTGAAAGAGTACCGGTACTTTTATAAGTGTTTCAATAGATGTAGATAGGCTATATCGGTATTTCGATCTAGCTTAGTTATGCTTGTGTTGATAGTCCCAAGGCTTATTAGTTTCTCTTTTCCCATATAAGGCTAATGCGGTATACCCAGTTACAGGTACTGTATTGGTTCGGTATAGGTTATAGGCTATTAGACCTCTCAGAATTTGCACTTGTTCGTATGTATGCATGAGCCTACTGACTTTACCCTTGGTTTCCAAGCAGTGCCGGGTTTTATACGATCCATGAGTGAACGTTTACGAACAAACGTTTAGCTTAGAAGTAAACTTGAATAAATACGGGTCCAGGCTGACCAATGCATACATTAAATCCTTTGCTTGTTTGAATGAAATATGCTACTGTTAAGGGAATCCCCATATGCTAACAACTTGCCACCTTGTCGATTTGATGTTTCTGATTTTGGTTTTGAGTGTGAGGGCGTAATATATCCTATATAATAAAATCTCTGCAACTTTTTTTTTATCTTGTGGTAACAGAATGTTGGTATTATTTTCAATCAATATATGTAAGCTGTGTGTAATATAAAATCGGGATCACCAGTTTTTTAAGAAAATGTTTTCAATACAGTAGGTAGGCTACTTTGAGCATGACCTCTCAAATCCATTCTCCACTTTGTACCTTCACCCCACTCTATTTCTCACGCCCCGCCCATTACATAATGTGGTCTCTTGCTGTTCTAATGGTTTGTATCGAGTTCAGTTTATGCAGGTACAGGCAACATGCTGGAATTTCAAAACTTATATCATCATAGTACCTAGGCCTACGTAATTTTAACAATGATTGAGAGAACCCATGCCATTTGGGGTCAAGTAATTTCTTTGGTCCTCTATATTGTACAGCCATTATTGCACACCACTTTATGTGCTGCCAGTGTATGATGTATGTGATTAGATAAAGTAGTGGTTGTGCAGTTTCTGTATATAGCCTGGTAAAATGTGCTGGGTAGTTCTATCTAGTCTCGTTCCGGGTAATTTGAGTGTGTTTATGGGGGGGGCGGGGATATGTTAGTGTTTCTTCATACAATTTCGTTTTGTTGCCACATTTAGTCAATATCCAAGAATGTATGGGGACACGCTTCATGCAGATTAATCCTGTTATCGTACCTTAATAACTTGATATCAAAATGTTTGCCTTGGTAAATCACTGCATGGTTGATTGATTGATTGATTGATATTCGGCGCCACAACAGCGAGGTCATATGGCGCCCAATCACTGCATGGATGAGTTTATAATGGACGACTTGTTTTATTTGAGTTTATTAAAGTTAACTATTTATGTAGGCTACTATCGTTGTGGGTGGCTAGCTAGCTGACTGGCTATTAATTTATTTATCGGATGCACAATGTGAGTGTATGTACTATCGCCGACACTTATAGCTGGTACAGTCAGCGTCGTCAATCCTCTTTTCCTTGGTGTGAATTCCATGCAGCTCGATTCAGTTCTTCCAAAATCATTCATTAGTGAGAGGAAAAGTCCGAGAGTTTAAAAAAGCTGAAACATTCCCTTTTTAATGAACACATTAATGATGCAAACAGATAGTATTGTCATTCATATTTAGGAACCTCGTGTTTCTTTCTTCCTTGTGGATATCTGCATATTCCTGGATCATGTGTATCAATGTGTATCAATGTGTGGGGTATTGATGTGCTATAATACTGTAAGTCTTCCTACAACAGTACCGTACTATCTCTTCCAAAGGTCGGATGCACTTATCGTTCCCAAGTTACCCTGCACCAGGGAATGTGAAAGAACGTGCATAGTAAACCTTTTTCTGTTAACAGATGTTTCCTATAGACCTTGTGCTTTTGTTTTTGCCCACGAGATCCCTGCTTTTTATGAACTTTTCCTTCGTGTTAGGAAATCATATACAGTAAATTTTTAAAGTTTCTAGTGCGTGGGAGGTTTCTCATTTTGACCTTTGATGCTGACTTCGTTTTTTCTTTCCTCTCACAAGTCTATCGCAACGTTCACTGTTTAGTAAGTACTGGTACCCCTCTTTATAGTGGAGACTACAATAATTTGGATTAATAAAGGCTTGATGCAGTGTGTGTGTGTATGTATGTATACACAACCTGCAACGTACATTACGTGTTTCTGCCATTCTTTTATTTTCATACTCAGGCGAGTTTCTTCTTTTCGTAATCCAGTTAATTAAATTCTTTGTATGCTTCTCTTGGGACGAGGTAAAGGGGTTGGGTAGTACGTATACCCTCTAAACTCACTTAGGCTTAGGAACACTATTTTGACTTCATCTTGCTGTTTGAAAGATCCAGTGGACTTGTCATAGGAGCACTGTACTGTAGGCTGTCAGGTTAGGGACTTGTATGCATATGATGTTATATAGTGTATTCATTTTAGGGTCCTCGACCTTAACTCTTCCTCGTGGAGAATTGTAGTCCTACATTGGACTTTTAAAAATTGTGTAAAAAATAGGCAGGTTTTAGACCAAAAACTGGCGAAACTACCGTATCAAATCAGTTAAGAGGCGTGGCCCCATGAAAGAGAGGGAGAAATTGTATGTACTGAGTGTCCCATACTGAAAATCCCCTTGTGAACTGACGCATGAATATTCTATAGGTTCTTGAGTGCGAATATGGTTAGGATTCCACTCCTTTAACCAGGTTAGAGGTCGAACATGGCGAACCTGGCCCCGGTCGTACAAACATCGCGGCAAGACACACCAATAGGCTGGGCTAAATATAGTTACCGGTAGTTCAGATAGTCTACATGGTTTATGTCATACCTTGCTGATATGAAGTACCCTAGATCTGATAACCCTTTGTAAGTTTGTAGCCCATCGATTAACGAGGCCATGACTGAGGAGGATAGTCCTGTGTCAAAGAGCTTAGACTACGATTAATTAAGTCGTGAAAGCAGTTGGTTATTCTTTTGTACATTGTTAGCCAATTGGCTGTTATATTTCTGGAGGTCAATGAGTGAGTACGAGAGGAACAGGATGACCACTACAGTTTGCTGCTGGTAGTAGCCTCGTTGCGGCATCACAGATGTTAAAGGTCAGCTGCAACCACTCCTCATCCCCCAAGTTATAAGAGTGGAGTGTGGCTAGTGTTGTTTACTTTGCTTGGGAGTTGCTGAATTTTAGCTCTTCGCATCTGGCGAAATGTCGCCTTGAATATTGACAGGAGATGCTTGCGGCCTGTCGATCTCAAGAACGCATTGACTCACTGCATGGAGAGAGTATTTGGAGCGGTTTGGTTCTCTTGGGTATCACCTCCGAGTTGTTAGTTTGACGTCTGGCCTGAACTCGGAGAAGTGCTGTGTTGGTAACACTGTCGAAATTTCCATTTCTTGCCGGAGTGAGATTAGCATGTCCCTGTCCCACATTTCAGTGCCTGTATGGACTTATGCTTGGCTTAATGCAGTGATCGTTGCTGAGGCACTGATGTTTCTTGTGATGGCACTCGAAGCGCTACACGAGGTTAAATCAAAGGTGATGTCAAAGTGTATTTATTCTCTTGCTATTTCCATTACTAAATGATGAATGCTTGGGATGTAGGATAGGAGTTATAAGGGAGGGAGGCGAGGGTGAAGGGGTGTAGGCTACGATAGACCTGTGCTTGGGTTATGATACGAATAGATTGGTTATAGGCTTCGATGTGTTGGTTGCGTGATAAAGTTGGAAAATTGTGCTGAGTGTGTTTAAGTGGACAGTAATGGATAATTATGTGGATAAGGTATGGTGATTAGTCTGGCTTGTTTGGAGAGAGAAAGAGAGAGAGAGGTGGTTAGAGATACAGGATTGTGCAGGCTATATATATACTGTAGATAAAGGTATTTAGAGGTTAAAGACGGCACGTGTGTTGTGGCTAGATGTGTGTAGGACATGACGGGATAAATATAACCTATGGTATGGTAGATATTTAGCGTACCGTATATAGTGGGTGACGAGGGAACGTGTTGTGGTGGTTGACCAGCAGATTATGAGAGAGAGTACAAGATTTAGATTAGGCCTACAGTATCGGTATCTTAAGTCTGTCAGTGATCATTCACAAATATTTTGCCGCTACTGTGCCCAGTATAGTGTTCCGTATTTCTGGTACAGGTGGCAAGTTTGTTCCTCACGTGCCCTATGCCATGTACTCTGCTTCAGTATTTTATCAGCTTGTTCATACTCGTAATTGATTAAACTACTATACCGCACTTCACGTTATATGGTTTTGAGTAGCATTATTCAAGAAATTAGATTTGAGGAGTCGGGATATCCCTTCAACAGAGAACTGAAAGCTAATGGATGGTTGTTTGAAGTAGTCAGTCAGTCAGTGAGTGGATCGGTAGCAGTAACTCGACTTAATGGTACATACCTGTTTAATTAATCAAGTAGTCCAAGAAAGCAATTTATGTCCCCCCCCCAACACCCACCCACACTAACCTCTTCGCTGATACTGCTGATTTTGTTCAGCAGCTTTACTTCAGAACTCTCTCTCTCTCTCTCTCTCTCTCTCTCTCTCTCTCTCTCTCTCTCTCTCTCTCTCTCTCTCTCTCTCTCTCTCTCTCTCTCGTTTGGCCTGGTCCTAAGTGGAGGAGCTACATGGGATTTAGTCATCACACGTTGAAAGGACAGACAGGCAGATGTACGGACATATCGTTTGAGGGTCTACGTAGTGTACCTTGTAAGACGATTAGTTCTAGGCTAGTCTTCTCTGCTCTGCTCTACCTTTCTCCTGTGTGCATCCTCTGTAGGACTGTTGTACTGTCTGTTTATTGTCCTGTGTAGTAGGATAATACTGTTGCCCGGTTTCTCTCTCTCTCAGTTTTTTCCAACCTACTTTTATTTGGTCTCTTTCCCTGTGTCTTCATTGTGGGTGTCCGTTTTCCTTCATTTTTCTGGGTGCATAGCTTACCAGCATTTCCTCTCCCTCTTTTTCTTTAGTTACAATTTTTAGTCTCGTTTGTTATGGCCTTTATGGTGTAAACAAAGCCTAAGGATCTTTTGGCCAAGGGTGTAAATGCTCTGTTAGGCTATTGTGCCGCCACAAGAGTTCATAGTATCTAACTTTGCCTAACAAATCCTAACCAAATCTAATGTAGGCCTAATTCAATCTATAGTACAGTACGGTACCCTTCGTCCTAAAGTGTTCTTATGAATCTTGTAGTACGGTCTGAACATTGGAGGTTACCAAGTCCCACTTCTCTGGTTTACCTCCCTTCTTTCCCAGTTCTTCCTTTTTCCACTCCTCTCTTCCACTCCCCCCCCCCCCACCACCACCACTTCTTAAGACCCCTTCATCTCTTGTAATCATCTTCCCATTCTGTCCACCACAAGTCTTTTCTCCTCTTCAATTCCTTTCCATCTCCCCACTCCTCTTTTTCCCTCATTCCCTTTTGCATATAGGTATCTGCATCTCGTCCCATTCCCTCCCCCCCACTCTTTTTATCTTCTCTCTTCCTCAACCCCATTTTCTCTCTGTTCTTTTCATTTTTTCTGTTTTCTCTCTTCCGGTTGCCTCCCCTCTTCTTTCCCTTCACCCGTTTCTCCGTTTCTTTCGTCTTTCCCTCCCTTCATTTTCACTGTTTACCATCTCCCCATTCTTATGCTCTTCCTCCTTTTTCCTCTCCCCTCCTTTCTCTCTCCCTCCTCTCCCCTCCTTTCCTTCTCCTCTCCCCTCCTTTCCTTCTCCTCTCCCCTCCTTTCCTTCTCCTCTCCCCTCTTTCTCCTCTCCCCTCCTTTCTTTCTCCTCTCCCCTCCTTTCTTTCTCCTCTCCCCTCCTTTCTTTCTCCTCTCCCCTCCTTTCTTTCTCCTCTCCCCTCCTTTCTCTCTCCCTCCTCTCCCCTCCTTTCTTTCTCCCTCCCTGCCCCTCTTAACTCCCCTCCCCTCCCCTCCCCTCCCCTCCCCTCCCCTCCTTATCTCCTCTTTCTTTCCCTCCCTGCTCTCCATCCTTCAGCTTGTGCTCCACTCGTTACCGGCCTGCCTTAATTCCCAGAGCCTCTGGAACGCTCGGCTGGCCGGGTTAATGAGGAGACCAGCTCTGCTTTCAACAACATCCCTCCCCTCCCCTCATCCCCCCCTACACACACACACAGACACACACACCTGCTACTCCCCTAATCCCCCCCTCCACCCACACACACACTTTGCTTCTCCCCTCCCCCCTCTTCTCCGTTTCCCCTACTTTTCCCTCTATTGTGTACTATTGTGGACAGCGATTTCTTTCCAATTAGGGGTGACATACAGTTATATTGTTTTCATGTACTCTATGATATTATTACTTTGATTGATGTGTGGCTGTTTACTGGGAATTACAAACTGCTTCTACAATTCATATATAAGAAAACTATACAGCTCACCGTTAGAGAAAAGCAGTCAAATGTTTACTAAATTCACCCTTTACTAAATTCACCCCTATTTGAAAGGAAATTATTGTCCGCAATAATACCTTCCAATTCTTGTTCGTTTGGTGTTACTGTACTGTATATGTTATATTAATTCGTAGAAAACCAACACCGCTTTCAACAACAACAACAACCCCTGACAATCTGGGGAACTACAACAACAACAACAACCCCTGACAATCTGGGGAACTACAACAACAACAACCCCCCCTTCCATACCCTGCCTCATCCCCTACCGTACTTGTTTTCTCTCCCCTTGTCATTATGTTCATTCCGTAGGCTTTTTAATTGCATTATACCAATTATATTTGTTCAGCAGCTGCCAACATCCACTCCTCCTCATATTTTTTCAATAATTTCCATTGATGATCTCCTCGTAGTTATACATACCGGTAGTTCTGTGGTATTATGACCTTGCTCTTTATCTCCCTTATTATTTTTCATATTTAATCAATTAATTCATTATCTCGCTTGTTATTTTACATTTTTAATATGTTTCTTCCGTTCTTGTTTATGAATAATTATTTATTGATCTTTTCATCCTTCACCTTCCTCCAACCCTCTCCTCTGGCTCACGTGCATTAATATTCTGCTAAGGCTTCTCACATTTTATTCCTTTTTTTTTTTCTTTGATTATGGTATGTCCTTTATTATAAATTGCTGTACTTATTATTCCCCTCTTTGTATCTGTAATATGTTTTTCCTTTTTCCCTTTAGAATTACTCTCACTACGAACTCCTTTGATCTTCCAGGTCTTATCTTTTCGTTTGTTTCGCTTCTGAACTTTCTCCATCTCCTTTCTTCTAATCTCCTTGCCCTGTAGGGAGATATTGCCTGCGGTGATGTGGGACAGTGCTTGAGGGGTTTGGCGCCCCTTTGAGCCCGAGCCACTCTTTCCATTCAAGTATCCCCCTTTCCTTTATTTTTCATCGTGCTTCCTTTCCCTCTCCCTTCCCTGTGGTACAAAATCTTTTCTAGCCTGGCATGGTCTTCTGTCTTTCCCATTATAATATAATATAATTTCATGAAGGGGATAGATAGTATATGCCTACTTTAGGTAAATTGTAGCGCCTTGATTCCTCCAAAGTATGCATGGAAACAGGACCAGATAAACAAAAATAATGGTGGTCTATTATTTGACATAGGTTGGAGGAATCAGTTGCTCCATATTTGCCAACATTTTACTGTCTCCTCAACCGGTACTCCATTTCATTCTTTGTCTTGATTTCTTACTATTCCTTTCCAATCTTCTCACCCGTCTTTTCTTCCCGACTTTCTCCCACCTTCCATATTTTCCCTCTCTGCTTACGATAACCTCCCTTTCTCGCAACTTACCATTTCCTTCCTTTCCAGTATTCCACTTCCTCCTATCCACCGTAACCCTTCATTTTCTCCTTCCCTCCCTCCTATCATTACCTTCCATTCCCTTCCTTTCTGTGAAGCCCTCATCAGGTCATTTCACCCTCGCTGACACCCACTTCTTTTTTTATTATCTTCAAAGTCACAGGCACTGGGTCTTCTCTCCTTTCTTTCTCTTGTATCCCTTCACTTAATAATTGCTTCCCCAGACTTTGCTTTCATCTCACTTTCCCTTCCTTCCCCTTGTTCACTATACCCTTCATCCTTTATTAATAAGACCCTCCCACCCTACCCTCTCCTTTCTTTCGTGGTGTCCTGGGCTGCCTGGATACTGGGACCTGCCAAGACGGATTAGAATAGGAAATGTTTAACGATGCCATCATTATGAGAGTAAACAAATCCATAGTTGTCTACCCGTCCACCTAAGATTTCACCGTGCCCTGCCATTTCGGTTCCTGGCTAGGTGGATTTCCTTTTCTGTGCCCACTTTGCTGGAGGAAGTGGAAAGTGAGAATAGCCCTCATCTTGTTATTGTTGCTATTTAATTAGTAACGTTTACCCGGGACCTTCCCCTCAGTGTGGAGCTGACGTCACACACCTTAGTCAGTGTTGCACGTTAGTGTGTGCTAAGGTGGTGACACACACTAACGTATACGGGAACTTTACTTGAGAGACTTTTTCGATTAATTTCTTTCTTACACACACACACACACACACACACACACACACACACACACACACACACACACACACACACACACACACACACACACACACACACACACACACACACACACACACACACACACACTCTCACGCTCACTCTCACGCTCACTCTCTCTCTCACTCTCTCTCACACTCTCTCTCTCACACTCTCTCTCTCACACTCACTCTCACACTCTCTCTCTCACACTCTCTCTCTCACACTCTCTCTCTCACACTCTCTCTCTCTCTCTCTCTCTCTCTCTCTCTCTCTCTCTCTCTCTCTCTCTCTCTCTCAGTAACGCTAGGAACAGTAGAGGCTCACACTTGCACTTGCCAACGTTTTCTCTTAAATTAACTGAGGTGACATTGCCACCGGTGGAGAGAGAGACGAGGTGGCGGAGAAGTGGAAGAGAAACGAGGAGAGGTGGGGTGTGAAAGGAGAGAGAAAAGAGGGGGGGGGGGAGTTATCTGTGGGAAGTGTGAGAGTGGAGAAAAGAGGAGTGTAATGGTAATTGTGGTGGTGGAAAAAATAATAGACTGAAATAGGTTAGAATGGTTGATATGTAGCTGTAGTTGATGGCAGTAATAATAATAATAATAATAATAATAGTTGTTGTTGTAGTAGCAGTCGTCGTATAAGTAAGGATAGTTCGGTACGGTAAGAGGGTGCTGGAATGTGTTGCTTACCATACCTGGCGTCAGAATCCTCATGCTAACAGCCAATACAAACATACCCCAGCCACATCTTACTACCATCACCACATCTCCCTCTTGGTTTTAGCCTCTACTATGCCATGTTTTGTCTTTCTTCCATTTCTTCAATACAAACATACCCCAGCCACATCTTACTACCATCACCACATCTCCCTCTTGGTTTTAGCCTCTTCTATGCCATGGTTTGTCTTTCTTCCATTTCTTTAATACACAAGCACTACCATTACCACATCTCCCTTTTGGTTTTATCATTTATACTATGCCATGTTTTGTCTTCCTTTTCTTTAATACAAATATATATATACCTTAGCCACAATTACTACCATTACCACATCTCCCTCTTGGTTTTAGCCTCTACTATGCCATGGTTTGTCTTTCTTCCATTTCTTTAATACAAATATATATATACCTTAGCCACAATTACTACCATTACCACATCCCCCTTTTGGTTTTATCATTTATACTATGCCATGTTTTGTCTTCCATTTCTTTAATACAAATATACATACCTTAGTCACAATTACTACCATCACCACATCTCCCTCTTGGTTTTAGCCTCTACTATGCCATGGTTTGTCTTTCTTCCATTTCTTCAATACAAACATACCCCAGCCACATCTTGCTACCATCACCACATCTCCCTCTTGGTTTTAGCCTCTACTATGCCATGTTTTGTCTTCCATTTCTTTAATACAAATATACATACCTTAGCCACAATTACTACCATTACCACATCTCCCTTTTGGTTTTATCATTTATACTATGCCATGGTTTGTCTTTTTTCCATTTCTGTAATACAAATATATACCTACCTTAGCCACAATTACTACCGGCACCACATCCCTCCCTTTTTGGTTTTATTCTCTGTACCGTACTATGTTTTGTCTTTCTTCCATTTCTGTAATACAAACATACCATAGCTACCCACAACCATCACCACCACCACCACCACCAACCACCCTATAATATACCCCTGTAACTTTTTCACTCTTTACTTGACCCCTTGCTTTCATCCCTGGTATCATTTTCTGTCTTCCATCTGTTTCTATATTTCAAACCATATGTAAAAAAAACAAAAAAACTTATCCTTGCCACAACCAAACATCACCAAGCTTTCCAGTAAAAGTTTTCCATTTCCTTGAATTTATCCCTTACTACCACATCTTTATTCCTAAATGTCCTAATTGCATCCACTTCGTTATTCATCCCGTCAGTTGTGAAATAGCCATTAAAGGTGTGAAGTTATTTTTCTTTTATTAACACATACAAATTATTAATAGTTTTTATTGCTGTGTGTTAGTTACATCGAGTAGGCTACTGTACCAGACAAAACGTTGAGGACCAGACCTGGTGGTGGTGGTGGTGGTGGAAAAGAATTGTTGGAGACAAAGATGATGGTGGTGGTGGTGGACGTAGGTTAGACTAGGTTAGGGATGTTGAAGTTTAGACCAAGACGTGTGAGATGGCCCATTTTCCACCACCTCGGCTGTCACTGTTTACTGTTTTACGGTGTGTCACTCTGTCTCTGTTGATGGTGTGTTTTTCTCTACCACCCACTTGCATCCTTACTTCCCCATTTACCTTTACTTGTATCGTCTGGCATTTCCATTTCTTCCACTAATTCTTTTTCTTCCCTTTCTTAGTTTTATATATCCTATTGTACTACTTCCTTTTCTTTTCCTACTTTGTCTCCCTTACACTTTCAAGTTGATCTTTCATTTCCCTTTCTTGGTTTTCCTCGTTTTATTGATTTTTTCTTCTTTTCATAGTAAATTGGCCTTCTCTTAAATCCATTCCTTTCTTCTTTTCCTTTAATCATTCCCTTTATCCTATTTTTCGTTGCAGAAAGTGTACGGTATTTAGTCCTTCCCTTTCTTCTTTCCTTTTAATAATATCTTCCACATAGACAATTTCACCCTTCTTCATATTAATCTTAGTTGTGTTTCCATCTTTTATCACATGTACAATACCTCAAACAAATATATGCCATTTCTATTCTGTGTTGTACTCACTCGTAATTCTTCTAGTTGCCTGACAAATGTCTATTGTCATGTTTCATGACATCATACGTCTCTCCCATGTGAAGTCTTTGGAACCGATACACTCCTGATGAGATGAATTGCTTATTATCTTAACTGCCTGAATGTTTTTTATGTATAAAATATGTTTTGACGAGAAATAAACATCATAACTTGAAAAATACGTACCCAAAGGATCCTTTCAGTGTCTTTATTAAGTTCACTGATATAATTCCATCGTTGTAACGAGGATTATGGGAGTTGTGTCATGTGTCTCGCTTTGACATATTACGTCATGGCGCTTGACATATCGACTATGAATACCGGCTTAGGTCATAGTGCACATATTGCTCTTGTTATTTTAAGATAATAAATATATTCGAGGATTTCCTGTTATTACGTCATTGTCGACTTTCACTCCTTTAATTCGTTTTCTGGCTCGTATTCTTTCTTTATCCTCTTTACTTTCAATTCTTAAGCAGTAAAGGTAGCTCTAATAGATATACTGCATTATTATCTTTTTATTCCCTCTGTAGGTATTTCGTTTCTTTGTATATGACTGTGTTAAAATTAGTTCTGTTTCGTATATTATCTCCTGCTACTCCCCGTTGGTTGTCACTGCAGTAGTGTCAGATGTAAGGCTTCCCTGAGCACCCAACATGACGACGACTTGACCCACTCCACGCCTACTGGCCAGCTTAGCTTCTGTTGCAGATGCTTCTTACTAAGTTCACTCACTACCGGTACCTCTACTAACAATGCCATCACCATTATCACTCATCGCCATTCCTCCACCATGCAAACATCGCCACTACCGGTAGCCTATTACCTATAAAACCACCTCCACCACCAAGTATCCCTGGTTGTGTGGTGTGATGTGATGTGATGGTGCACTATAGGGATGTGACCTGAGGGCAGGATACTATTGTGTTGTTGGCTTGGACCATTTTCATTCCTACACACTCGGGGAGGGGGATAATTAAATTAAAACACGCCCGACATTTAAAGTTCACCACCTCTCCTTTCTGTTATGTACAAAAATGGTCTTATTGGGGTGTCAGTTGTTGTGATAATATGGGGTCTCTGATATAGCCTAGCTAGTGTGGTATGGTATGTTAGTTTGTGGTGAATTATGTAATATTGGCCACAAGAATTGGTACACACGCTGTTAGTTTCGAGGGTTTACAGCATATAGAAAATGTAAGACTACGTAACTGCAATATAACATTATTATTATGAACCTGAGATATACATTGCTAAGTAGGTTTGTGTAGGAATTATGCTATTTATTTTCAAATTTGTGGTGAGGTAACAAGTGTGTTGCTGTAATTCCTGGATCATTATTGTGTATTGGTAGATAAAATTAGTTGCTGATATTGTCGATTTATGAGAAGTGGGTTGTTGTTGTTGATCTTTCACCGGGATGCTGTATCGTGTTGTTGTTGTTGAGTGCGGTTGCGAAGTGTTGTACTCTGCTTCGGTGCAAGTTAGTGAAGGGGGTCATCTCTTTCAGTCTACAGTATGCCAGGAAACAGGTCACCTCGATGTACATATTGGGAGTTTGTTTTCAATGTTTTGTAGCATAGTTTGGAAGAGTCGGTGGCATACAAATTTGCCGAGAAAAGACTATCCCCTTAAATTTGATATTGAACTGTGTTGTTGGGAGCTGGTGTGGAGTGTTGTGTTCAGTCACGTTGTTTGTTTTACCATGTTGCTTCTTCTGTGTTGTGTGTGTGCAGTTGTAGATTGTAGTCTAATAATAGTAATGTGGGTAGTGGTGTGAGGGAGATGTGGTGAGTTGTATGACTTCCTGACTGCAACCCTCACCCCATTAAGGACTCGTGTTCTTTGTTGGCTGCATAAACTTTATCCCAACGTCACACTTCAATTTTTCTATTCTTTTCCTTCATTTTCTTATTCTCTTTAATAAAATGATAATGATAAATTATTATTATTATTATTATTATTATTGCTTATTAGGCTACACTCGGAAAAGCCGCCTAGGCTAATACTGGTTGAGTACCGGTAGCATTTAGAAGATATCATTCCCCGTGAGCAAGTCGTGAGTTATTGCTTTTTCAGACCAGCGAGTTGGAACATAATAGAAAACGGATGCTCTCTCTTACATTGTGAATACTCCAAGTACGTGAGAATTAGTATCATCCTGCTGGTTGGCCTTGATTCGTGGCAAGCCGTCCCTCACACTCGTCACATTTACATTATTGGATATAACTTACCGGTAAATCAGTGGTCCATTGGGACTGGAATTTATTATTAAAGTTAAAACATTTTGAAGTACTTTTGCTCTTAGAGAAATTGTTCTACGATGGTATGATATTGCTATCTTAGGGTTACAGCCACGCCACCGACAGATCACTTACACAACCTATACAGAAATTGGATCATGATTATATGAAATGTTTTCTTGTATACAGTTTCTTCCGTATTTCCCTTCCCTTGTTTTTCCTCGCCCATCTTCCTTTTCCTGGGTGTTGTGTTGACACCTTAGGCTATGAGAGGTTGGCAGGAGTGGCGCCGAGCTCTGGTCCCTTGGCACTGTTTTGACCTCTTGCATTTTGGCACTGGGGACCACTCGTGCCTCTTCTTCTCCCACCCCCTCTTGGTATATTCCCCAAGTGGGGTCGGTTTCGGGCCAAATTTCCTGGTCATGGTCTAATGTTAATGTACAGTTGCGAACACACGAAACAGACACACCTCAATAGGATCAATTCTTTGTGGTTTGTAGAGACTAGTAGTCCTTCCTTATACTCTCTGAGGGGCCGAGTTTCAAGTGTATCTGTTTCATGTGTCCGAAACTGTACAGTACATGTCAGCAGTTTGAACAATAATATGTTCAGAGAAAAGAAAGGGATCCTCTAACGGAATGAAGTTGCTTGAAAGATTATGCCCTTCCCTCCCCCTCCTTCACTAAGCTTTCTGAGAAGAGAAAGTTAGCACGCTGGCAACCTTTAACTAACGGAATGTATATATATACTTGGAGAATAATAATTATGACGGACCCCTCCAACACCTTCTCCATCTCCCTTGTGAACAGAATTGGCGATAGCCTCGAGAAAATTCATTATATAAGAGAGGAATTCAGTGTTTTTATTTTTTATTTTTATTTTATTTTTCTTATACCCTGGCAGTCCCAAGGTAATTATTTATACACGACCCTTGCCGACGATACCACTTTCTCTACACTCATCTGTTCTGTCTTCTTGACTTCATATACTTTTTATTTTTTATTTCCATTCTCTCAAGTGTTATATATATATACTTTCTTTATTAACTAATTTGATTTGTCTCCTTTTCGATTTACAAGTTTGTTTTTCTAAACCACGAACATATCTCGTTGTCTGCGTTGCTTTTGTATTCCCTTTGTATTGTTTTAACTTCACTTTTTCATAGTTTATATTGTGTGTCGGTATGGCCTCTCATCAGACAGCCTCTTAGTCAATCACGCCTTTATTCTTATCCTTTATGAAGTGTGTGTGTGTGTGTTTTCAGTCGGTCTGTAATTACTCAACATATGATATTTGTGCATGTGTGTAACAGTGTAACTACCGTATATACTGTATATTTGTTGTACAGCCACAATCAAATATCCACCGACACTTTCCTTCCATCGTAGTAAATATCTTGGTAATAAAGAACAACACATGTATGATTTTGCAGCACCACATAATGATAATTGAGGGGGTTAAGTTGACGTAAGGTGTTATTGTATGATTATATTTTGATATGATACTGATTTATTTATTTGAGGGAAGGAAAGTGTTGGTGGTTATTTGATTGTGGCTCTACCAATACTTTATCATAAACCTTAATGCTTGTATGTATCCTGTCACAGTATATAATGTTAACGTTTAGGATGTATACAGTAACCTTAAGGACCCTGTGATCGTGTATGGGAATTGGTGGCTTCCGATTCCTCCTGTCTATGCCACGAAACACGCTCCTTCCATATAGATGATGTTTCTTGGCAATGTTTGAAGGACTCATTTAACTCCAATTTTCTGACTATATCACAGGGCCCTTAATGCTTGTATGTATCTTGTCACAGTATATAATGTTAGCGTTGAGGATGTATACAGTAGGTCATATTGGTTCTTCTTGTGATGTTGAGTGAGAGCGAGCGGGAGAATAGATATGATCAGTATGCAGCTCGTGTTCACCTTCCTCTTGTAGTGTTCGGTTTACCTCATTAAAAGTTAACCCTCCATCTTACTTCTCTAACTCCACTCTGTTCCACCTACGCTCTTCAACCTCCTCTGAAAAGTTAATAATAGTAATGATAGTAATGATGATAATAATAATAGTAATGATGATAATGATAATAATAATGATAATAATAATAGTAATGATGATAATGATAATAATAATAGTAATGATAATAATAATAATGATAATAATAAAAATAATAATAGTAATTGTACCGTACAGTAAGAATAATAGTTGTATTTATACAGTAAAAATAATAATGATGATAATAAATAACTCGCCAGCTTTATTCTTTAGTCTTACGCCATTAATGTGGATTTAATATCAGGTATGGTATGTTTCATGTCTGGCTGGAGTTATTGCTTGACTGACAATTTTTTTTTTTTTTTTTTTTTTTTTTTTTTAAGGCGGAGAAAATGATAGAAGTCGTAACCTGTTGTTTTATGGTTAAGGTTTACCAACATACTATGATTATCTTCCTCTCTTAGTCACTCTTACGCTGACCCCTATCATTATTCTCCACTCCTCCCCATTCTGGTACTTCTCTCTCTCTCTCTCTCTCTCTCTCTCTCTCTCTCTCTCTCTCTCTCTCTCTCTCTCTCTCTCTCTCTCTCTCTCTCTCTCTCTCTCTCTCTCTCTCTCTCTCATATAGCTGTGGTTTGTGAACATTTTTTAAAGTTCCTTCAAAGTGGATATGTTCAGAAAATCGCATCAATTGCTTCCTAATAACCTCGGAAATGCTTAGGGTCTAAAATGTACAGCAATACACCTCTCTCTTTGACAATGATAAACCCTAAACTTCATAGACCAGTGAAAACTTTGCTGTGTTTTTACGTGCCTAGTGTATGGGATGAGCAGCAGTACCCTCCTTATCTTGGCAATAATATACCGTAAAATTAATAGACCCGTGAAAATATATATGTGTTTTTAACGACACAATAATACATCAATGCGACAGATAATAAGAGTCTCGGGACGTACATTCGATAAGAGAAGTGAATGTCCTCCAGCGGTCAATGGCTTTCAATTTTATCACCTGTTGTCCTGGTAAGGTTGGTTGGTTGGTGAGCAACTCTACACTCCATGCTCCCAGAATTCTTGGTATGTTTTTCTTTTTGTATAATACAGAAGAGAAGTCTTGTGTGTGTGTGTGTTTTTTTTTTTTTTTTTTTTTTTTTTGGGGGGGGGTACATACCTCAATATAATTTATATATTCTCTAATTCACCCAGAAAATGAGAAAGATTAACATATAGTTGTTGTTGTTTTTTATATAGTCCCGTATAGGCTATATTTATTATCACAACGGTTGTGTTAAGTTACTGATGTTGTATACATATGTGCGTGTATCAAGTCAGACCAGACTACTGTACATGCATGGCGGTGGTACAGGTCGTGTTGCAAGTGTACAGCTGATTCATAACTAGTTTTCCTCGACCTTCCCACACCCACCACCCAACCCTTTAATTTTACATCCTCCCCTCGAGCCATGCATTGAGTTTTTATTAGATCTCTCCCTCTCCTTCACCCTCCACCTCACCTTCTCCAGGGCTCGAGGTGGAGTAAGAGTCGTTTCTCATCAATGGTATAGAGGCTGGAATATTATTGCAGCACCCAGTAAACGTTACGCTCTGACGTGCATTTTCCTCCTCCTTCCAACCAGTATTTTGCAAACTAAGATTTCATGCAGCAGAGACTATGCCAGGTGTATCCATTATCAACCAGCATAACCATATGTTACAATTGCTGTTAACTGATATATTAATTCACCAAGCAATACCTGGTAGATGTCCCAATAGCCTTCAGTATCATGTATTGATATAATGGTGAATACGTGGATGTATGTAGTAGGTGGGGGTTTGTGAGAGTGTAATTTGTCCTTGTGAGTAATTTGTATGTTTTTAGCTTTGCTGTGTGTGCGTGCAAGATTTTCCAAAGTGTGTGTTGTTAGTATGGATGACCTTGACTTGGACTGATATTGGAATGAAACCATGGAGTGTGCATGCATGGTTCTCGAGTCGAAATGAGGATAGAATAAAAGTGAATATCTGTCATTATTTTATTGGCAAGATTCTGTGCCCACGAATTATTACTTTTTCTGGTAAGTGCATCTAATGAGCTTAGTGCCATGCATAAGCTGCTTAATTATTGCCTGCTCATTCCCGTCCCCTTTTACTTACCAATTTCCTCTTTTTCGTGAAGGAGGGTTACGTAAAGGTACAATGACTCCCTTTAGACACAATACAGAGCCATGGTATCGGTATTGTGCCATAGTCAAAGCCATCGATATTCTTACTTAATTAAGGGGAAAGTTTTGTGTCGGTAATTCTGGAGCAACTTATTCCTCCAAATTATTCCAAGCAACAGAACACCATTATTTTTCGTTCATCTGGTCCTGTTTTCTAGCATACTTTGGAGGAATCAAGGCACTCCAATGTAACAAAAAAGAATTACCACCTTAAGGCCCAGAATTTCTCGTTGATGTCAGAAAACACTACCATAACACCAGGAAGGAACCCATAGTTGTGATGGGTGATGGTGGTGGTGAGTGTTGGACATTCTCGTAGGAAAACGTGGCCCGAAATGTGTATATAGCCGTAAAGGATGAGCTGGCCAATTTAGAACGACACAAGAGTAAGTTATACACAGTAAATAAATTGCACAGGAATGTTATGGTCGGTGTAGGCTGCTATGGGGATAGAAGTCGAGTGGTATGGTAGGGTGAAGTATGTGTAGCTAGAAATAGGTTGATGTATTGTAGAGGTAAATAGATAGGCTGTGGTAACGTTAGGAAAAGACATGTGTAGGGTTAACAATAGGCAGGTATAATGTCAAATATAGGCAGCATGTAATATTAAATACAGATAGGCCTATAGAAGTATAAGGTTAGAGAGACATTACTCAGGTTGGCCAGGATAGTGCTCATGAGAGGGCTTGGATCTTGAGAAATGGCCCCTTAATTTTGAGAATCATGAAACGTGTGAGATTGTATAGATATATTATACATAGTGATAGCTACAAATATGAAGAAAAAGGCTGATTTTTAGTTGGGAATGGGCTGATGGGGTAAAAAATATTGATGAGTGAATAGGTCAAGGGTGATATGGATAAAAATAGGCTGAGCTTATCTCTATATACGTTGGGGTGGACAAAAATAGGTTTGAGTGTGAAATAGGTGAATGTGGATAGAAACAGCTTGGAATAAGTGAGCGAATCAAGAGCAGATAGATAAAGGTATATATACTGTACTGGAGGCCGGAGGGCGCGTGAAATTAACCTGTGAATAGAAATAGATTGGAGTGTGGGTAGAGTAACACTGCCTACTATAGGTCGAGCGTAAACGAGGCTAATGTTTGAATACACACACACACACACACACACACACACACACACACACACACACACACACACACACTGTGTGTGTGTGTGTGTGAGAGAGTGTGTGTGTGTGTGTGTGTGTGTGTGTGTGTGTGTGTGTGTGTGTGTGTTTTGATGTGATCCTTTTTGTGTGTGTGTCGACCCTCTGTAAATTAACTTGTATAACCTCTTCACATATATGGTGAGGCAGGGAAGTATAGCAATGAAAGCAAAGATGAAGGTGAATCCGGACAAGTGATGGCGTCAGACTGGTGTGTGAGGAGGTGGTGTTGGTGAGAGGGAAGGAGGGAGAGAGGGCCACTAGCTGCTGGTGAGAGTTGTGTGAGAGAGAGGGAGGTGGGGAGGAGGGGGGGGGGGGTCTGAGGAGTGGATGTCTGTGGTGTTGTCAAGGTGTGTGTGGGTGTAGTTAGTGTGTGGACCAGGATGGGTGGAGGTAAAGGGGAGGACTAGTAGAGGAGGGTGTGTGTTGATTTTGGTGGTGGGTGGAGGTGAAGAATAGAAAGGGGATCAGAGTGGGTGGATGTGGAGGGAATGGTAAAAGAGTGAGTGGGTGGGTGGATGATTTTGATGGGGGGAACGTTTAGTGGTGTGTGTGTGTGTGGATGTGGAGGGTAAGGTAATAGTGGGTGGGTGGATAGGTTGGAATGAGGGGGAAGGTGTGTGTGTGGATGGGGAGAGTTGGGTAATAGAGTGAGTGAGTGGGTGGGTGGATTGGTTTGTAAGGGGAGGGAGAGGTCTAGTGGTGTGTTGTGTGGATGGGGAGTGAGTGAGTGAGTGGGTGGATAGGTAGGTATGGGGGGGGGGGAAGGTCTAGTGGTGTGTGTTGTGTGGATGGGGAGTGAGTGAGTGAGTGGGTGGATAGCTAGGTATGGTGGGGGGGAGGTGTAGTGGTGTAGCCTATGTGGATGGGGAGAGTTGGGTCACGTCTCACTGTTGTAGCACCACTTTGGCTTCTTGTGGCCCAATATTCATTTGTGCTGTCTCTCTGTCTCTCTCTCTCTCTCTCTCTCTCTCTCTCTCTCTCTCTCTCTCTCTCTCTCTCTCTCTCTCTCTCTCTCTCTCTCTCTCTCTCTCTCTCTCTCTCTCTCTTTCTCTATCTCTATCTCTATCTCTATCTCTCTCTCTATCTCTATCTCTATCTCTCTGTCTCTATCTCTATCTCTCTGTCTCTATCTCTCTGTCTCTCTCTCTCTGTCTCTCTCTCTCTCTCTCTCTCTCTCTCATATATATGCTGTGATGTGAGTGTAATTGTCAATCGGAATGTGAATGAGTAGTAAGTAGCCATTAATATGGTGGCATGCGTCTATTAACGTTCATGTGCGTTAATAGGCGGGTGTTTTTAGTCTGTTTACATACATGTGTGTGTATTTGTGCGCGCGCCGAAAGTCTCCTTACTGAAAATATGTATTTGTGTGTTTACTTTTTTCCCTTGTTGGCGTAGATTTATAGTACGGCAGTGTCTTTCTTTAGCCTGGCTCTCTCCCACCTCCACTCCACCTTCACACCCTGTCTTCCACCTGCGTCTCCTACCACCTCACTCACGCGCTAATATACACACACACACACACACACACACACAGTCGTAGGTGGGAAGGGAGTGACGCCATCTATGGTGGATTCATACACCTACATACCGTATAATTATAAGTACCAGTACAAAAAAATACATATGGTACATAGTGACAAATGTTTATACACCTAGCTTTACACATATACGGCTACTTCCACGAGGTACACATGCAGAGCCAATATAGCATACATACACATTCACCTACATATCCTACACACACACACACACACACACACACACACACACACACACAGCAACCTTCAGCCACCTGCCTGCATGAGATATGAGTGACTTGTGGCGCATAAAAATGTCTCCTGTACTCGCATTTCACCCTGTTCTTTCTACCCCTCCATCCCTTACTGCAGAATCTTACTATCTCACTCTTCGTGTGCAAAACTGTTACTGCCTTCCTTCTGTGTGTGTGTGTGTGAGAGAGAGAGAGAGAGAGAGATTCCTGATTGTAGTCTCCCAAACGGCTTAACTGATTTTTACTAAATATATACTGAATTATGAATATACTGTATGATGAAGTGTTTACGGATCCCTTTCTCTACCATTTTATCTGTTTCTCTTGATGCTCCATCTTTGCTTATTTTTCTTTTTTGTTACCGCAATAATATTTATAATATAGTACCTTATACATGATTCTCTCCTGCAAACTATTGCTATCTCACTATATATTTTCCTATATCTCAAATTCTTTCTCTTCCTTCCATTTCCCAGCAGCATACATTTCCCATTTCACTCAGTCCAAACTTGTCTCCCTCCCTCCCCCCCCCTTCCCTCTATACCTCCCACTCCCAACATCCCCCCACCTCCATCACCTTCCCTCCCTACCTCCAGCAGCAGCAGCCAGGCAAAGAGGGAAAGGGAAGGGGAGGGGAGGGGGGAATACATAGGTTTGGACGAATCATGACAAGTTGAAAGCCAGGCCCCTTATCACCACCAGACATCACTCACTCAGTCAACTAATCGGCCGCAGGTGAAGCTCTCTGTATGGTTAGATATTTTATCGTACTTTTTTTTCTCTCCTCTGTTAATACCAAGTTTGTTTTTCGTGATGCAAGTCGGGGGGGAAATGCCTGAGTTTTTGTATTTTTATTTTTATTTTTTTTATTTGTTCTGTCAGTAGGTCAGGGTTTAGGTGTGTTTCTATTCCGTCTATAATTATTTCGTACAGTTTGTTTGTAATATTATAAATCTGGAGTTATTTTGCCGACCATAAAAAAAAAAAAAAAATCATCCAGACAGGCCATCATCAAACCCGGTTAGATAATGTTATTCTTTTGAAAGGGTTTGATCATGTGCTTGCAGTGGCTGAGTCAACCTGTCTCTCCGCCAGTCATAACAGATGGGGAGGAGTGAAGGGGGAAAAGTGAGTGCTGGGACGGTAGGAGTAAAAAAATTCGTATAGGGGGGGAGAGAGAGAGAGAGAGAGAGAGAGAGAGAGAGTTGGGACGGTAGTAGTGAAAAAAATGGTAAAGGAGAGAGAGTGGGAGTGAATGAGTGAGTTAGTTAGTGAGTGTGAGTGAATGAGTGAGTAAGTTAATTAGTTAGTTAGATAGTTATTGGTAGTGATCATTTAGTAGTAGTGGTGGTGGTGTTGATTGTGAATATGACCATGATAGTTCTGGTGGGTTGTGGGATATCGTTGATGGTGATAGTGGTGTTTTGCGTGTATTAGAAGGTAAGGTAAGGTAGGTGCATGGTGGTGTGACCTCGAATATACGCTGACCTGTTGACTGTTGGCATTTTGGCACTCAATAAAACGGGGTGACTGATTTCACTTGCTTTTGTACCCAGCATTACACACACACACACACACACACGCACACGCTTACACATACATCCATTCTTATTACACACACGCACATCCATTCTTATTATACACACACACATCCATTCTTATTTACACACACACACATCCATTCTTATTACACACACACACACACACACACACACACACAGACACACACCAACAGTTTAATAGCTGTGTTAACACTGAGGCTAGGTACTCTGGGATCAAACATCTGCACGGTTCCCCTTTCAATGACAACCAACTACTTTACATAAAGAAATATAGCCTATCATATAATTATGTTTCACGCATAATATACTGTATACTTTATGCTAATGTCGAGCAATTAAATGGATTACTACAACAATTAATGATATACGTAACGCCTCACATTGGAAGTAGAGATAGATGATGTAAATATGAATAACTAATTGATATGATAATTGGAACAGTATAATATATATGATATACACCACGTGTGAATATCCACATCCATCGGAACCAGGGACAAGATAGAATCAAAGGCCTTTCATCTCATCAACTGACCCTCTTACTGATTCACTGCAGCCTCTCTCACTGCCGCAAAGATCCATCACTTCTATCAAAATTGCACTAAACATAGCTATTCTGAACTCTCTCAATGTATGCATCCCTCTCCTCAGGAAAACATGCAGCTCTTGTTAGGCTAATCAGTCTCATCCTATTCCTGTCCAACTCCTACCTGCAAGAGTTAATCAATACTCAAGGTCTTTCATATACAAAACTTGTCAACTTTGGAACACTCTACAGTCATCCATCTTTCATCCAAACGCAATGTCTCCAGGCATCTCAAACGAAATTGGTTATGCTATAGGACTTCTCAATTATTTTGTAAAATTAATTTGACGGTTGAAGACATAAGGCGGGCTTCTTGCTTTTAATCCTCACCTCAATGAAGAAGAAGAAGAAAAATGGAGAAAATAGAAGGAAAATAGGGTTGGTCCTATTCCCAGCTACTCGAATGTAGTTAGTTTAACTTGTGGGGTTTCCTTACAAGTAAATTGTCTAACATTAGCTATTTAGATTAAATGGGGTATAATTTTGTTAACTTTGTATCTTGGGTAAATATAGTTCAGCGAAGTCTGCGGATACACTTAAATTATTATAAGCCAGCATAATGTGGGTTTAATTATAATATAGTGACATGTGCGTAGTGGCATGTAAAAAAAAAGTTAAATATTTTACCTCTCATCCCCATATAAGCTTGTCATGCTCACGGGATGTGGTAATTCCTGGACGACAAACAATACATTATTATATAATTTTGTCTAGTTTATGGAAATTTTCTTTTTGCTCTATAATCAACACATCTTTAATACCAAAGAGTTTTTAATGCAGGGTCACGTAACGTACACAAGCACTCCTGCATACTGACACGTACTGTACGCTTACACAAGAACACTCAACATGCTTACACAGCCATGTACTCCTCCCCTTCACACACACACACACACACACACACACACACACACACACACACATACACACATACACACACACACACATACACACACACACACACACACACACACACACACTCACATACACACACACACACACTCACACACACACACACACACACTCACACACACACACACACACACACACACATACACACACACACGAAGCATTCATAACGTGTGCACATATACACAGACACATAGCATGGTGCCAGACACGATGACTCAATTATGCATCTCTTATCCAAACGCAAACTCGATTCCTAGTGCCTGCAAGCAAACACACCCTACACACCTACCACCACAACACACTACCTACCACACCACACAATACCACCGACAACACCACACAATACCACCGACAACACCACACCACACCACACCACACCACTAAACAACAACGACAACAACATCATGAATAGCAGCAGCATTTTCTCACGGCCTCTCACATGCACCCGTCCATCCCCCTTCGCTCACTCATCAACTCCCTCCTACAGCTCCTATTACCACACCTTGTGGCTCTGGCCCTGAGGGTGCTCGATTTGAGATCCATTTCTTTTCTAGACCATATACCAGTTTGGTAATGTCGGGGAGTTAGGTTGATTAAGATGATGTTAGCGTTAAATCTGGTTAGGTAAGATTGTATTAGGTAACGTTAGAGTCGATCATGTTAAGTTAATTCAGTAGATTAGGTAATGTTTGGGTTGAATGAGATGCATAAGTTTATATTAGGCCTATAGTAATGAATAATGAACCACAACATCCGTGGAAGAGGGACTTATATGTACACAGCTTGGCCCCTAACCTAACACACATGGAGAAATGAAAAAGCCCGAAACCAATGCATTTTCTGGCTTGTTTAACTGAGCGAGTGGTGCTTGGGCAGGTGAACTAAGGGGGAGGGGGGCGTTAATTAAGATAAGTAGAGCAGACGGACTGGAGGGCGTAATAAACCACCTGCAGAAGGAATCAGAGGTAAGGGGAAAGAAGGCTTGGTATTGGAGGTAGCGGTAAGAGGGAAAGAAGGCCATGAATGTAAGTGGGAATAAAAACGGGAGGAAAAGAGAGAAGAAAGATGTGGCAGAGGAGGAAGAAGTGGGATGAAAGAAGTGGGCATTGAAAGCAAGAAAGAGAGGAAAGTCGGTGTGGTGAAAGGAGAAAAAGACGTGTGGGAGTAAGGATGGAAGGTAAGTAGGGCCCAAGAGCCTATAAGAGGAGTGTAAACCCTGCTTCGTGCTAGTTGACTGAGGTGTTTAATGGCTGGTTGTGGATGAGGAGTGTTGATGGAGGGAGGGAGGGAGAAGAGGAAGGTGGTGGGAGGGAAATGGCAAGAGGAGGTAGAAAGTGAGGAGAGAAAAAAGTATGGATAGTCGAGTTGGGATGGCGTCCTTGTGACCCAGGGATAACATGCTTGTCTAGAATATAAACACCTCCACTGGTCTTGGTTAGCCTACAGGGGACATCGGAGTATCTTCATGGAGTATAGATTCTTCACACACAAACTCCACAAGCATATCCCCTCCAACACAAGCATTTTTCCACATGCATCCCCACGCACCTAACATACCCAATCCCAGTAGGCTTTTACTGAACGGAGGTAGGGATTTCACGGCTTTTATTTATCCCTCTGTGGAGAGGGTGGATCTTGTAACGGATTGTACAACTGGTATCATGACCGTGGAAAGGTTGGATAAATGGAAGGTAAAGGGATGGAAATTTGGATGGTAAAGAGAAGAGGGTTTATATTAAGTAAAGGCCACGTCAGATGATGCATGAACATGTGGGTGGCCACCCATGTTGGTCCCTTCAACATAAACCCCTTCCCCCGCTTCAATCTCCATGTCACAATATTTTCAACTCAAGTGGTGTCATGAAGACGTATTGCAATTAATAGAGAAGGAAAGATGTGTACATGTGGCAGGTGAAATATCGTTTAGCTCCGGACTTTTCATCCCTGTGCCTGGCCACTCTGCCTCACAAGTTTAGTGTAACTTCAGCTTGAATGTGGATGGGTTAGAACAAACAGCTTCAAGGATAAGTATAATATACCAACTCGTAGATAGATATTAATAAAGTTTAAACGGAGGGAGCTTGAAGGGAGAATTGGAAAAGAAACAAGGATGGAGTGAGTTAGTAGTTGTATAAAACATGCAGTAAATGTTAGAATGTTGATGTAGGAAAACACTACACAAGATTAGTGGGAGAGATACCGCCATGACTAACATTGACAACCTTTTCGACTGCTCGTGAGTTGAATAGACGTGGAAACAACAAAATAAGCAGAAAGTAAGGAAGTTATGGGCGGTGCTGTAACGTTCTTACTAAAAAACGCTTTTGTAGGACAAGAAAGTATCTGGTAACCTGAACTGGTACCCAGAGAACAGAGTTGCCAGTCGTTACCATTGCGTCACAACTTACAACCAGATACCAAATTCTGAGATATTGTGAAGTTACCAGATATTTTTAGGAAGCTTGAATATGTGAGATTTCCATAAGTGGTCGGAATTTTCTCTTGGGTTTTTTCGCCAAATTATCGCACTTGGTGTAAACTTGTCACATACTAACTTGTGCTAACCAATGAATATGTACCGACTTCTATTTGACATTGACTGGGTCCAGGTTGGCACCAAGGACACACACACACACACACACACACACACATTTACTCAGGAAGGCCGGGTGTTGGCTATCAGGGAGAGCATCCGGCCTGACTGTGCCTTGCTACACCCCTACTGCCTTCCCTCCCCCTCGTTCTCCTCCCATCTGTATCTCTTGCTCTCATTCCCCTCCATTCTCTCTCTCTCTCTCTCTCTCTCTCTCTCTCTCTCTCTCTCTCTCTCTCTCTCTCTCTCTCTCTCTCTCCTTTTATTGAGCCTACTTTTTTACACTTCTCTTTATACCCCTCAGTTCCACCTGTACTTTCCCTCCATCCTTTCTTTCCTTATAGTTGTCACACATGCCGTCCCAATTTCCTTTCCAATAATTATCACTGCTCTCCTTACTTACTCTCATCACACATTTCTATACCTTAATCCCTTTCCATTCTACCTACGCATCCCTTCCTTCCCTTTCCTTCAACATATACCGGTATGTATATTTTAGTTAAGCACCAACAGTACCAATATCACCCTAATCTTTACCACACCCTCATGCATCAGTAGGCTACCGTAACCAATGACCACATACACTACAAGCATAACATACACCACCATACAGGACATCCACACCAATATACCATTATCACCACCAGCACACGCACGAACCAAGACATCCACTACCATTATCACCAGTACACCACCATTACATCCACCATCACAACCACCACCATATACAGAACAACCATCACATCCACCACATCCACCACCTGACTCCGGAGTATGATAAGTGTCACCGATATGAACATTCTCTCTCTCTCTCTCTCTCTCTCTCTCTCTCTCTCTCTCTCTCTCTCTCTCTCTCTCTCTCTGTGTGTGTGTGTGTGTGTGTGTGTGTGTGTGTGTAGATATGTAATAGACCAACTGTTTAGCCAATCAGGGTCTTGTCACTATTTTTGTACCACCATTGTCAACACCATTGGCACTGTACCATTCCTTCAGTATAATTTTCCACGACAACTCCTTTACATGTTATAGTCATCAAAGAAACGTACCGTACCATAGTAACTGGCAACTAGATCCTATTTACTGTACACTCACTACCTACCACAACATTATTACTCTACTTAGGCCACCCACCAAGACCTCAGAAATACCACTGCCTCACGTCTACCATACTCCTACCACAACACTTATACTGCACACTAGCCTAACACTGTACCACTCTCTCCTCCCTACCACTACACTTGAACCACATAAACCATCTACATACCAGTCACAACCACCATAGTCACGTTCCATACCTTTATCTCCTAAACCACAACCACATAATCCTTACCACTTACCAAGAACTTTGATCATAACCCTGGCCAACAACACCATCTCTTGTATCTAATCTCTCTATCCTCCTTCCTCCCCCATACCCTTGTTGCAATCCTCACCACTACCATGTACCCCTACCATTAATCCAGATCTACCTCCACCCATCTGTTAACTTTCTCTACTTGCTCCTCTCCCTCTACCTTCACCTTTCTCTCTGTCACTTTACTTTCTCAACTTACACCCTCCTACATACACTCCTCTTACCCCATTTTCACCTTACTTTCCCTTCTTTATTTGTAACTTTCCCTATTTCCTGCATCACTTTCTTTTCATTAGTACCTTCCATCACCACCAACCTTTTTTTCATCTTCACCACCAGCCACCACCACCACACGAAGCATCACCAGTATATACCTTTAGAACCACACCATCTTACTCCTTGTATGTATGTATGTAACCCCGAGACACTTCATCATCCTCCACTTCCTCTACCACTTACAGCCTCGTTTTCACCATCATCAATCTCATCATCTCCCACCAACTACACCCAAGTCCATTACCAGTCTTAACTAACCACTTCCGCCATTCCTTCTTCGGTTTTTTTTTTGTTTTAACACTAGCCTCCATGAAACTCTATCACTTTATTATTTTTGCCAAAAAATCACTAATTGATACCTAGTACACTTCGGTCTATTTTTAAACGTTAGCCAAAACAGCTGACAGGAAACCGTTGTATTGTAGCTCAAAGGTTGTACAGTTGGACACAGGAATTCGTGGTACAGTAGGTGTAAAATGCATAGTTATTCTCAATATGAAATTTCTTGGCGACCAATAATTAAGATACATCAGGGGCAGAAACTATGATGTGGGATGGCAACGATAAGCAAATACCGAACAATAGGGACAAACATATTCCACCTGGGCTGTACCGTGAATTCCTGTGTCTAACTGTACAATGGATACCAGATACTATATATACGGTGCCTACATGACCCATCCCCCCCTCCCCTCTGGGAATCCAAGTAAATAAAGGTATGGCAGTAACCACAATCCATCATGCACCAAATTCCACCTTCAGGATCATGCATCCCCCTACCATTAATTTTCCCCCAGCCGTCATTCTATGCAGCTGTCCGTCTTGCCTCGCCTCCTTCACCATCTTACTCACTCACTGCCAGCACTTCTCAACCCATAAGCCATTTCCAACAGTTCATCCATCATCGCTGCAGTTCACCCGTCACCACAACACACCCATCATCACAACATCCAGCCTATCATCACCACAACACACCCATCATCACAACATCCAGCCTATCATCATTACACCCACACCATCATCACCTTACTCTGTAATCACCACAATCAGCCCGTTTAATGCCATCATCTTTCATCGTCACAACACACCCACGCATCCACATTCATTGTTGCTTTCAAAATTCACAACCCATCACCATTACAATTCACTCACCACTTTTACAACTGGACGAGACTCGGTTCCTATACACCACTATTACTAAAACTGCATGATATTCGCCCACCTATACTTCATAACCCACAAACACCAACACCAAAACAGTTCACTCACCACCACCACATTTCACCTAACGCCATATACTCGCTCACTATCTCAATTTATTCACCTATGCACTCATCTACCACCAGCACCACAACTCGTATCTTCGTCACTCACTCAGTCACCCAACCACTACACCTCCACAACCTGCTATAACCACAATTCATGACTCACTATAAACATCATCATCATCTTCATATTTTACCCCCTTTTCCCAGAACAATAAACTACCTTGGGCCCTTCAGAGCAACCCGTCTCCACCCTCCCTAGCTCCTCTCTCTCCCTCCTCCCTTTCCTCTCCTTCCTCCCTCTCCCCTCCTTCCTTCTCCCTCTCCTCTCCTTCCTCCCTTCTCCCTCTCCCCTCCTTCCTTCTCCCTCTCCCCTCTTTCCTCCCTCTTCCCATTATTCAGCTATCAACGTGCCTTATCCCACACACCACCACCACTACTACTACCCTCATAATAATGTACACCACCACCACCACTGCCTTGCCACCCTCATCTCGACTACTGCCTCCCCACTTCCCATCGACCGCCCTTTCCCCTCTTATTTTCGGTAGTGCCTTGTTCCATTCCATCCTCCTCCACATCTCTTGTCTTCTCCCTCGCCCCTCCTGCACTCGTCTGTCTGTCTCCTCACCTCCCCATCTTATAACACACCTTCCTTCAATATTGTCTTAGTTTTCCCCACCTTATATATAGGTTACTCTCACGCATCCTTCACCTATTCTCCAACACACCATTCCACTTCTCCCACACTCCTTTATTAGCCTTTTTCCACTCCACTGTACTCTCCTGCAACTCCACCCTTTCCATACACACTCCCACGCCACTTCACCTCACTCCACTTTTTCCATACACACTCCCACGCCACTCCACCTCTTCCACACACACTCCCACGCTACTCCACCCTTCCCTAATGCCAAAGTGCCCCTGACTCACCCCCCCCAGCACCCATCTCGTTACTCTCAGGGCGTGTCTGCTTGTGTGGGGTCTCATATCAGCGGAAATGCGGACAAAGTTTCCTTGTGTGCCTGTGAGTGTGTGTGTGTGTTTGTGTGTGTGTGTGTGTGTGTGTGTGTGTGTTTGTACTTACTACGAGTGTTGGGAATATGCGTGTAGTTTACTTATGTACAGTATGCTTTGTGTGTGTATTTGTGTGTGTCTGTTTGTCTGTGTGTGTGTGTGTGTCTGTTTGTCTGTGTGTGTGTGTGTATTTGTGTCTGTCTGTTTGTCTGTGTGTGTGTGTATGTGATTATTGGGAAAATTTAATGTGTGCGTTGGTGGTGGTGCATTGTGTTGAGGATGAAGGGAGGTGAAGCTGATGGAACGTTAGTCTAAAAGTAAAAAGGTTTGAGAGAGAGAGAGAGAGAGAGAGAGAGAGAGAGAGAGAGAGAGAGAGAGAGAGAGAGAGAGAGAGAGAGAGAGAGAGGCGGACATAGATCAAGACAGACACAGACAGAAGTTGCGAGAAGAAGAAAAATACAATAGGAGACGAGGACAATAAAGAAAGGGAATGAATGAAAAGTGAAAAAGAGACGAAAAGTTACAAGTGTATAGTAAGAAAAAGCAACATTAGTGAGGAAAATTATTATTAATCTTAAGGGGGAAATTCAGTGGTGGTAAATCTGGAGTAACTGTTGATTCGTCCAAACTATTCCAAGCAACAGACCACCATTATTTTTTTATTAATCTGGTCCTGTTTCCTGGCATACTTTGGAGGAATCAAGACGCTCTAATGAACCAGAAGTAGACGTACCATCCCCATTAAGCAAGGGGTGACGTCATTTACATTTACTCCAACTACAATATTACCGGTAGATTGAGTTTCAGTGTTGGAGGGAGGGAAGCTATACTGACATCCAAAGGGTTCCCATATGACCTTCATTAGTCGATTCATAAAAGAACACCGAACGTCTTTGATGCCATAGTCTGACTCACAACTGATTAAATGTTATATTTATTTATTTTACTTTTTTTTTATTCTTTTTTATTCTTTTTTATTATTATTGTTATTTTTTTTTATTATTATTATTGTTATTATTATTATTTTTTTTTTTTGGGGGGGGAAGCTACCAAAATCCCCATTCTCGAAGAGTTATAGTTGAAACTGCACGTTATAGAGGAAGAGGCTTGAGAACGAAGTGAAGAGTATGCACTAAATAAGCTTGAGTAAGGACAGAGGAATGTTGGAGAGTGAAGGAGGAGGGGAACACAGCCCAGGTGGACGGAAGGAGAGTTGAAGAGAGAGATAAAGACTCACAGATGGATAGTCAGTCATCTAGATGTTGGAGGCGGTACGGTCCGTTTGGTGGTCAATCATTCACATAAATGTAGAGATACTCGTAGTGTATACATAGGCAGTGTACAAACGCAGCTACATTAATAGATACCGGGTACATAGATGCATACATAGGGCACATGCATGTCATTATTTACTATATATACATACCGGTAGGTCTATATATTTATACATAATACCGTGCACTCATTGTGGATAATCGCCAGCATTGAGAGAGGGAGGAGTTTAGGAGCGGCAAAGGGTATATACTAAGGTGAGGGGAGAGAATAAATTGATCTCTAATCTTAATGGTGATATTTCGTTTTGTTTACGAATGTCTCCTCCCTCACCCCCCCCCCCTCCACTTGTAGTCACGAGAACCCAGCCAACTCAACTGTACGCCACGACCTGCCAAGTATGTGGGTGTAGTGATGGGAGAAAAGCACAGTTGGGGGGGAGGCGAAAGTGGAAAGGAAAGGAGGGAGGTTAGAAAATGAGAAGAGTAAGGGGAAGGTGTGGGATGAGGTAAAAGGGTGGTAGGAATTAAGGAAAGGAGGAGATGAGAAGTTTTAAGAGGAGGGAAAGTAGCGAGGGAGTTAGGGAAGGGCGTGTTGTGACCTAAGTAAGGGAGGAGGAGGAAGCGATGGTAATTAGGGATATGGGAAGGATGGAAAGAAGGGTAAAACGAAGAAAGGAGAAAGAGAAAACTGCGAGGGTATATAGGAAGAATGTGAGGGTAGGAAGAGGAAGAAATGAGGGTAAGAAGGAGGGCGAGGGCAGGAGGAGAGGCGAATTAAAGAGGTCGGGTGAGGAAGGAGGCAATGTGGGAAAGATAAGAGCAGAAGTTAAACGAAATTAGAGTTAGTGGCGGAAGAGGAAGGGATTAGTTGTGCTACACTGAGCTGGAGGGGAAGGCATGGGGGGAGTGGGGGTTATAGACAGCTGAGGGAGAATGAAATTGTGGTATACGTAAGTCAAGCAAAGCATTTAAGAAAGTAGATATGGGAATTACAGCATGTGTGAATATCGGATTTTATATCATGTTTACTATCTGGTAACTTTAGAACTGTCAAGAAAAACATTGAACAAGGTATAGATGTGGGAATTACAGCATGTGTGAGTACTCTTCCATGACTTATAGTAGCCTAGTAGATTTTATATCGGATTTTATATCATGTTTGCTATCTGGTAACTTGAGAACTGTCAAGAAAAACATGGAACAAGGTAGATGTGGGAGTTAGATCATGTGTGAGTACTCTTCCATGACTTATCTTAGGAAAACAGTAGCCAAGTAGATTAATTTTATATCGGATTTTATATCATATTTTCTATCTTGTAACATTAGAACTGTATCGACTAAGTATATGGTGATAGGTTTCCATGATTAACTGTTGATTAGCCCTTTCGTAGTTGGATAAAAATAGGAGATTAATGATTTTAGAAAAGACTGTAAAAATTCTATATTGCGAATTACAGGACGGAGATGAGGGGGTAGATGTAGTCAGAAAATTAAAGTGGTAAAAACTGAGGGAATAGGAGGAGGAGTAGGTGGTGATGGAAAAGGACGAGGAGAAGTAGGGGGGGAGGTAGAGAAGGGGATACGACGAGGCATAGTAAAGGGTAAAACGGTGAGAGAGAGAGAGAGAGAGAGAGGTGCCTAATGACATGGGGATAGGCAGAGGAAGCAGAATAAGACGAGCCAGAAGGTAAAAATGTGAGAGTTGTAGAAAGAGAAGCAGGTAGAAGAAGCACAATAACCAGTAAAACAAATAAAATAAAATAAAGGTGAAATGTGGGCGAAGGAAAGGTAGAGCTGAAGAAAGCTGCTAAAGAAACGATAATAAGCGAAGTGGGAATAGGGACAGATGTGAGTGAAAGTGAGAAAGGAGAAGATATAAGGATGTATGACTGAAAGAATACGAGTGAGAAGAAGGGGAAGTAAGAGGCAGGTCAGAATGGAGGTATAGAGGAGGGAGAGTGTTGGGGGCGCTTCTCGTTAGGTAAATTGGAATGGAAATTAATTGAACATGTAGGAATGTATGGAACACAATACAAGGCGTGCCAACCATTCAAATCCTGGGTGAATGGCGGGCCTGGAGTGCTGATAACCTTCTGATGTGACTTGAGAGAGAGACAGACAGAGACAGGGAAGTAAAATTAATAGAAAGAGATCAAACCAATAAAAGGGATGGGATAGAGAGAGAGAGAGAGAGAGAGAGAGAGAGAGAGAGAGAGAGAGAGAGAGAGAGAGAACCTTCAGTATACAGGGGAGGGGAAGGTGGCACATGAGGGGTAAACAATGCCAGTCATAGTGGAGACATCTAAAGAGAATGTGGATGGGTGAGGGGAGCGAGGGAAGAGAGGGGAAAGTACTATAATGAGAATGTAAGGAGAGTGAAGTGTGCAGAGAAGAGGACGGAGGAAGGGAGAGAGAGAGGAGTGTTCAGAGAAGAGAAGGTGGATGGAGGACATAGAGATTGTAAAAGGAGGAGGAGGTAGACGGGCAAAAAAAGACAGTGACAGAGCTATAAATTGTTATGAAAGAAAAGGGTACAAAAATTTAGAGTGAGAAGGGATGATAGGAAGAATCGAGTAGAGGAGAAAATGACTGAAGGCATCCCACGTACCCTCATTTTTGCTTTCCCATCCCAACTTCACTTCTTTCCCTCCCACCCTCATTTTTCCTATACCACACTCACCACCTCCTTCCATTCCACCCTCATTTTTCCTTTACTTTCTTCCCTCCCACCCTCATTATTCCTCTCCCAACCCACTTCACTTCCTTCCCTCCCACCCTCATTATTCCTCTCCCATCCCCACTTCACTTCCTTCCCTCCCAAACATCCATTGTATCCTCACCTACTCCCTGACATTTTTGTATTGCCCTCAACTTTCACTCAACCTTTCCACTTCAAGCGCGTTCCCATCCACCTCTTTCCAGCCCCTTCCCATCCACCTCTCCACTTCAAGCCCCTTCCCATCCACCTCTCCACTTCCAGCCCATTCCCATCCACCTCTCCACTTCCAGCCCATTCCCATCCACCTCTCCACTTCCAGCCCATTCCCATCCACCTCTCCACTTCCAGCCCATTCCCATCCACCTCTCCACTTCCAGCCCATTCCCATCCACCTCTCCACATCCACCTCTCCACTTCCAGCCCCTTCCCATCCGTGTCTCTTCTGCCTTCACTTCCATTCTGTCTCCTCCACCTTCGCCACATCCCCCTCTTTAACTCCTTCCGCATCTCCATTTCTAACGCCTCATCTGGTCTGACTCCAACTTGTGCCTCCCTCCAGCTTCACCTCTCAACCTTCTACTTCACACCTCTATCCCTACCTCCGTCAACTTTTCCTCCCTACCTCCGTCAACTTTTCCTCCCTACCTCCGTCAACTTTTCCTCCCTACCTCCGTCAACTTTTCCTCCCTACCTCCGTCAACTTTTCCTCCCTACCTCCCTCAACTTTTCCTCCCTACCTCCCTCAACTTTTCCTCCCTACCTCCCTCAACTTTTCCTCCCTACCTCCCTCAACTTTTCCTCCCTACCTCCCTCAACTTTTCCTCCCTACCCCACCTCAACCTCCCACTCCCTACCCCACCTTAACTTCACCTCCCTACCCCACCTCAACCTCCCACTCCCTACCCCACCTCAGCCTCCCACTCCCTACCCCACCTCAGCCTCCCACTCCCAACCCCACCTCAGCCTCCCACTCCCAACCCAACCTCAACCTTCCACACCCTACCCCACCTCAACCTTCCACACCCACTCCACTTCTCCACTTTGCATCCACTTGTATACACCTTCGCGTCTACCTGCCCACTCCCCAATCCTTCGTCTCTCGTTTCCCGCTGACAGAAACCCAACTCTCGGAATGGAAAAGGAAAAAAGTACTATACTCATCTCCATATTCCCACATTTCCTCTTCCTCTGTATTTTTCCCTCTTCATTTCTGTTTCTCCTACTCTATATATCTCCCTCTCATTCTATTTCTTCATCTTACTCTCTTTCTCCCCTTTCCACTATATTTCTCTCTTCCTCTATATTTCCATCTTACTATCCATTTCGTTCCACGCTTCTTCTTTCCCTTTTACCTCTTTCTTTTTCCCTTGCACTTTACACACACAAAGGGGACGATTCAGTTACCTGGAAACGGACAATCTCTAACCTGCACTTACATTTTCCATTACTGATAAACGATGTACTAATCAAACGTACGAGTAGAGCTTGTATGCATTTGTTCTCCGGAAATTGATATTGTTGCTTCTGTGTGGGTGTCAATGGCAAATCACTGTTGGTTTGTATCGTACTCTTATGTTTTTTTAATTGGTCACTCAATTGTGTGTGTGTTGCTTTGCGTAAATGTGGATGGATAGAGCTTTATTAAACTCGTGTATATGTTTTTGTTTATGGGTCGTACTGTACATATACGTACTAATATGGTTTTACACACACACACACACACACACACACACACACATACACACACACACGCATTTCAAGCACATCAGTTTTGGAGTCGTGGTGAGAGGTGGGTGAGATAAGCCTCTGTGGTGAGTGAAGATCAGGGCGGGCTGGAGAGACATGGGTAGCAAGCAAGTTGGAGGAAGGCAGCCAACCAACCAACCAACCAGGCAGGGAGGGAGGGAGGGAGGGCAGACAGAAAGAGGTTGGCAGGGAGGGCAAACAGAAAGGTTGGCAGGGAGGGCAGACAGAAAGGTTGGCAGGGAGGGCAGACAGAAAGGTTGGCAGGGAGGGCAGACAGAAAGAGGTTGGCAGGGAGGGCAGACAGAAAGAGGTTGGCAGGGAGGGCAGACATGCAGAAAGAGGTTGGCAGGGAGGGCAGGCAGAAAGAGGTTGGCAGGGAGGGCAGGCAGAAAGAGGTTGGCAGGAAGTGCAGACAGAAAGGTTGGCAGGGAGGGCATGCAGAAAGAGGTTGGCAGGGAGGGCAGACATGCAGAAAGAGGTTGGCAGGGAGGGCTGACAGAAAGAGGTTGGCAGGGAGGGCAGACAGAAAGAGGTTGGCAGGAAGTGCAGACAGAAAGAGGTTGGCAGGGAGGGCAGACAGACAGAAAGAGGTTGGCAGGGAGGGCAGACATACAGAAAGAGGTTGGCAGGGAGGGCAGGCAGAAAGAGGTTGGCAGGAAGTGCAGACAGAAAGAGGTTGGCAAGGAGGGCAGGCAGTTAAGGAATGGATTATTAGATTCCCAACACACCAACGTAAGGCACTTGTAATTGTATGACACGCACTGTACCTCTACTTTTATTATTATACTTTCCTTACATCCCGTCCTGAGCAAGAAAGCGTTGGATAGGATTTCTGAGCAGCTGTTTCATCCTTAGGAGACTGTAGTCGCCTAATATACACGTAAAGGCATATATACATTAAGGGCGGGCAAGCAAGGAGGGAGGACATGCCAACACAGGCCTAGAGCACAAGAGGCAGGACATACAAACATAGAGGAAGGGCAGGTAGCCTAGGCACCGAATCATGCTAACAGATTCAGTGGGAGTGTAAGCAGGTAAGTAAGCATATTGTGAAAGGGCACGGGCGGTGGCTTAGCTCTTATGGTAAGCTGTTAGAAATGAAAGTGGCAGAGCTTCCTGGCTGGTGGGGCTAAGATGCCAGCTGTATTCATGGTGGTAACAGGGAGGACTGGTATTTGTGTAAAGTAGTTTGTTGACAGTAATAATATTATTACTGTCTGCCTGTCAACAAACTATAACTTTTACTCTCTTTCCTTTCTGTTGTAGCCACCTCACAAGTAGCGAGTCGTACCAGCTTCTTGTGTGGGCAAGTACGAGTATAGTGTGGATTTGCTGGAAGTATATAAGAACCTGTAATGCTGGATGTACAATGACTACAGTTAATACATAAAAGCATTGTCAGTCTTTGCTTCTCTTGAAATATATATAATGAGAGCCGTGCATTTTTTAGTCATAAGTAAGGTGTATAGTTTTGATCACCTACAGGTATTATATATCAACTTAATTTTCTCCATTGTTATTATTACACACACACACACACACACACACACACACACACACACACACACACACACACACACAGCTCCTCCCAGTATGAATTTAACTAACTTGCATATTTTCTTTTCTCAGGTAAGTGTGGATATTTTACTGTGGAATGGCAGTGGTGACCAAATCAGTGAGTACTACATTGAGTTCATTAAGAAACATGACAAGATTATCACAAATAATGGTTGCCGGTTGCTGGGAATAGTTTGAAGGAATCGCTTACTCCAGATTTACCATCACCATACTACCTCCTTAATGCTACTGGAATGTATTGATGGGCATGAGAGTGGCAAGAAAGTACAGTGATAAACACGTACTGTATACTACTTAACCTGAGGACGTTAATTTTCCCATAAGTCGCGATGATTAAAATGTAATATAATGTATGTCTGCTCATTAGAGGCAAAGTTAGAATCTAATCTATAATCGAGGTGGCGGAAGTGCAAAGTAGAGAAAATAACAAGTTAATGATATGATAAAGCCGGGGACAATTGTGGCCTTATGATGGTATGGTTGGCGGCAGGACATGGGATGGGTAATGACAAGTACTGTATATGATATTTTATAACAATAACAGATGATGGCCGGGCACAATTAAGGGAACTAAAAAGAGATGGTAGCAGAATGTTTATATCGGTGGCTGGATGAACATTGAAGGAAAATAGGTGGGAGAAAGTATGAATGAAAAGTTAATCAATAGGCATCAGGGCAGCAGCATTTCGTTAATTTTTAAGGTGGTAATTCACTTTTGTTACATTGGAGTGCCTTGATTCCTCCAAAGTATGCCCAGAAACAGGACCACATGAACAAAATTAATGGTGTTCTGTTACTTGGAATAGTTTGGAGGAATCATTTGCTCCAGATTTACCAACACCGAATTTCCCCCTTAAGGTGGATGGATATTGGTGAGAACAGGTTGGAAAAAGGTGGGAAAGAGAAGATGGCTTGGTGGGGGATTGTGTGTGTAAGAATAGTTGTATAGTGACGACGGGAAGTGGTTGTAGCAAGGATGGTGGTGGGAAAGCAGGTGGCAAGCAGTTTACATTATCAGTGCAATTGGGTGGAAAGGCATAGTGAGAAGGTTGGCAGATAGGGTGAGAGGAGGTGGAGGCAAGAGTGATGGCAGGGGGGAATGTAGGGGACGGGAAGTGATGCCAGGGAGTATGTAGGAGGACAGGAACTGATGGCAGGGGCAATGTAGGAGATAAAAAGTGCCGGCAAGAGGAATGAATGTAGGGGATAGGGAGTGCCGGCAGGGAGAATGTAGGAGATATGAAGTGGCGGCAGGGGTAATGTAGGAGATAAAAAGTGGGGGCAGGAGGAATGAATGTAGGAGATAGGAAGTGGCGGTAGGGAGAATGTAGGAGATAAGAAGTGGCGGCAGGAGGAATGAATGTAGGAGATAGGAAGTGGCGGCAGGGAGAATGTATGAGGGCAGGAAGTGTCATGACGGGGAATGCATACTGGGGTCTGGACGGGTACAATGGTGTTGATGGATTACAGAGCCAGGAGCTACAGAGTTGTCTGATGTGATGGTATAAAGGATGGTGGTGGTGGAACGACGAAGGGGTTGGGGTGGGTGGGGGGGAAATGGAAGAGTTGATGGATGAGAATAGAGTGAGAGGGTGAGGGGATATGGAAGAGTTGATGGATGAGGATAGTGAGAGGGTGAGAGGATATGGATGAGGATAGTGAGTAGGTGAGGGGATAGGGAAGAGTTGATGGATGAGAATAGAGTGAGAGGGTGAGGGGAAATGGAAGAGTTGATGGATGAGAATAGTGAGAGGGTGAGGGGAAATGGAAGAGTTGATGGATGAAAATAGAGTGAGAGGGTGAGGTGAAATGGAAGAGTTGATGGATGAGAATAGAGTGAGAGGGTGAGGGGATATGGATGAGAATAGAGTGAGAGGAGATGTAATGGGTGACTGACGGCTGAGTAATGGTGGTAAGAGATGGAATGGTTGGTGCCACGACTTGATGGGTGAGGAGGGGTGAAGGAAGTGGCTGTGGTTAGAGGAAGAGAAGGAACGGGTGATGGTAGGGGTTAGAGGAGAAAAGGGTGATGGTAGGGGTTAGAGGAAGAGAAGGAACGGGTGATGGTAGGGGTTAGAGGAGAAAAGGGTGATGGTAGGGGTGAAAGGTGATGGTAGGGGTGAGGGGACATGGCAGTGGTTAAGGAAGGTGGGAAGGGTGATTGATGGAAAGGGGAAGAGTAGGTGGAAGGGGTGATGGTAGAGGGTATGAAGAGAGGGAGGGAGGTAGTGCCAGAGGTTAAGGAGGGAGGGAGTGAGTGAGGCAGTGACAGGGGTTAGGGAGGGAGGGAGGCAGGCAGTGGCAGGGGTTAGGGAGGGAGGGAGTGAGACAGTGGCAAGGGTTAGGGAGGGAGGGAGTGAGGGAGGCAGTGGCAGGGGTTAGGGAGGGAGTGAGGGAGGCACTGGCAGGGGTTAGGGAGGGAGAGAGTGAGGGAGGCAGGGGTTAGGGAGGCACTGGCAGGGGTTAGGGAGGGAGGGAGGCAGTGGCAGGGGTTAGGGAGTGAGTGAGGGAGGCACTGGCAGGGGTTAGGGAGGGAGGCAGGGGTTAGGGAGTGAGGGAGGCACTGGCAAGGGTTAGGGAGTGAGTGAGGGAGGCACTGGCAGGGGTTAGGGAGGGAGGGAGTGAGGGAGGCACTGGCAGGGCGTTGACTAAGGATCGATGGTGGTGCCTGGCCCTGGCTGGCTTAAGGAGAGCTGCGCCGCCACCACCCTTCACTCTCACTGTCTCCCTTCACTCACTCACTCTCTCTCCCCCCACTCTCTCTCTCCCCCCACTCTCTCTCTCCCCCTACTCTCTCTCTCCCCCTCACTCTCTCCCCCTTCTCTCCCCCCCCACTCTCTCCCCCCCCCACTCTCTCCCCCCCCCACTCTCTCCCCCCCCCCACTCTCTCCCCCCCCACTCTCTCCCCCCCCCACTCTCTCCCCCCCCCCCCACTCTCTCCCCCCCCCCACTCTCTCCCCCTTAACTCACTCACTGTCTCTCTCTTCCTCTCTCTCATTCTGTTTTCCCTTAATCTCATGCTGTCATCCACTGTTACTCACCCTGTCTCTCAGTTGCTGTCACTCCTTAGTCACACTGTCAGTTTTCATTCATTCTCTCACAATTCCTGACGATTCTACTGTTTTCCCTCCGTCTTTTCTCCCTCCCTCCCTCACACACTCTCATCAGCCACTCATTGTTAACCCTACTTGTCTTCTCTCACACTCTTTTCTCCTCTCACACTCTTTTCTCCTCTCACACTCTTTTCTCCTCTCACACTCTTTCTCCTCTTGCTGTCTCCCCCCCCCCATACTTTCACTCACTACCACCACCACACTTTCTGTTTTACCTCTCCTCTTACTCGTTTCCCTCTTCTTCCCTTACTCGTTTCCCTCTTCTTCCCTTACTCGTTTCCCTCTTCTTCCCTTACTCGTTTCCCTCTTCTTCCCTTACTCGTTTCCCTCTTCTTCCCTTGCTCAGCCCTCTTTAGTTTCCTTCCTCACCCCTGTCACCCTTAATCACCACCCAACTCTTCCCTCTGGCTCCCCCCTCACTCTACCAATTTCCCGTCTTCCCCTTCCCACTGCTGTATTCCTCTCATCCCATGGTCCATCCTCCTCTTCCTTGTCTCATCATTCCTTGCTATACTCCCCCTTCCCATTCCTTGCTACTCCCCCTTCCCATTCCTTGCTACTCCCCCTTCCCATTCCTTGCTACTCCCCCTTCCCATTCCTTGCTACTCCCCCTTCCCATTCCTTGCTACTCCCCCTTCCCATTCCTTGCTACTCCCCCTTCCCATTCCTTGCTACTCCCCCTTCCCATTCCTTGCTACTCTCCCTTCCCATTCCTTGCTACTCTCCCTTCCCATTCTTTGCTACTATCCCTTCCCATTCCTTGCTACTCCCCCTTCCCACTCACTGCCCTTCCTCTTTCTCCCATCATTCCTTATTTCTACTTCTGTGATATTTTCCTCGACAGTCCCCCTTTCCACTCACTGCTCAGTTCCTCTCCCTCTCTCTTCCCATGGCCCCCTTCCTCTCCCTCGTCATCTCTTATCTCCCTTCACTTCCTCCCACTCCTGCACTATCTCTCTTCACTCCACCCCCCCACCCCCTACCCCCTTAAATCTTTCCCCACCCCCTACCCCCTTAAATCTTCCCCCACCCACCTCTCCTTTAAAAGTCCCTCTCACCCCCCCATTGGTTTCTTTCTCCCCCATTCCCTTCCATCACTGCCTCTCTGCATGATCCCTCTGATCCATCCGTCCCTTCAGTCTCTCTCTCTCTCTCTTCTGTTTCGTTCCCCTTGACTCCCCTATGCATTCTCGATATTTTTCTTGCCGTTTCTTCCCCGTATCCCTCACATCTCCTGTATTCCATTTTCTCTCTATAGCTATTCTTTAATTTCTTCATCCATTGTCTTCCATCTTTTATGTTATTCTTTTGACTCTCTTCTTTATACTTTTTCTCCGACTGACTGACTTTCCAAATTCTTTTCGTGTATATCTCTGATTCGCACTATCCTCCTCACATAATTTCTTCAATTTTCACCTTTCTCTCTGGTATTTTCCATGTCCATATCAAAATTTCTCTTTTACTCCAATTTTCTCTCCATTCCATACATTGTTCTCTCTATCTTTTCTTTCTTTCATTTCTCTTTTTGTATTGAAAGTGAGTTGAGGAGGAAATTAGTCAGCCATGATTTCACCACTATCAATGTCTACAGTCTACTTGAAATAAACTTTGTCATTATTGCGATGGGGAAAGTAAAGGCGATGATTCTATTTTCCAAGATATGGTCGCAAAAGTTTGGATCAGTCAAACCCTTCACTTCATACTGTTTACAATTTCTCTCCATCTCATAATTAAGGTGGTAATTCTTTTTTGGTACATTTGGGAGTGCCTTGATTCCTCCCAAGTATGCTAGGAAACAGGACCATATGAACACAAATAATGGTGTTCTGTTGCGTGGAATAATTTTGAGGATTCAGTTGCTCCAGAATTAGGCTACCAACACAAAACTTCCCCCTTAAACCTCACCCATTCGTTGATACATTCTTGGCCACTATATAGCCTACCTCGACCAGGACCCCAGACAGTCATTTTTTTTTTTTTTTTTTTACGTGTGTTGTCATCGATTCCACATTTTCCTTCCACCTTGAATATTATGCCATTGATTATTTTTTGTTTTACTTTTATTTACCACTTACTCCTTTCACCCACTGTACCACTTAACACCTTTCACCCACTGTAACACTAACACCTTTCACCCACTGTACCACTACCACCTTTTCACCCACTGTACATACCACTACCACCTTTCACCCACTGTACATACCACTACCACCTTTCACCCACTGTACATACCACTACCACCTTTCACCCACTGTACATACCACTACCACCTTTCACCCACTGTACCACTTAACACCTTTCACCCACTGTACCACTTTACACCTTTGACTTGTTCTCCAAAACCCAATTCTGTCAACGCTTTCACATCCCCATTTCGTTTCTCCATTTTACCTTCAGTGCAGTTACTATTTTTCCCCCTTTTATTTTACCTCGTGCATTTTGTCTCGCATTTTGTTTTCAGTTGTTGTGCCCTGATGAATTTTTTTTTATTATTATTTTTTTCATTGTTTTCTCATCACGTGCGTATCTTCGGATCATTTTCACGTTTTTATTTTTTTTATTTTTTTATTTTTTTTCAGTACAATATATATACGATTATCAATAGAGACATTTCCCCCAATTTCTATTCACTATTATTTTTTTATATATATTTCACGTGTGATATAAATAAATGTGAAGAAATAAATAGTTGAATATGAATAAATAAATGAAAAAAAATATGCAAAGGAGATAATGAATAAAACAGAATGAAACTGGCTGAACCAAAACAACAATTAAAAGAAAAAAAGAATTAGTTCATAAATTCCGTGGTTTTTATTTCTTACCCAAGGTCATGGCATTTAAAATTCATAATAGCCTTGTTACTGAAACTGCTGCAATATATGGCGAAGGCACGTGTAAAATTGTTGGTCATTATGAAATATATGACCAAGGCACGCGTGAAATTGTGGGTAATTCTGTTTTAAAGGAAGTAATCTGTTGTGGACAAATTGGAGCCTACTTAGCCCTCCAAACTCTGCTATAAAACTCATCCCATAACCTCATACAGAGAGATTATTTTTTCCTGGCATAGTTGGGAGGAATCAGTAGCCCATCAACTTCACAAAGCAGGTTTCTCCCCTCAGAGGCATATTTGAAATTTTGTATGTAATTTTTACACCATGCATGGATAGTAAGCAGACTTGGTAGATAATCAAATATAATATTTTAACAGGGAAAGCGAAATAGAGGTTTGATATAGTGAACAATTAAACTGGTGGACTAACAACAGTTGTTATGAAAACCTGGTAGATATAGTTTGACAAGGGGGTAGGGTATAGTGCAATGTTGGTCAAGCTGGAGCAACTGAATCTTCTGAACTATTCCATGCAACAGGACACCATTATTTTTGTTCATATGATCCTCTTTCCTGGCATACTTTGGAGGAATCAAGGCACTCTAATATACCAGAAGCATAATTAATACCTTACCCACTTAAATATTTTCTAAGATAAAGGAGGAAATATCATGGCTCTTTTAATACGAACATCACCCTTGATATTAAAGTAACGTGGTGGAATGAAGAAAATCGAGTTTATGGAGAAAATAGGACTGTAGATGTGGGAGAACGAAATAGATAAAGTAATAATACATATCATAGATAGAACAGAATTGTGTAGCTATATGTAACTGTTTAGTGAAGTACGTAGTCGTCGTAGATAAGCTAATCTGTGAGGCGGAAGTTGAGAACAAGAAAGAGGGGGATTTCTGGAAGGCAGGGAGGGCATAGAAGTAGGGTGAGGAGGGATGAGGGAAGCAGTGTAGGGAGGTATTAGTACGGTCTGTGTATGTATGGCTTCCAAGGGAGAGCGAGAGAGGGGAGTGAGGTAAGGTGGAGAGTGGCAGTCAGTGTCTTGGCTTTCCTCTCTACTCTCCCCACTTCTCATAATCTTAATTTGTTTTCTTCTCTACTCTCCCCACTTCTAATCTCTCCTTGTTTTCTTCTCTACTCTCCCCACTTCTCATCTCTCCTTGGCTTCCTCTCTACTCTCCCTACTTCATCTCATCTCTCCTTGTTCTCCTCTGCACTTTCCCCACTTCTCATCTTTTTGTTTTCCTCTTTATTCTTTCCACTTCTGATCTCTTCACTTCTCTCTCCTTTCATCACTGTTACCCGTCCCTCCTCATTACTACTACCCATTCCATCCCCTTTTCTTTTTGTCCCCCTCCCCTCCATTTCCCTTGACGTATACATACCTCTCTACCTCCTGATCTCCACCTGCTTCTACTCACCTCTATAAACCTTATATTTGCCTACTTGTACCTCCTGATACCTGACCTGTAGACTGCCTGCCTTTTGACCTTTTCTCTGCCTGCCTCGTCCTCCTTGCTCCCTCTTCTCCATCACCACCTGACTCTGTAGTCTAGATAACAGAAAACCTCGTTACTTGGCCACAAGACCGTGTGTTATCAGTTTTCCCCTTGTAGGACCTACTGTATGTACACACGTACCAAAAACTATTTTCTCTATTCCCCCCGGCTCCGAAATGTTTGCACGAGAACATATGTCAAGGAGAATTTTCCTCCATTGTGTTCTATTTTATTGTAGAGAAATTGGACAAATATATTGTTATTTTATTTATTTATATATTTTTGCAAATATTACTCCAATTTTATACAGTATGGCACAATGGTCCATGGGCAAGAAACTCGTTCGTATTCGTCGAGCTTTGTGTGGAGCTCCTGCAATGTTGATTTGGCAACGACTAGCCCGGTACTGAAAAATTTAGATGAAACCTGTACAGAACCAATTTTTCAGAAGCAGTATGACCACACCTATACTGTATGTCTACCTGCCTCTCGACATGATTCTTTGCCTGCTTATGCTTTCTGACCTCCACCTACCTCTTCATACCCCTTGAACTTTTCTAAACCTGCTTCTTCCTCCTGACCTCCACCTACCTCTGTCTGCCTGTACTTGTATCTATCCACCTCTACCGTCATCTATTCCCTGCACCTGTATCTATCCACCTCTACCGTCATCTATTCCCTGCCTCTTACTACCACATCCCTTTGATTCCCCTTTCTTTCGTTCCCTACCTCATTGTATTAACATTTTTCGTCCCTTTCAGTGTTCTTTTTCTATGATAGTGTGCGCCTCTTTTCCATATCCATTCATACTCTCCCTCATCACTCGGTACAATCGCCATTCAGGTTTTCACAGCCGGCTGAACACTTACGAAGACACGTGAGATCGCTGGGGCCTCGTGTCTGCTTGTCTACTGTTATTATCAACGGTAGTAAAATCCCATGCATGAATGAAGTGGGAGAGATGACCCTGGGATACACCAATAATTCACGGAGCTTGATATTCATACAGTCCTCTTGATTCGTGTATTATTACTGCCGGTTGTAAGAATATATCAGGGATGAATGCTATAGTCGTCCCCCCCCCCCCAAAGTGTTCTGGGAAATAGACAGGTGAAGGAAACAGTGCATGAATGGACTTTGTTTTGTAAAATTTCCTCAGTCGTCTCTGTATTTCACTGTTTCCTAACATGTCATGTTTTCTCTTCCATTTTCGATATTCTTTGAGCACATTTGTTGTCACTGTTTATCTCCTGTCATCTCATTTTCCCGTTTTTATCTCCCAGCTTTTTCTCGTCATTCTATTTAAATATTGTTTCCACTAGTTGTCCCCTCCTCCCAGAGTTCCTTCCTTCCTTCTCCCTTGTCACCTTTCCTTTTGTTGTTTATTGTCTCTCCTCTGTTCTCGTGTTTCTCTTGTGTGTCTTTCTCTCTCACCCTTCCCTCTTCTCGAATTACTCTTTCTCCATGTTGTATTTTGCTACATATTTTGTTTCACCCTATTCTATTGTTCCTTGCTTTTCTCTCCTTTCATTTCCTTTCCTTCTCTTCCCTCCCCTGTACATTTCTATTAACCCTCTATTCTGTTTGTCATTCCCTCCTTCATCGTTTTCTTCCTTCCATTTCCATTCATTGCTCCTTCCTCAGTCTTTTTTTCCCCACCCCTTCATTTCTTTTCCCGTCCTTTCCTTCACTTCCTTGTTTTTCTTTCCTACATTCTCTTCCGTCTCTCCTAATGCTGTCCCCTTATCTCTTTCTCCAATCTCTCTTCCCCTCAGCTATCGTTCCATTGAATCTATTCCCTCGTATTCCTTCAATCTTACTCTTCCTTTCATCTATCGTTCTTTTCCCTTTAGCTATCGTTCTTTTCCCCAATACTCATTCACCCTTTTTATTCGTTTTGTTTACGCATTTTTACCTTTGCAAATGGAAGGTTACGAAATCATGGTTGGTTACTGAACATATTTAACTCTGTAACCTATTTTTAGTTCAGATTTCACGGGATGATTGGGTAGTGTTTAAGCTTGATATAATTATTGTACTGGATCCAGGTCAAAATCAAGGTAGGAAATGATGGTAATTCACCTTTGTATTGGTAAGAGTGAGGGCGAAATATGGATTGGTAATATTCGTTGACCTTTTTAGACATTTGCGAAAGTACTGTACGTGCTCGGCCCTGTACCTATCTACTTTATTTATTTATTATTATTATTATTATTATTATTATCGTCTTTTTCATATGAGAGTCGTATTCTGTGCACCTCCTTCCCCCCATCATCTCTTCTTATCAATCTCACGGACCATCCAATTTACTTTCATATATTCTTTCTTTGTATTGTTATTCCTGCTTTCTTTTCCTTCATTGCATAGGCTATCTGAATTTATTGTCTCCCCCACGTTTTTCAGTCGTTTTTTTTAGCACTCGTCACCGCCTTTGTTATCTCCATTCACATATTCCCTCTTTCTTTCCGTTCCACCTGTGTTTTCGTTTTTGGAGTTCTTTATTTGCTTTCTAATATTGTGTGGTGTGTGCGTGTGTGCTTGCGTGCGGTCTATGTGATGAGTGTGTGTGTGTGTGTGAGGATAGGGGGGAAGGGGGTGAAATCTGGGCACGTTCATATCATTTTATTCTCGCTTTTTGAGGAGATACGATATAATTTTACTCTCACTGGCTGCTGTGCATTTTGTGAGGACTAAGTGATCATTAGAGGTAATACTACAAATTACATACATAGCCTTACTGACAGGTGTGTAATCTTGTACTCAGAAATATTGACTACTGCACAATGTAAGTATTATTTAGGATTACTGGATATTGCACATTCTACTTTCACATCATTTCTTCATCAAAGCCTCAGAGCTCAGAACGTGCTGCTCACATTAATCGTCTCGGTGGACTTCGTAGCAAATATTTCCTTGACTACCTATGTTATAAGAATAATTTAATCATTGCAAATAGTATTGTAGTAAAGGCTTTTTGCCATATTATGTCTTGGCTGGTGTTACAAATTTTAAAAGACAAGAAACTAATATGATAATAAGGTGCTCCCTTCAGAAATCCTCGAAAAATTAGTATACTTTTCACAGCTTCTGTTTGTTATATGGTTCACAAAATAATGTATATAACTCTTCATTGACACTTCTCCATACAAAGTGCAAAGGAAATAACGTGTATAGTATAGTGGACTTTTCTTCAGTTTTACAGTTTTAAGGATCGTTTGGTCTTTGTAGGTCTGTGCATCTTTTCATCTTGTCTTCCCTCTCTCCTCACATATTCTCATCCCTTTCCTCGCCTTTCCTCCCTTATTTCCTCCCTTTTCTTCACATATTCTCTCCCCTTTCTTCACCTATTCTCCCTCCTTTCTTCACCTATTCTCTCTCCTTTCTTCACCTATTCTCCCTCCTTTCTTCACCTATTCTCTCTCCTTTCTTCACATATTCTCCCTCCTTTCTTCACCTTAGTTCTCCTCTTTCCTCACCTCGTCCCACCTTCTCTCCCTATCCCTACATCTCTTCACATTTCCTCACTTCCCTCCGTTCCTCATCTCTATTCCCCTCCCCACTCTTTCCTCACCTTTTCCCCTCCCCACTCTTTCCTCACCTTTTCCCCTCCCCACTCTTTCCTCACCTTTTCCCCTCCCCAATCTTTCCTCACCTTTTCCCCACCCCAATCTTTCCTCACCTTTTCCCCTCCCCACTCTTTCCTCACCTTGTCCCCTCCCCACTCTCTCCTCACCTAGTCCCCACCTATTTTTTTTTTTTTTTTTTTTTTTTTTTTTTCTACAGTACGTTGTCTCTCGTCTGCCTACCTTTTTTTTTATTTCTCGACCTTCTCGCCTTTACT
>JAWQEG010001883.1:0-169501 GCA_033782935.1 Petrolisthes cinctipes | reverse complement strand
ACAAACAATACGGTCCAGTGTGGCTTGTATGACGTCACAGGCAGCGTGTCTGGTTTGAAGGAAGGATGAACAAGACAACAAGACACCTTATAGTTAATTTGTAATGAAACGTGGTGACTGGATTCCGTAGACTTATACCCAAGTAACGTTGCAGCCAAACTCCAACCACTACTGAACAAGACACCTTATAGTTAATTTGTAATGAAACGTGGTGACTGGATTCCGGTAGACTTATACCCAAGTAACGTTGCTCCAAACTCTAACCACTATTGTATGTTGTTTAATTTCTGTTCCCAACGAGTTATTTGATTATTCACTTTCTCGTGTATTTCTATATTTCACACTGTAACTTTTTATATAATAAGGTCCTACTCCTATAATTATCGCACTCCTCCCTCATGAATCCCATCCATATTTTTTTGTTTTACAATTTTTTTTTATTTTCGCTTCTCTCGTTGCTTTAAAAACAGCAGCCAAAACTCGGATGTGTCTTCCCCTCCCTCCCTCCCTCCTTTTTCTCTCTGACGTCACAATCACCTTACCAGGGTACGACCATAGTGGGGTTAACCCCAACATTATATCTCTCTCTCTCTCTCTCTCTCTCTCAGTTCACGCAAGATGAGGACAGGGTGTGTCGTACTATCAGGTCATGAAAGTCTCTTCCGGGTCATGACCTGAAACTCTACTGACCTATGAAGTAGTCATAGGACGACTCGTGTGACTTTCCGTGACCTCGTATGACCAATGACGAGACCCTCTAGTCTAGTTCGACTTTTATAATGGGATAGACTATATGTTTGATTGGTCGATTTGTAGCATCTAGTAAAACAAATTGTGACCTCAAGTTGACCTCCGATGTGACCTCGTATGCAAAATAATGAAGACTGGGAATGGGTCACCACGTACAGTTACAGTCTAACCAAAACCTTTCAGTTTTCTTACATGTGACCCATAATTTGACCTCCGATGACCCTTGACCTGGCGCCTGTATGAAAATCTCTTGTGACCCCTGGTGTGACCTTTGTGTAAAAACTAAGAACAGTGACCCAGACTGACCCTTCACTTTCCCAAACCGTGACCTCACATGACCTGTCTGTGTGGTGTGCTGGGAAGTGTAAAGCAATCAGGTGAAACTCAATCCAACCAAAAACAATTGGCAAGATAAATATCAACTTTCCTCCTACACATTAAAAAACTCAAAACAATGTAGATCTTTTATATCAGTAGTGAAAAAAAGTTGCATGAAATTTCACATGCACACACGATTATCACAACAATGTTATGCTGAATGGAATAAAATAAAACAAGAATTACTGAAAGGTTGGAGGGCTACAACGTGTGGATGCAATAGTATTGTACCTGACTGTGACCTTCTACAGTTCCCAGAAGCTGAAGGGAGAAACACTGCCTCGGTCGGCCTCTCTGCACTTCATCAGATACGATTCTTCTATTATTTTGTCTGGTTCCTTCCGTGTTATATTTTGTTGGGTGGGTGAGGGGATGGAGTGTTTGAGAATTAGAAAACCATCACGAGGGATAATCACCTTCCTATACACTTCATCAGATACGAGTCTATTATTATTTTGTCTGTTTCGTTCCGTGTTTATATTATCGATGGTGGGTGAGGGATGGAGTGTTGAGCATTAGCAAACCACCACGAGGGATAATCACCTTCCTATACACTTTATGGGATATGATTATATTAATTTTATCTGGTTCTCTCTAGTTTATATTATGAGGGATGGAGTGTTGAACATTAGCAAACCACACACCACCATAAAGGATAATCACCTTCCTATACCACTTACTATGGGGATAATATATGTATGGTATGGTTGGCCACAGGAGTTCTTACACAGGCTATATGGTAGGAGAGGTCATAATTCTGAAAGTACTGTAATGAATGGTCTACCAAGTGACCCTGTGACTACATAACAACAAACCTAATAATGATGTTGATTGCAATTACGTAGTCTTACATTTCTATATGTTGTACACCAACGAAAACAACAGCGTGTGTGTATGAATTCTTGTGGCCAATAGTACATCAGAGTGCCTTCATTCCTCCTATAGTATACCAGAAAACAGGATCAGATGAACACAAACAATGGTGGCCTCTTGCTTGGAATAGTTTGGAAGAATCAGGCAATTGCTCCAGATTTACCAATACCATTTACATACGAAGGCCGAGGTAAGTGTTTCCCTTCATCTACTCTTAACTGTACCACTCGCGATCCAAAATATGTATCCAGGCTTGCTTCGAATAGCCTGATCGAGTATTAAAGCGAGCTCAAGCAAATACGAAACAGGATAAGCGTCTGCAATTGGTTCACTCGTATATATATGTCAAATGATTCGAAACTTCAACAAGACCTGGATACAAAATTTGGAATGTTGTGGTGACCTGGGATTTGAGACCACCAGGGGGCGCGAGGTCAACACACACACACACACACACAACACCTTTAAGGGGAGAATATACTTTGGGTACATTGGAGTGCCTTGATTCCCCCAACCAAAATATGCCATGAAACAGGAACAGATGAACAAAACTACCGGTGTTCTGTTGCATCGAATAGTTTGGAGGAATCAGTTGCTCCAGATTTACCAACACTGTATATACTTCCTCCTTAAGCCTTCCACAGCTGATCCTCCTTAAAGTTCTCCATCTTAACTCTTCATTCTCTCTTTCCTTTGGTCCATGTTTCGTTGCTTCTGTTCAATTTCCAACTACATTTTCCTTACCAATCTGTTTACTTAATTTAACCTGTATGAAATTTAGGTCGGACTCAAACTTTATCTATATATCTTCTACCCACTGATGATTTTTGTCTTGTGTGTGTGTGAGTGTGTGTGTGTGTGTGTGTACGCAGCTGGTATGGTGGTGGTGAAATGTTTATGTGCGTGTGTTGTGTAGATAAGCAGCTGGTATGGTGTGTGTGTGTGTGATGTGTGTGTGTGTGTACCAAGAGTCAGCCGATGCAGTAGCCTAGCCCCCAGTGCGTCAATATAATATAACGTCTGGCTACTCACATACTTTTTCTAATCCCCTTCACATGCACACTTCTTCACTCACACTCCTCTTCATTCAACATACATCACACACTTCACTCACACTCTTCTTCATTCAACATACATCACACTCTTCACTCACACTCCTCTTCATTCAACATACATCACACACTTCACTCACACTCCTCTTCATTCAACATACATCACACACTTCACTCACACTCCTCTTCATTCAACATACATCACACACTTCACTCACACTCCTCTTCATTCAACATACATCACACTTCTTCACTCACACACTCCTCTTCATTCAACAAACATCACACACTTCACTCACACTCCTCTTCATTCAACATACATCACACACTTCACTCACACTCCTCTTCATTCAACATACATCACACTTCTTCACTCACACTCTTCTTCATTCAACATACATCACACTTCTTCACTCACACTCTTCTTCATTCAACATACATCACACACTTCACTCACACTCCTCTTCATTCATTCAACATACATCACATACTCATTCTAACTAACCATTATAACAATTCACCCTTACATACTAACTAACTCACTCTTCTAATAATCACACAATTTACCTCACCTTTACTCACACTTCATTTAATATACATCAAACTATCCTTTTACCCAATAATTTACCTCACATACTCATCAATAACTTTCCATCATCTACTCACATACCTCTATTCATTCATTCATTCACCTCTACTCATCCATTCAAAACCTTACTATGTCTCACGCTAACTTCCACTCAATATCTCTCCCTTTCCCTTTTTATTCAATGATATTATACTGTACTTTTCCTATTTGTTCACTCGTCATTAGATTAAACATTTTACTCACATCATTCCCTCATGTAAAACAACACTCTCACACAAACACATTCTCACTAACTCATCCTACTCACTGCAACATTCTCACTGACTAATCCTACTCACTGCAACTACATTCTCACTGACTAATCCTACTCACTGCAACATTCTCACTAACTCATCCTACACTCAAACACATTCTCAATATCTCACCTTACTCACTGCAACATTCTCACAAACTCATCCTACTCCCTGACACATTCTCACAAACTCATCCTACCAACTGACACACTCACACATACTGACTCACCCTACCAACTGACCCTTCTTACTCATCGTCTCCACCACCAAAACAGCGAAGATTTATGCATGTATTCATGGAGGTGTGCGATGATCAGGTGTCGTGTGTGTGTGTGTGTGTGTGTGTGTGTGTGTGTGTGTGTGTGTGTGTGTGTGTGTGTGTGTGTTGTGCGCGTGCGTGCGTGTGTGTGCGTGTGTGTGCGTGTGTGTGTGTGTGTGTGTGTGCTGCTGTGTGTGTGTGTGTGTGTGTGTGTGTGTGTGTGTGTGTGTGTGTGTGTGTGTTGTTGTGTGTGATGTGTGTGGGTGTGTGTGTGTGGGTGTGTGTGTGTGGGTGTGTGTGTCCTGGTGAAGTATGCGGGTAGATGATATGTATGTAGTGTGTGAATGTTTGTAGCCTTTTTATAACACAAGTATACATGTGTGTGTGTGTGTGTGTGTGTGTGTGTGTGTGTGTGTGTGAGGACTGCAGACCCTGTGTGTAATGATCCGGGGAGGGTGAAGTGGGAGGAATGCAGGTAAGGACGGGTTTAACTTGTCCCTCCTTCCTCCACTATCTCTTCCTCCAACTCCCACATTTACTTCTTTCCTGTTTGCCTTTTTCGCGATTTCTAGCAGCCTTCCCCCCCCCCCCTCCCTTCCCTCCCTCTCTCCAGTATCATTCTTTCTTTCTTTACACACACACACACACATACATACATACACTCTTCCCCTTCACACACACACACATATACTCCCTTCCCTTCACACACACACAATCCTTCCCCTCACTCACACACACACGACACACATACATACACTCCTCTTCACACACACACACACAACACACATACATACACTCCTCTTCACACAAAAACACACACTCTTTCCTTTCACAGCACTCACACACACAATCCTCCTTTCCCTTCTCCTTCTCTTCACACACACACACTCTCTTTCCCTTCCCTTCACACACAACACACACGACACACTCTTTCCCTTGCACACAACACACACACTCCTTCATTTCACACACACACAATTCTTCGCTTCTCACACACACACTCTTCCCCTTCGCCTCTCACACATGGACCCACAATCTGCCCCTCATGTCCTTCACCCATGCAACCTACTACTACTACTACTACTACTAGTCCCCACCAACTCTCTGGCTTCTCCCTACACACCGCTCTCCCACGCCCCGGCAGCCGGCTCTGGGGTTTAGTCAGTTTGTCCCAGCTGTTGAAACACGTGGTTGTGTCTCTCCTCGCGCCTCAGCTGCTCCAGCTAGCCTATAGGTTCCATAAATCAAACCCCTCCTCACTAAACTCAATTCTCAGATCCTCCTCTCGTCACATGATGTATCACACATGCGATGTACATCTGCTCAGGCTATCTCTCTCTCTCTCTCTCTCTCTCCTCTCTGATCTCTCTCTCTATCTCTCTCTCTCTCCTCTTTATCGGTCCTCTCTCTCTCTCACACACGCTCACATAATATCCTATAACACACACACATACACAATTCTAGTCCTAAACCATCCGGGCCCCTACTCACACACGCACGCACGCCACATTATACTATAAACACACATGCATGCACATTTTTGTAACCACACACACACACGCACAGCCCTACACACCTCACGTTCCCCATCCATACCCACAACCTGTCCAACACTCTTCTCTAACCGAGTGTGGTAATGTTGTTTTGATCACCCCATTAATAAGCTCTCTTGGGACCCTCCATTCACATTCCAAGGAACAGATATATAATAATAAACACACGAGATAGAAGAACTAGAACTCGTGACACACAGACAAATTTTTACACAACGATGTCCATTCTCCGGGAAAAACCGCGCAAGTTGTCATCTTGATCTCTAGCGCAAACTCGGTGAAGAAAAACGTGAACCTGCTGCTGTGCCGCCGCTACAGAAAATGTAAACAAGAGGGACCCTTGGTATACAAATCTGCCTGCTACACGTGCACGGTAAGTTCACCATCAATACTTTATCGTTTCTTTCATTGTACGAAAAGGTGAAAGTTGAAGATAGATAGATAGATAGATAGAGAGAGAGACTATATCATCCATACATACTCGAGCTACGATTGTGTTTTTTCTTTCCCCATTGAAGTGAAAGGTAGAAGCAAGGACACAGAGTAATGTTAGGGGGGAAAGAAGGGCGGATAGGAGCTGGGAAAGAGAAAGCTGAGAACTGGAATGGATAAGAAAATTTAGGTTAGAGGTGAATAACAGCAGAGATAGACGCCTAGCCTACAGTATATCACTGTGCGATTGTTCAGATTCCCAACCCTGTGTGACGAGTCTGTTTTAATATAAGCAGACAGGTGGTAAGTTATTCCTGGACGTGAATGGAAAGGAAGTAAAGACAGACTGGAAATACTATCAACAACATGAACCTCAGTTTAATCAATACCTCATCAGTCAACTCACTTACTATATAGTTTATTCTGTTAGCTATCAATAACAATTACATATGTTTATATTCCCCTCCATATTTTCACGTGTGTATTATTTTCCCATTCTGACCCTCTTTTAAAAATCTTAATGCCTCCCTTTCCCTCTCCTACATAACTTCTACTCCCAGTAATTCCTATCTTCTGCTTCGTTCTCTTCTCCCAGTCTACCTATACCACTAGCTCTGCCTGTGTCTCCATCCCACTCTCTCTTAAATTTGTTCTCCTAATTTATCCAGCCTGTCTCCACCCACTTGTGCTCGCCCTGCTTCACTTTATTTTCTCTCCTCTCGCACTTTTAGCTTCTCCCAGACTCCAAGGTTCTCCCCTCTCTGACTCTCTCCCTCCCACCTCCCTCTCCTCGCACTCTTAGCTTCTCCCTCAGTCCAAGCTCCCCCTCTCTGTCTCCTTCCCAGCAGGCACTCTCCTCCCCAGGTACAAAATGAAGGCAGATTTCTCGTCCACACACTGAATGCAAAGAATAAGATAATCTAAAAAAATTATCGTAGTTTTGTTATTATCTGGCAAGGTACAAGGACACAACAACATCCAAAAGTCTATTACCCATTCAACCACAAATAACCACAGCAGAACGTAACCATCCAGCTCCTTAAAAACTAACAAACTCTTCAAATCCAAATCATATATACCCAACTCTCCTCCAACCATTCATTCGGTCATCCCTACTGACCTGGTTCACCAAGACCCACCCAGCTAAAGGCTGGTTGGTAGTCCTCTTCTCATAAAATGTAAACAAACGAAAATATTTTAGGGCCGTCGCACGCAACTCCCATAAAATGTAAACAAGAGCAAAATAGTTTATGCAGGTCCATGGTCGTCCCCAACTCCTGCATTATGTATCAGATGGAAGCACTCCAGTGGTGAGCTTAATGAAATGGGGTGACGTGAGACCATGTTGGGAGAGCGTGAGGAGAGATAAGTGAACGAGTGAAGTGTAATAGTTCGCTAAGAGCATGCAGGGAGGGGAAGGGAATGGAATAGAAGGGAACGAAAGGAAGGGAAAGGAATAGAAGGGCAAAGGGAAAGGAATAGAAGGGCAAAGGGAAAGGAAGGGAAATGCAGGGTAAAGGGAAAGGAGGAAAGGCAGGGTAAAGGGAAAGGAGGAAAGGCAGGGTAAAGGGAAAGGAGGAAAGGCAGGGTAAAGGGAAAGGAGGAAAGGCAGGGTAAAGGGAAAGGAGGAAAGGCAGGGTAAAGGGAAAGGAGGAAAGGCAGGGTAAAGGGAAAGGAGGAAAGGCAGGGTAAAGGGAAAGGATGAGAGGCTTACTGGTATAGGTGTGAGTGAGGAGGGTGAGGGGAGGCACTGGAGATGGGTTTGTGATCTTATGAAATGAGGGGAAGATTTAGGAAAGGGAGAGTTGAAAATGGAAAGACTAAGGAAAATATAAAGATGAGAGAGAGAGAGAGTGAGAGTGAGAGTGTACCCGCCTCCCCTCCGTTCCTGCTGCCTCTCCGCCAGTCTGCTTGCCTTCCTGTTGACTTGACTATCTTTCCTCCCGCCCGCCTGCATATTTATCATCTTGCTTGCCTTGATTCTTTCCTTGTTCCCTTCCTACCTTTACAGTACCTGCCAGTATTTATTTATTTATTTATTTCTGCCTTCCTTCCTGTCTGCCTGGTCTGCCTACACGACTTTCTGCCTGCCTACCTTCCTTCCTGTCTGCCTGCCTACCTTCCTCCCTCCCTGCCTGTCTGTGTGCCTGCCTGCCTACACGACTTTTTGCCTGTCTTCCTTCCTCCCTCCCCGACTGTCTACCTACCTTCCTGCCTGCCCACCCGGCTTCCTCCTGGTTGCCTGACTGGACATCATCTTTAAACCAGTGTGAGTGTCCACGTGAGGGAGGAGCATCGGACCCCTTTAACAGCTGGTTCACCTGGCCACACCTTCCTTACTCTTTATCACACTATACTCATACTACACCTCACACTACTATCATCACTACTACTACTAAATATTTACTGTAATATATCACTACCATTAACCTCAAAATTTATACTGTGATCATTACTACTTCTACAACTTTAAATATAACTTTAATAATTGTCACTTCTATTATGACTACTTCAGCTGCTACTAGTACTATCAAAATAATTACTACTGTATTACTGATGTTATTATATACTTTCATACAACCTACTACAATAAAACTACAACTATTAGCCTATAATTATGACTCTTAAGGACCCAGTGATAGTTTATAAAAAAAATAGGAGGCTTCTGATTCCACCTAACCATGCCACGAAACAAACTCCTTCCTTATAGATGGTGTTTGTTTTGTGGCAATATTGGAAGGACTCGTTTATACCTCCAGTTTTCTGACTACAACACATACAGGGTCCCTTACTTAACACTGTACCAAACTGGGTGATAAAGTGATAAATAATGAAAGAAGGAAAGGAGGAAAAATAAGTAACAGGGCAAGGGGGGGGGGGGAGGGAGGGGAGAGAGAGAGAGAGAGAGAGAGAGAGAGAGAGAGAGAGAGAGAGAGAGAGAGAGAGAGAGAGAGAGAGAGAGAGAGAGAGAGAGAGAGAGAGAGAACACAGCAGTCATTCCCTTGTATCGTTAATTAAGGGAGGGGGGAGAACTTCTCTTATGATAAATTGGTGGGTAATTAATTCCTCCAGACTATGCCAAGAAAACAAATCACCTCAGTGTTACTAATAGGCAATAATTATATTTAGTGGCACAGTTTGGAGGATTCGGTAGCCCTCAAAATTACTACGTTACGAGGAGGAAACTGTTGATGGAGGCAAAGACGTATAGGTAGGTGAACTGAAGGCTACTGATTCCTCCAAAACATACCATGAAACACCTTCCCTCAGTGGTATATCCTGCATGTTACCTGAAATAGTTTGGGGGAATCATTTACTCCAGATTTACCACCCAAAACAATGTGGTACTGTATATAACCCCTTAAGTAGTTGCGTGCAGGTCAGGTCATTATGATGCTATGTCAAGGTCAAGGGTGGTGGGGGTGGGTGATGGTGGGAGGGGGTGATGATGATGGTGGTGGTGGTGGGGGTGTGTGATGGTGGTGGTGGGGGTGTGTGGTGATGGTGGGGGAGGGATTGATGATGATGATGATGATGGGGGGCGTAGATAGTGGTGGGGGTGACATTATTGTTGGTACCTCATGTTTACTCTTGGATGATATTTTTCTTTTCTGGTATTATCCACAGTAAAACATAGTATAAATAAAAAGAAAACATTTCCTTTGGTTTGGTTACTCTTGAATCATTATTATCATTTTTTGTTGTCTGTTATTAGCAACAGTAAAACGTAATATATATATATATATACATATATATATATATATATATATATATATATATATATATATATATATATATATATATATATACATATATATATATATATATATATATATATATATATATATATATATATATATATATATATATATACATATATATATATATATATATATATATATATATATATATATATATATATATAATACATCTACTATTGTCTAGTTACTCTACAATGTTTTGGGTTTCAGTCTGGTATTATCCACAGTAAAGATATCTGTATCTAAAACCTATATAAGGCTTCGTTTTAGGGTTAAGAGTGCTTTCTCTATATTTTCGGGTTTGTGAGGTTTGAACTTTAGTGATAGAGGGTGTGAGTGACGGCGTCGAGTCCAATTCATGAGTGATAGCCAAAGTTTAATTAAATAATGTGGTATAATTCACTTTTATTACATTGGAGTGCCTTGATTCCTCCACAGTATGTCAGGAAACAAGACCAGATGAACAAAAATAATGGTGTTGTTGTTGAAGTTCCTCAAGCTGTCTGACCGAACAGCCCCGAAAATAATGGTGTTCTGTTTGTTGCTTGGAATAGTTAGGAGGATTCAGTTGCTCCAGATTTACCAACACAAAATTTCCCCCTTAACACCTCAGTAATGATTTTAAGGAGTACCACCATGACGCTTTGGCTCGGCTGGCACACACACAGTTGTATATGTATGATTCTCGGAAGTCTCAGTTCATAAGAATTGTATACATAGAAATCACGAATCCTGAATAACAAGCTTCAATACCACATTTTTCCTACATCCTTCCAACACGAGTGACATTAAAAAGCTTCAATACCACATTTTTCATACAACCTTCCAACACGAGTGAATGGAGTGATATTAAAAAGCTTCAATACCACATTTTTCCTACATCCTTCCAACACGAGTGACAATAAAAAGCTTCAATACCACATTTTTCATATCGCCTTCCAACACGAGTGAATGGAGTGACATTAAAAAGCTTCAATACCCCAATATTCCTACATCCTTCCAACACGAGTGACATTAAAAAGCTTCAATACCACATTTTTCCTACATCCTTCCAACACGAGTGACAATAAAAAGCTTCAATACCACATTTTTCATATCGCCTTCCAACACGAGTGACATTAAAAAGCTTCAATACCACATTTTTCCTACATCCTTCCAACACGAGTGACATTAAAAAGCTTCAATACCACATTTTTCACACAGCCTTCCAACACGAGTGACATTCATATATAGTAAATCAACTTTGTAACTGATGGGTAGGAAGGAAAACACGTAATTTGAGTACAACAGCAAAACTCACATACTGCCAGTTTAATGGGAAAATCACTTGAAGGTATAATGGTGTGTTACTGATTACTCCAAATTATACCACGATACAGATCCCTCATTCATATAACATTAAGGGGTAAGTTTTGTGTTGGTAAATCTAGAGCAACTAAATCCTCCAAACTATTCCCAGCAACAAAACACCATTATTTTTGCTCTTCTGGTCCTGTTTCCTAGCATAGTTTGGAGGAATCAAGGCACTCCAATGTACCACAAAAAAATTACCACCTTAAGGGGAAGGATTAAGATCATCAGTTTCCTGGCATAGTTTAGACTTAGAGGAATCACAGACCTTCCAATTCACCAACAAGGGTATATACAGAGAGGGGAATGTTAGCCAGGCATACATACACGTGGAATCACCTATACGCCACTCCAAGTTCAAAGCCAACTATACCGTAAGTGTCGTGAGGTAATGGGAAGGGAACACTACAACAATTCATAAGGTAATAAGAACAGTGAGTGAGGAGCAATTTGGGCTGCCTGGATGACTGACAGGCATGTGGGAATAGTGTGTGTGTGTGTGTGTTTGTTTGTGTAGACAGGTGTGAGTGGGTAAACAGGTGTGTGCGCGTTAGTGTGTGTAGACAGGTGTGTGTGTGTAGACAGGTGTGTGTGTAGACAGGTGTGTGCAGTAGTCTAACGTGTGTGTAGTAGTAGTCTCGTGTATGTGTGTGGGTAGACAGGTGTGTGTGTGTGCGTGTGTGTGTGGGTAGACAGGTGTGTGAGTGTGTGTGTGTGCAGTAGTCTAACGTGTGTGTGTGTGTGGGTAGACAGATGTGTGAGTGCAGTAGTCTAACGTGTGTGTGGGTGTAGTAGTCTCGTGTGTGTGTGTGTGTGTGGGTAGACAGGTGTGTGTGTGTGTGTGTGTGCAGGAGGTATTGATCCCAGCACTCCTTGACCCAGGTGCTGGTGCGTCTCCTGTTGTGTAGGGCATTATGAGGTGGAGGAGGAAGAAGAGTAAGAGGAAGGGGAAGAAGAAGAGTAAGAGGAAGGGGAAGAAGAAAAGGAGGAGGAGGAAGAGAAGGAAGAAGAAAAGGAGTAAGAGGAAGGGGAGGAGGAGGAGGAAGAGAAGGAGAAGAGGAGGAGGAGGAGGAGGAGGAGGAGGAGGAGGAGGAGGAGGAGGAGGAGGAGGAGGAGGAGGAGGAGGAGGAAGAGAGATGGTATACTAACTACACTCAACTACACTCCATTCAAGTCCCCCTCATCATCGTCATTATCTTCGGTCTCCCCATTGCTTCTCCTTTCATCTTCCTACACAACTTGAGTCTCTCCTTTTTGTATAGTTATCTTCCCTTACACAACTTCACTCGTACATGTTCTTTCGCCAGGCATCTTTACTAACCCCCTTACTACAACTCTCTGCAGCTTTCATCCTCCCACGCAACTTGATTCTCTCTTTCAGTCACCACCCTGTTACATTATAAAATTCTACTCGTAAATAATATCTCACCAATCATGCCTCCTTTTTACTTCTCTCGACATCTTTCATCCTCCCACGTAACTCGACTCACTCTCTCTCTGTTATTCTATTTCCGTACACCACTCCAATCATACATGTTCTCCGGGCATTCATTTCCCCTCTCCCTCCCTCCACTCTACATCTTTTTTCATACTCCCACACAGCTCGCCTCACCAGCTACTCTCTCTTCTCTCTCTCTCTCTCTCTCTCCACATTTCCTTACACCACCATTCCAGTCTTCTCCCTTTCACTTCTCTCTTCTTCTTCATTCATCCTTCCCCACCACACATCCCTCCATTTCTATCTGTGTGTGTGTGTGTTGTGGAAATATTGATGTAGCCATGTAGTAGACGTTGTGACTCATAGTACCTGACCTCAATATAACAGCCGCCAGACAACCTATGTACTGTGTATGTGTGTCAGGGAGTAGTACTGGTCAATGGAAGGGAGGGTGGCTCAGGTGTAGTACTTTATGGATAGACTATATGACTGTGTGTGTGTGTGTGTGTGTTTGTGGAGTGGGGAGGGGCTGGGAAATAGAACTGAGGTTAAAGCAAGTCGGTATGTTATAGTATCTCTCTCTCTCTCTCGCAAGCACGTATGTACTCACACTTCACACTTATACTACTGGAATACAACTGACGACCATTGTTAAGAGTTGTCTATTGTCAATTATTTTCTTTATTCACCTCTGTGTTTCATTATCGTTGTCCATGACTGTAACTGTACCTCACTGTAACACTTTGCTTCTTCATTTCTTCCCCTAGGTACCTTTTTCTTTCTTTCCTCCTCATAATCATCTTTTGCTCTCTCCCTCTCCCTTATTCGCCAGGCTCACATTTAATCACCATAATTTTCTCAATTTAGGAACATGAAGCCCCTCCCTCAATGGGATGATTACACTGGTGGTGGTCAACCTCCTGCCCTCCCACACCACACACTCTCATTTATATCATCACAAGCCAAAACATCTAAAAATAATATACACCAGTTCCAGTTCACAACTTTCAAATTATTTCTGCATTTAGTGTACTAGACAATTTTGTTGATTTTATGCTATCTCTTTATCGTAGCATATTCCTCAAATTTATTAAATGACGGAAGAATGAAGGGGTTACATTGGTTGGTCAGTGATGGCATTGGTCTATTGTGGCTCAGAATGCCAGGTAAACCTGGTATCTGGTATCTGCCCATTTATCTGTCTACTAAGTCTGGTCATGATTAATAAGGGAGCTGCTAAACTTAATACAGTTTAAGGCCATATTCATAAGTACGGAAGCACAGCACGCACACAAACACACATGCTGAAGTTAGAGTGTAGGTTATCATCATGTTTTAAGTACAGTCCAGTACAGTAATATACAACAGTATTGATTCTATTGAAGTAATACAAGTTTTACACACATAGTACCGGTAATAACATTGTAATAAAAGACACAAAGTACAATATTTCCATGCACATACCGGTAAAGACAGCATTTTTAAACACAAAGCATTCTAATTTTACTATTCATTTATTTCAGATTGTTCAACTATCCCGGCAACAGAAAATCTAAAAAAAACATTCAGCCTGGAAAAACAGAAGCTGCACTTTGCATCATCAACTGTCAGACTACTGCCTCTCTAACACCTCCTAAAAGTGTAAAAAAGAGTACTGTGTACAGTACCTGTATACAGAGGTTAAGGCATAAGCCACAAAATTTAAGGCTCTATACCACCATATTTCAGCAGTTTGAAAAAAATGTAATCTAGATATTGCTGAAAATTTTAATCCATATAATAATAAGTCCTATACAAGGCAGACTTGAAGACAGGCTAAGTGTGTCATGAGATGATGGAAAACTTGTATATCCAACCAAACCACATACATAATTAAAATTCTGATCAACTTGTGTAAAACTATATACAGTATACTGTACATGCTGTAGAGAGAAAAAAATCAAAGCAAAAACAAGAAAAAATAACCATGTATCAATAGAATGCACTAGAAGCAAATGATACGAGCAGCTGCCATTTACTGATATCAATAGTGTTGAAATTAAGTCACGGTGATGCCAAATATGGGACCGGAAGCATAAGATCATATAACTCAACCTTAATAATTCATACTAACAAGAACTAATAAGTCACAGTGATGCCAAACATGGGACCGGAAGCATAAGAACATATAACGCAACCTTAATAATTCCTACTAACAAGAACTAATACATAAACCACAAAGATGGCAGCCGTTGCATCAAAGAAAACCAAAGCCCCTTCCCCAGTACGAAGCGGACCAACCTCAGCGTTCTCCCTTCTCAGATACATGCATAAAGTAAGTATAGTCACTCGTGATATGTAATCCCTGACCAGAGACGAATGACAGGCACCACACATACCCTACCCTGCATTCGAACTCAGCCTCTATATGTGCACTGAGTGGGGAAATGAGCAATACCAAGAGATTCGAAGCTTTCTGCTCCTCACACTCTGTCAGAAATTATGTATCACGAGTGTACAGCCACAATCAAATAACCACCGACACTTTCCTTCCATCGTGCAAATGAATCTGTATCATATCAAAATATTTAATCATACAACAACACATTATGTCAACTCCACCCCCTCAATTATTATTATCAGGTGCTGCAAAACCATACACGTGTTGTTCTTTATTACCAAGATATTTACTACGATGGAAGGAAAGTGTCGGTGGATATTTGATTGTGGGTGTATATCACATCATTTTTTTTTTATTTTTTATTAAACACTAGGCCTACTCTTAGTTAGGTTCTGTAGGTGCATCAACATTTATTCCTTCCCACTTCATAACAAACACTTACCACTTGGTGACATGTGTTCTGCATTGCCCCTCATCTCTAGAGCGTAGTTAAGCTGACACATCTTTAGGAAAGCTTGGACGGCCAGACAGTTGGCATTGTCTGGAAGAAGGATCTGCTCAACCTCAAACTGCTGGAAAAGCTTTACATCATTTGGCCATGGCTCCTGGGCTGCAAAGAGAAGAGGAAATAAAAAGGTATTTATTGAAAGAATTACCGTTTTGCAGCAGTGTTGCCAGATCCGGCTGAGTCCCAGTATTTTGCCCAAGTCATTTATTGTACTTTATCACGATTATTTCAGGGTAGTTTGCCCAGGTTTGGTTCCGGTAGTCTGCCCAGGTTAGGTCCCGGTAGTCTGATGCGGTCTAGGTTAGGTTAGGTCAGGTCAGGTAAGGTCAGACTAATTTCAAAGTGCCCCATTTGAATATGCCCTATTTTGGAAATGGGGCATTTGCAGAGGAAATGCCATAGAAGAAAATAGTCTTAGAATGGTCTAAATAAGTGGGTAATGAAGGTAGAAAAAACGTACGCAATAACGGTAATTCATTCAATATTTACCAATAAAAATGTTAAGATCTACACACACAAAAACATTCTGCTACAATCTCCACATTTATAATTTCCACAAGTGAAAAAAGCTAAAATATAAACTACCTGTACTATACAACATCACTTTCTCATTAAGTAGAAGCTGATTTTCATTTATAAGCCATGGCAATTGGTAAACAATAATACAAAATACCGTACACTTCTGTACAATTTATTTTGCAATAACCTGATGTCTGAACTCCTAACTCTTAAACATTATGTATACCCTTTATTTGACGAAGCTTACCCATATTATTCTATATGACAATTGCCCATAATTATAAAGAAAGATCTACAACAACTACAACACTCTGAAATGCACAAGTAAATGAAATAATGCTAAACAAAGTATCGTAAACAGCCTCGGGTTTATGATAAAGTTGTGTACAATCACGGTTGAGTTAGTATAATGGTTATTTTTCATATTTTCCATAACAGCACACATATTAACTCATCATAATAACATCTACACCTTCTACAATAACATTACTTACCTCCCAATTCCACGGATATAGAGTCAGTGAGTAGTACAGATGGCATGTTTAGGACAACAGTGTGTAATGTTTTGGTTGTAGTGTGTCCAACAGCTGACTAGTCCTCAGTGTTGCCAGCTCTCCTGCACCAAATTTCCCCAACTAGAACATCAGAATTTACCTTTTTACCTCAAAAATTCCCTGTTTACTCTTGAAAACTTTCGCGCATTTACCATCATCTTGATATTTCGTCTAGTAGAAATTTTCCCATTTACTCTTGAACAAACTTTATATTATTTCTCCATTGGTACCTCTAATTCCCCATATCTAAGAAAAATTCCCCATACCTGGCAACACTGATTTGCTTCCCGATGTGCCCTTTATACAACAACACCTGCGCAGCGTCACCATGACAACCAGACGCGCTCAATACAACATGGCCGAGCCGGCAGTCTTGAGTGAACCGTGTTGGGAGTGACTCACGTGTCTTGTCTTCCCAGCTGTTCCCATACTGTGTTCACTCGGTGTTTACTTACAGATGAAGCCGGCTGATCTCTCATCTTCTCACGACGACGTATCCAGTCAAGACAGTTCTCTTGAAAATGAGGTAAGAGTTTAATGTACTTTATACTAAATTTCCATCAAAGTTTGGTTACAGTTATTTCTACAAGTGAACAATTATTACCGAAAGTAAATGGGTAGAAAATTTTCTGAGAGTACATGTTGGTAATATGTTATGTAACACTCGTGAAGAATCATATGAACGGAGCTGACATACCTCAAATGTGTAAGTCCAGACTATTATATGTTATAGTTCGGTACAGGAGTGGGATGCTGCAAAGTTTGTGCTAAGCTTAATTAATTTATAGTGCATTTCATAACAAAAATGTAAAATATTTGTCCTAAAATACAAACACCTGTATTTTACAATGAAATCTTACTTTTATCTCTTTTTGTAAATTATATACAAGTAACAGAAGAATTTCAGTTTCATTCAGATAAAACACACACACACAAAAAAAAAACAATACCATAACTTGTCAGTGAAATTTATCTGTCAGAATAAAACAGAATCAATACTAAGACATTCTGTTATCTGGTTGACGGAGGCAGTTTGTGGGAGGCAGTATACACCAGCGTTCAATGACTTCAGTTGTTGTTGAAGTTCTCCCGCGGCAGAATGGCCTCCTGACCCACAGGCCCCCGGTACGCTCTCGTCGCATTGGAAAAAAATTAAAATAAAGAAAATAAAGGAAGAACTGGCCCTATATATTGCCTGGGCTACCAAAGCACACCCCAGGAATATGGAACCAGAGCTTACTGGACCAGGGAGTCTGGGGGCCTCCTACCGCCAGATTGAGGGAGATTGAGGGGAAGGTCTTTGATCCTACAGTCAGTACTGTGGGCACAAGTCCACATTACCACAAGGGTTACAAGTGGGGCCGCACCTTCCATGAGACCAGTCCTAAAGGGACTATAAAGAGGGAGGGAGTTTAGACTGCTGCATGCAAAGGGATAATGCACCCCCTGTGTGCTGGCAGTCCACACAGCAGTGAAAAAAAAACCTTCAGTTGCATTACACCTCACATGGATTTTTAATCCATGTGGGCAGATCTCATCAAATCCACTTGAAAGTGACCAGATCCTACAACAATCTTGATTCTAGCCCTGTGAGGGATGGCTAGTATTCACAGTGAATAAAGTAAGCCCCCCTGGGCAGAAATAACTTCAGTCTGTCAATATATTCATAGCCTTCTTAACATCACTTGTCTTCCTTTTGATAATGTCACAACAATAATATATCTAACCATTTTGAGGCAAGAGAAATATTAACCCTTTATATACATAATCATTCTCTCAGTAGGAACATCAATAATTAGTTGTTAATTATTATCCGAATAATAATAATGTCAGTCAGTGTTAGTGGGAAGGGACTATAGGGAGGTGTAGTGAGTGTTGGCCAGGGTGGCAGGATAAGGCAGGGAGGGTAGGAAGGGAAGGGTGGGTGGGGTACAATACGTTAGCCTAGTTTCTATCTTTTAAAGTCTGTCAGTGACCCCATGCACCGGCAGGATACGACCCCTAGGCGCCGCCCGAGCTACTGCAGCAAGTGTGACAACTGCACTTCCCACCACGCCCCCGTCAGTATCCAATTTATTCCTTCCTCTTGTAGCCTGCAATAATATAGCTTCCCACCCCAGTTATAGCTTCGTCAGTACTATTTATTTCCAAGATTCCTTCTGTAGGCATGCTATACAGGGTGATTCAGAAATGCGTGCCGAAAATCCGCAGGTGTATTCCTGGCACATAATTGAATGTAAATTAGTCAATAACGATTTTGGAAATTCTCAATAGTTTATAAGTTATAGTGCCTTCAAGGTTTGAAGAGTGTGTTTAAATCTAGGGATTGTACCATAATCTTTCAGACATTTTGCTGTGACTGTACACTCTACAGCTTTTGTCATATTCTTTAGTAACTTTTACTGTGTTTCCAATGCCTTCATGGGAGTTAAGTAATTTCACACGTGTCTGAAAGATTATGGTACAATCCCTAGATTTAAACACACTCTTCAAACCTTGAAGGCACTATAACTTATAAACTATTGAGAATTTCCAAAATCGTTATTGACTAATTTACATTCAATTATGTGCCAGGAATACACCTGCGGATTTTCGGCACGCATTTCTGAATCACCCTGTATACTGTAGCATTTTAGTTAATTAACACACTTCATAATACGATCATTTTTTCCTAAATCTCCTATTCCTAAATTCTCCTAAAGCCTAGTCATATTATCTCTACTGTAACTGTTGGCAAGTAAAGTGTAAATTTTTTAAGACACTATTTCCTATGACTATCTGCCTCTCACGCCAATATTGCTTCTTTCTATTATCACTGACGCCTATAATTTTTCTTCGCTCTCCTTTTGTTTTTCCTACTTGCCATAATGTACGAGTAGCAGAGTCGCAGTTGTATTGTATGATATTAAGGTGGTAATTCTTTTTTGGTAAATTGGAGTGCCTTGATTCCTCCAAAGTATGCTTGGAAACTGGACCAGAAGAGCAGAAATAATAGTGTTTTGTTGCTTGGAATAGTTTGGAGGATTCATTTGCTCCAGATTTACCAACACAAAACTTCCCCCTTAACTGATTCTTAAAGTTCACCATCATACCAGGAAGGCTATAGAACCTTACACCGTGACTGTACTTGGTCACCTCAGAACACACACACACACAACCATGCAGCATAACCTCTCCAGACCAGCCAACACAACTTTACAGAATAGCCTATATAGTATGGATAGTGATTGACATTTTCCTGTCTGCCTATTCTTCCCTTGTTGGCTCCAGAAGAACAATCGTGCAGTGGTTTATATTCTACAGCTATTCATCACTATAAATCCATACATTCAGATATACAATGTAAACAAACAACAACAAACAACCACCACCACCAGTAGCATCAACAAACAACCACCACCACCACCAGCAACAACAACAAAAACAACAAGCAGTGAATAATATAGACATGGGTAGCTCAGTCAGGGTTGGGTCATGAAATATGTATATAGGCCCAGTGTAGTGGTGCCCTTGAGAGTTGGTTATATGTCGACTCCCGTGTATATAAAACCTGCCCTTCGTCGTCATAATCTGGCCACACTCCCTCGTATCGCCGTCCCTATGACACATACATGCAGTTTTACGAGTGGCGTCTCACAGGGCACCTCAGCATGGGGGTGGGGTGGAAGGGGGTTGGTATCTTGGAAATATTTATGACTTCTTTCAGAATATATAATTTCTACCATGATGGGGGGGGGAGGGGGTTGGTATCTTGGAAATATTTATGACTTCTTTCAGGATATTTTTCTTCCATGCAGCCGCCGCCTCATGATATAATTACAAGGGGGTCTTTTTGCCTTCGTAGAAAATATATTATAACATTCTTCTGACCTTCCTAAGAAATTATTACATCCTCCTCTAATTATTTTTCTTCTTTCATACGACATTTTTGCTCTTCTAATTTTCGTAGAATATTATTGTATCTTCCTCTACGGCAACTTTTCCTATGTAATGTTATAACCTCTTCTAACCTTCTCTATGCAAAACTCCATGACGTGAAAACCTTATCTAACTTTCACGGAAACATGTGTGTGTGTGTGTGTGTGTGGAGTATGTGAATTTGTAGGTCTGTGTGTGTGTGTGTGTGTGTGTGGAGTATGTGAATTTGTAGGTCTGTGTGTGTGTGTGTGTGTGTGTGTGGAGTATGTAAATTTGTAGGCCTGTGTGTGTGTGTGTGTGTGTGTGTGTGTGTATGTGTAGGCAAAACCCATTCATTGATCCATTCACTTGCCGAGGTGTGCTTTAAGAGTGTAAGGGTTTCCAGGATTGTCACACACACACACACACACACACACACACACACACACACACACATGAACAGAAATACAAAGCACCAACCTCCCAACTGCATACACACACACCTACTTAGAAACACAATTAGAGGGGATAGAAAGAATGAGATGGAGAGGAAAGATGTGAGGATAGAGGGAAAGGAAGGGGGGACGTAAGGAATGCAGGAAGATAAGGAGAGAAGACAGGAAAGGAAGGGGAAATAAAGATGAGGAGGAGTGGATGGGTTGAGAGAGGATAGAAGAGGAATATATGAATAAATAAATGCGAGAGAATAAGTACTAAGAGAGACAAGACAGTGAAGGAAAGTAGGAAGTTAAATGTTAGGAGGTAGAAGGAAAATTGGAGAGAGACGTATTGGAATGAAAAAAAAGAAGTTAAATGTTAGGAGTATAGAAGGAGAGAATGTATAAGGGAAAGAAGGAAGATAGAAAAGGTAGAAGGAAGAGACGACAGTGGGTGGAAAGGAGATTGGAGAGTGAGCCGTAGAAAAGGTAATAAACACAACACAACCATAAAGGGAAAGAAGACCTACACAGAGACCAACAACATGACATGATGAAAGGCGCTGCATGGAGACAGTCAGAGCCCACCCAATCCTCTTATACCCACACAGAAAACCACTCACGTTCTATTCAACGTTTCCTACCATCTTCCCTCATCCAACCCACCCACCCAAAAAAAAAAAAAAAAAAAAAAAAAAAAAAATTCCCGTCCCTTTGTACACACTCATGACTCGTATGTATGTTGTCGATGCATTAACAGGAAATCGTATATATTCTAGACCTGTTGTAGGATTGTGTGTGAACTTTGAGCCAAACGTAAGCACCTCAACGCGTCTGACTTCTGAATTTGGTCTTTGCGGTTAGTTAAGTATAGAAAAGAGGTTTGTGTACTTTACTAGGTGACAAAGAATTCACTCGTACAGACATAAATACACTGACGAGAAAAGCCCACATCACTTAAGGGGGTGCGGGCTTGGGGGGGGGGGTTTGGGGAGTGCGGGAATAGGGCGACAGGCTTGGGGTGGGTAGAAAGCCTGTCCCATATTCCCTCACACCCCTAACCCCTCCCCCAAGCCTGTCACCCTACTCCCGCACCCCCCTAAACCCCCCCAAATAAGCCTGTCCCCCTACTCCCGCACCCCCCTAAATCCCCCCAAGCCTGTCCCCCTATTCCTGCACCCCCTTAATTAAACACACACTCAAACACACGGACTTAAACACACAGTCAAAACATATGCACACACACTTACAGATATATTTATGCATACAAGCAAAGCGCTCACTGACAGACGTGTAAAGACAAACAAACTAGTAGCGAATATACAATCAAAATATGAGTATAAAGATCTACCTTCTCCCTATATACAGAGCAGATGAAAGAGTTACCGTATAGGACATTTTTAGCACGGTAGAGGTTACACATTTGACGGAAGCGAAAAAACAAAACAAATGCGGAACCATGAAGTACACAAAGACCGTGAAGTGTCTAAACCTAATGTAATATTAAACGACCCTGACCTTTTACTCTTGCCAGACAAAAAGAAAAGCGTAGAGTCAAAGTTGGGGGTTGTGAAAGGGAGAGTGAATGTTACCGAGGAAGAGAGAGAGAGAGAGAGAGAGAGAGAGAGAGAGAGAGAGAGAGAGAGAGAGAGAGACTATATGTGCTTGCATCTGTGTATATATGGACCTTGTGAGTGTGTGTATTTATATCTATGTGTGTGTGTGGGTGGGTGTGTGTCTACAACCTTGTGTATCTGTGTGTGTGTGTGTGTCATGGGACTCCCCAATTCGACACTCACCTCATGAATACACAACACAGCAGGATGACTCACTTCAAGAGGGAGTGTAAAGAAAGGGTGAAGGGGTGAGGAAGGGCGTGTAACTAAGAAAGGGGGACGAGGGTGTTACTAAGAAAGGGTGAAGGGGTGAGGAAGGGGGTGTAACTAAGAAAGGGGGACGAGGGTGTTACTAAGAAAGGGTGAAGGGGTGAGGAAGGGCGTGTAACTAAGAAAGAGGGACGGGGTGAGGAAGAGGGTGTTACTAAGAAAGGATGAAGGGTTGAGGAAGGGGGTGTTACTTATAAGAAAGGGTGAAGGGGTGAGGAAGGGGGTGTTACTAAGAAAGAGTAAAGGGGTGACGAGGAAAGGGTAAGACGAAGGAAAGAGTGGGTGAAGATAAAATAGAAGAGAGAGGAAAGGTTACATGGGAACGAAGGAAAAGGTGGGAGAGGGGAAAATTAAAGTGACAGGGGATAGAAGTTGTGGGGAGGGGAAGGAAGAGATGCATGATAAAGAAGAGACAGAGGAGAGGAGGTAAGAAAAGGGAAAGAAGAGTTTGGGAGGCAAAGAGAGGAATGACAGGAGCAAAGGTAAGGGGAAGTAGAGGTGCACAAAACAGAGGTGAGGGAAAGCAGAGAGAAGGAAGATGAGCTACAAGAAGGAAGGAAGGAAGGAGGACGGGAATAAGGAAGGAGGGAGGACGACAATAAGGAAGGAGGGAGGAAGAGAATAAGGAAGGAGGGAGGAAGAGAATAAGGAAGGAAGGAGGGAGGACGAGAATACCAGATACAAACCAGCAGGAACAGTTAGAGGAAAGTCAAGCTATAGGGCAGGAAATGAAGGCGTGGGATTGCAGAAGTTGGAACAGAAATAATAAGAAAAGACCCGAGCCAAGAAGGGATGTCAACATTATAGGGTGGAGGTGGTGGAGGAATACTTGGGACCGGAGGGAAGATACACGTGTGGAAGGGAGGAAAGAGAAATTAAGGACATACAAGGGTTTGGTATAAGGGAGAAAAATAGTGTAGGGACAGACGACTAGAGGAAAGTTATCAAATCCCATAAAAAGCAAGGGTTGTAAAGGGAAGGGAAAACATATATAGTATGGACAGACAACTAACTAAGGACCGTATTCAAGAAGATCCGTGGTGTATACGATGGTGTGGTACTGTACTACGGCTCCATAGTCAAACAACAGAGACATCGTACAGTACCACACCATCGTATACACCACAGATGTTCTTGAATACAGCCCTAAGAATGATAAAAGGGAAGAGATGTTGTGTGTGGTTGGTGCGTGCGTGGTTGTACTGTTTCATTCATAGCTGAGATTAATTGGCAATGTGTTTACCGAGGCAGTCTGATTCTTGGCACAGTTTTGAAGCATCAGTAAATAGCTCCCACTTCGTCGATCATATCATCACAACAAAAGTAGCCTGTTTTTTAATTAGTTACGAGGACTTCTTTTTTTTTTTTTTTTTGCACCGAATTTGCTAACATACATCAGCCCCTTTCAAATTCTGGTACAGAGAGACAGCATTTAATTGATTATTTTAGGGGTAGTGGGGAGAGTCCGCTAACACACAAGAGAGAGAGAGAGAGAGAGAGAGAGAGAGAGAGAGAGAGAGAGAGAGATTCACTGAGGGCAGTAATAACTATAGTACAACGTGGCAACATCCCGAGTCTAGGCGTGCGTGCAGTGGAGTCGTTCACGTGCCTAATATATCTTTACCCAACATCACTACAGCCCATCAGATTACATACCAACATTCCACACAGATCGGGACCCACAGTGTGACTGGAATAAGGTATATATTTTGGTCCAACACAACGTCCTCTAACACTATCAAAAACCCTGCCTACTAAACACCCCTACACAGTAAATACATACATATTATACATATTATACATATACTATACTATATGGGCAAACTTGGCATGCATATGGTTACTGTACTGTATATATTTGTTGTATAGCTTTATTACTATATATAATGCTTGTTCTAAATATATTGGTTCTTATCTCCGTTTTGTTACTGATAATTCTCTAATAACTCTTACATATAACAAGAAGGAAGAAGAGTGGTAGAACAGCAGAGATATTTCTGGCTATCTATAAAGATAACTTGACCTAACAAAGTAACCTTATCATAATATGGTTTTTTTTTACACATGGAACTGGATAAAATATTAAAACTATACTATTATTGTCTACTTTCAGAGTGCGTCTAATTCCCCGAGAGACGACCAACAAAACAACGACAATCAAACCAACAAGAGTAACGACTGCAACTCAAACAACAACAACAATTACAACAGATCCACCCCATACAACAATAAAAACAACAACAACAATAACGAAGAGAATGAAGTTACCAACACACCTAAACAAAATCCACAACCACGAACATCAACAACAACAACAAAACCAAAGACGACGACGACAACAACAACAAAAAACCAACTGGGCAGCAAGAACGGAATAGACGCCCCACTCGATGTTGACCTGATGGAAGTTATACGGATTCCTGAAGTGTCCAACAAGAGATCAATCGCCGAGGTGTTGTCCCAGGTGGTCAAACTGGAGCGGTCGTCGTCGTCCTCAGCGTCTGAAGTGAACCCGACCCCCGAGGCGCCTGATATAGTGGCCTCGACGACACGGGATAAGGGACATCATCAAGGAGGGAAAAGTTCGGCCCGGAATGAAACTCGACGTGCTGATGTAGCCACGTTGGTCCTGCTCTGTCAACACTATGCTCACCTCGTACAGGCACTCAAGGTAAGGGATTATCAATTAAGGGGAGGAGGTACTCTTGTTGCTGAATCGTAAGGACCATTAATTAAGAGGAGGTTCTCTTGTTGGTAAATTGTAAGGACCATTATGGGGAGGTTTTCTTGTTGGTGAATTGGAGAAGTGACCATCAATTAAGTGGAGGTTCTCTTGTTGGTAAATTGTAAGGACCATTAATTAAGGGAAGGTTCTTTTGTTGGTGAATTCGAAGTGATCATCAGTTAAGTGGAGGTTCTCTTGTTGGTGAATTGGAAGGCTACTGATTCATCCTATAACTAAAATGCCTAAAAACAAACGCCCTCAATGTCACTAATAGGGGATATGTTTTGTGGCATAGTTTGGAGGAATCAGAGACCTTCCAATTCACCAACAAGAGAACCTCCTCTTAATACTCTTGACTATTTTATATTTATATGCAAGTGGCCATCAATACTATATATTATCATGCTATTTAATATTTATTTGGACTGAAATATTACGTACGGGACTGAACAGAAATTATTTATACTAAAAGATAAGTGACCAGCAATATTCTAGACTATTTATTCTTTATTTGGATTGTAATTTTACGGGGCTGAGCAGAAATTATTCATCCTAAATAATAATAATAATAATAATTGACCAGGAATACTATAAACTATTCAATAATTATATGAACTGAAATAATACATGGTTGAACAGAAATTATTAATAGTAAAATAATATATAAACATGTATACCTTTATGTAAACAACTATTTTGGTCTGAAAAGAATGTGTAACAACTCAGAAAGTGCATGAGAGTTAAGTGGAGAAGGGGTACCAAGAACACGATAACCTAACCTAACCTAACCTAACCTAACCAAGAACACGATAACCTAACCTAACCTAACCTAACCTAACCAAGAACTCGATAACCTAACCTAACCTAACCTAACCTAACCAAGAACTCGATAAAGTGGATGAATATTATAAGGGAAGGTATATATATGACTTTGGCAGGAAGGAGGGAAGGAAGGAAGGTAGTGATGTCATGGGTTAGGAGGAATGTTTGGTCGAGATAGTTATGCGGTGTTTCGACAGGTACAAAAAAATAATAAAATAAATAAATAAATAATAATAATAATAATAATAATAATAATAATAATAAATAACAACAATAAATAATAATAATAATAATAATAATAATAAATAACAACAATAAATAATAATAATAATAATAATATAAATAACAATAAATAACAACAATAAATAATATTAATAAAATAATAATAATAATAATAATATACGGGTACATACATATTACGAACTTACACGAATCCAAAGCAGTAATTAGAAGTATTGCACACGACTGTACACGTGAACTTTGCCAATCAACCCAAACTTCGCAAAACACCATGCAAGAGTCGTACGAAACTTTGCAACAAATAAAGGGATGAAGATAGATTTGTCGTCAGTGAATTGGGGGAACGAAAATATAGCCAAATATATCTGCAATGATTCGTCGACACAAAATATTATCAGTTCTTTTTGGTATAGTCAGTGTTTGAAATCCTTGGTCTATAAATTTAGTATATTCCGTGTTGGCATTCCTTGGTCTACAAATCCAATACATATATAAAAGGTTAATTAAGGGGAGATTTTCTTGTTGGTAAATTGGAGTGCCTTGATTCCTCCAATGTATGCCAGGAATCAGAACCACCAGAAGAGCAAAAAAAAATAATGGTGTTTTCTGTTGCTTGGAATAGTTTGTAGGATTCAGTTGCTCCAGATTTAAATACCAACACAAAATTTCCCACTTAAGACAAATGATTATAAGTCTACGGGTCGTGTATTATTATGATTCGTGTTTCACCAATACACTTCTAAATCTATATATGAAACAAACGAGTATGGGAGCTATAAATAAACAACAACTTCTTCGAGGAAAAGACTAGTAGTTCTCTTCGTCAATCAATTCCTATTATTTTGTGATACGGATTGAGCGACGAAGAGAAGAGCCTTTTCCACGAAGAATAATAATACCAACCTATATGTCTGTTGTGGTTGCAAGGGGGAATATCGAGGAGAAGCAAAAGAAATGATAGAAAACAGTGAGTGGGTACAAGTTTTTTGGCAGCATAAATTCGCGTCCATCTCATGTACAGTTGGACACAGGAATTCGTGGTACAGCCCAAGTGAAAGATGGTCAATTTCTCCCAATATCAAGTTCCTTAGTGCCAAATACGAGACACCAGGGGCAGAAGTCAGTATTGAGGATGGTAATAAAAAGCAAGTACCTGATAATAAACATTGGTTACTCAAATAGGACAAGTATCTGTCACCTGGGCTGTACCACCAATTCCTGTGTCCAACTGTACTGTCACGAGCACTAATAAGTATTCAGGTGTGCTTCGAATATCTATCTAGAAACAGTATATAAATGCACAATAAGATCTCTATTGGAAGTTCATTGGTGATTTGGACTGTTAAAAGCCTCAGCTAAAGCTGTATACTTATTAGTGCTCGCGACTGTACTTAATAATGCTAATATGACCAGATAGAGTTACATTCTGAACCACTTTTTGTTCTAACAGCATATAATATAATTTACGACGTGAGAAGTATGTATGTATGTCATCTCTGCATTATTATAAATAGTGTTACAACATCACTATTAGGCTCATACTTTTGTAGGTGGAAATGAAGTGAACTTATGCTGCCGACTGTACATACCATAATTACCATACGAACTACATTAACACAAGGCAGGTATACCATTAACGTAACACCATTAGCTACCACAACCACTCCCATTAACACACACACACACACACACACACACACACACACATCAACCTCATAGCAGCGTTTTTTATTTTATTTGTTTTATCTTTTTTCGCTTCCTACTGAATTATTTAGTGTGTGTCGTCTGTATGGTTGGTTGGTAGAAGAAGGGAAGGGGGAAGGCCAGGAAGAAGTAGGGACTGAGAAATATTTAGACGTGTGTGTGTGTGTGTAGCCTATATATGTGTGTGTGTGTGTGTGTGTGTGTGTGTGTGTGTGTGTGTGTGTGTGTGTGTGTGTGTGTGTGTGAACCAAAAAAACACAACTGTACACTATTATCGACACGGTCTGGGTTTGTATGGGTTTCAGGTAACCAAACAAAAACCTCCATACTCGGTGAAGGTATCCTGTCAATATACATTCCTAACCTGAGGTGAATGTGTTGATCTTGGGAATATAATATAAGTGGGAAGGAAGGACAAGTGTTGGTGGCAAATCTGGAGCAGCAACCGATTCCTTCAAATTATTCCAAGCAACAAACAAACAAACAAACAACAGACAGACCACCACTATTTTTTTTTTTTTTTTTTTTTATTAATCTGGTCCTGTTTCCTGCAAGCAACATACAACAGACAGACCACCACTATTTTTTTTTTTTTTTTTTTTTTTTTATTAATCTGGTCCTGTTTCCTGCAAGCAACATACAACAGACAGACCACCACTATTTTTTTTTTTTATTATTAATCTGATCCTGTTTCCTGCAAGCAACATACAACAGACAGACCACCACTATTTTTTTTTTTATTATTATTATTAATCTGATCCTGTTTCCTGCAAGCAACATACAACAGACAGACCACCACTATTTTTTTTTTTATTATTATTAATCTGGTCCTGTTTCCTGTCATACTATGGAGGAATCAAGGCACTCCAATGTATATATATATATAAGAAAAACACGTGTATTATCCCTCCCCATGAATCAGAGACGATATCGACCACCTCCCCACCAGCCCCAGACATAGACAAACAGACGACACTCACTCCCCAACACCTCTTACATTATTCACATTCACGGACGGATATTTCTTAAACTTTTCACTGAGGGGTCGATGATAAATAAGAGTTTCTCAATTATACGGTTTATCTGACACATAAATAAACAATCCCTTAAAGGTCTTACGTTGCCCAACTACTAAAATTCTGTTCATCTACAATAATATTTTTCATTTGACTTACTGAGTGAGTGTTGACGTTCATTCTTGTTACGACAATCACACAAGTATTTCCCCAAGTTGTTGTGGTGTTTGTGTGGCTGCTTCAGTTTGTTTCCGTGATGATTTAGCCTCCTCACGTGATATTTAGATTATTTGAGCTCTCTGGAATAGATATATATATATATATAAAACAGCGGGGTGAGTCAACGAGTGAGGGGATACGGTACACGTAAAAAAATATTGATTATCTTCTGGTGTTGTTGGGAGATGACAAATAGTATTCACACACACACACACACACACACACACACACACACACACACACACACACACACACACACACACACATTAACTACTGTTACGCCAAAAGTACCTGTCCAATACGTCCAAATCCTTATGTAACAAATTAGGTGTTATGCCTTGAAAAACTGACCTCGAATACCCAGACCCAAAATACTTGCACCCATTGGTAAAGTTTGGGATGATAAAAAAGAAAGTCCAATGTAGTCAACCCAAACGATAAAGAACAATGCAAATCTTTAGTTGACATAATTCAAGATTAGAATATGAACAGTTTTTATGGACTATTTTGACACCGAATATAAGCCTAACCAATAATGGAAGAAAAGGAAGACCATAATAGTTTTTAGGACTATATTGACACCGAATATAAGCCTAACTAGGAATGGGAGAAAAGGAACACCATAACAGAAGATTCAAAGGGTCACACCAAGAATATGAACAGTTTTTATGGACTATATTGACACCGAGTATAAGCCAAACCGGGAATGAGAGAGAAGGAACACCATAACAGAAGAATCCAATGGGTCACACCAACCATGACGAATGTTTCTTTTTTATCTGTCACGGGACCAATATAGAGGAGTCACGAGATGCGTCAGGGTTATTATGGAGGTTTATTGACGTCTACACAACAGATCAGGCAGAGTCTACAACAATACACAGTGATGGGAGAACCTATGTGCATGTGTATAGATCAACAACCTCAGTATTACCAGCTAGCAACTCGATACGTACCCCCTGACAAGACGAAAATAAGAAAGATGACCACGTTATATAGGATAGAAAGGCCCTGTAACCTATATATACAGCACAAGGGAGAAGAGGTGCATGTGTCGGTTCTCAATTCATACTTATAAGGTCTTTCCGGGGCTTCTGTGTATTCCTGGAAGTCTGCAATAAAGTAACAGAAAAGAGAGGAGATGTATATACAGTAAATAAGACAGAAGAGGGCTGATTGGCTGTCTGATAAGAACACATGCACTGATGCCAGGACAACAGCTATGATATACAGGATAGACTTATAATTATGTCACAAGCTACAAGATATATAGAGAGGAGGGATATGGCAATCTTGTGAGGGCAGAACAAGGAAAGAAAAGATTGTAGAAGACCAGAATAAGATGAAATGGGACTGAAACGACGTCAAAACCCTTTAAGGACCCTGTGTATGAGACCTGGTGGTTTCTGATTCCTCCTGACTATGCCACGAAACAAGCTCCTTCAATGTAGGTGCAGGTGTTTCGTATCAATGTTTGAAGGACTCACTAAGCTCCAATTTTCAGACTACAACACGGGGACCTTTAAGTACTCCCTACCATCTCTACATACAATACCACATAGCAAAGTAACTCGGTGGGTGCGTCAGGAAAGTTGAACATAAAAGGTAGAAGTGGCGTCAGAGAGGTGGTCGAAATTTAGGACATACTCGGAAAGATATTGTTTTTGGAACCATAAGTTAGTTGGCCGCTAGAGGGCTGCGTGCAGGAATCTTAATAACGAGGGTGAGTGTGTGACGCTGGGAATAGAACAGCAGGTGTACATACGTGGTGTTGGGAATCTCTTGTAGGACAAATAATAATAATAATGATGATATGAGGGAGAGTAGTGGTGTTAGAGGGTTAATTAGACACGCATAGGGTATTTGAAACCTGATATATATAGCAGAGGGGAAAATAACGAGTAGGCCTATTGTACGTTTGTCATGGATTCTTCATTCAATATCATAAATACTCCAGATCTGATTCAGGAGTGGGCTATATTACAAACCTCTGAAAATAATTTGGAGGACTGATGCGTCTTCTTTCTGACTAGAAGACGGAGGAAATGTTGTTAGTGTGAACCCAAATTAAAAGTGAAGTGCACATTTTCCTTTAACTCTCGATATACAGTAACTCATGACAAGATGGCTTTCACTTTCTTATATAAATTACTTTACAACGGCAGTATGAAACTTATAACCCTCAACACCTGCTGGCTACTGGATAAACACTGACGAGTCACGAGAAAAAATATTTTGGGCTTTATGTCTAGCGACTCATAATGTAGGTCATTAAGGCAGTCAGTGTTGTTACATCAACACATCTTCCCCCAGAATACAAGGTTACAATCCTCGCTCTTACAGCCGAGTACTTACTTACTGCTAGGTAAACATGCACGGACACAAATTGACCAATTCACAATTTGGGCAAATAACTGCACGTTTCACGAAATGGACAGTTTGACAGTCCATTTCGTGAAATGATCAATTACACAAACAAGGTAAAACATAATTATTCACTATATTGTGGCACAGTTTGGAGGATTAAGTAGCTTTCAATTTCCTGACTATCACATACCCTTTCATGTAGACAAAATAACAGGCAGGGAGTTTCAGTGATTACCAATATATATGTTATTTGACTTTCTGTCTCAATTCTACACTTTCAGGAGGAGAACTACTTGTTGTCATGCACCCAGAGTCCCCTTATGCCTGCCACACCCAAGTCCGGAATCAGAAACAGTCGAGGTAGGACGAGCGGTAAGAACATCTTCACGTGGGACTCTGAGGCGGTACAAAATATAGAACAAATTAGGACTCTGGGTTTATGTGACGACCGAGATGTTTCCCGCGTGTCATTGGACCCTCAGCGAGCCTCATCTGACAATGGAGTGCCTCATTCACCAGGGACGGTCAAATTACACAGGAGTTCATCGAGTTCCCGTGACTACTACAGCAGATCACCCAGACAGAGCCCAGCCAGGATACAAGATGACTGCGCTGCTCTGAACTTGAAGGAGAAGAGACACTGGAACCTGAGACCACTTCGTAACGCATCAAGTAAACATAAACGCGACTCCAAACCTCATCGAAAGAGCTCGTTCAGTTTTTTCAGAGAGACGAAGGAAACCGGAGACCTGGAGGAAGAAGAGAATACGAATGACTCTCCGACACTCCAGTCCTTCCAAAACCCCACAGTGGGAGTCCTGTCAACAAAAATTAGTGAAATGGAGACCAAAATAGACGAACTTTTGAAACTGGAGCCCGTCAGCGACATCTTACGTGACAGGTAATTAGTAGTTTTTATTATTGCCATGACGTCATTTTTAAGGCACTTACAAAACAAAACAATTCATAGATAATGTTACACAATCATGAAAGGAATATAATTGCCTTGTGACAGGTAAAATAATTTGGCGTTTGCCAGCTAAAAATATTAAAGTTCTGTGCAATAAAAAGTAGCCAGGCATGGAGATTAAATGCCTTCCCAAATCATAATGGAAAGTACCTAAGGAATTTCTAAGAATAAGGAATGCTGGAAATTTGATCCTCATAATAATTCCATCTGAGGACGTTTTACGGAGCTTAATTATTGCAACCCCAATTCCGAACAACGAAATATACGACGAATAATAAATATACCTATGGTTAATCCTTCACAGTAGTGTCGAGAGGTCACCAGTGAGTACCGGAGACAATCTGAGGAGAAACTCGAGCAAGAGGGGAAACTTCTACCGTCACTCCGTCAGAGAACCACTCAGGGACAAGGTTGGTGACATTCTTTAATATATAAAACAAATACTGTCGCGGGGCTGCTCGGCCAGACAGCTTGAGGAACTTCAACGACAAATACCGTCGTGTTCTAATATTCACTCAGCTCATTCATTCCATTAAAAGTTGGGTGTGTTACTTGACCGAGAAAACGAGTTAAAATACAGTGGAATCCTCAACCTTAAAGTATTATATAAATGGATAATAAAATCATAATAATTACACACACATAAATAAGTTGATAAATACAACTAACACACACACACACACAAACTGTAATATATCGGTAAATATGTTTTACCTTTTTCAATATGTACGATATCTGTTCAGCGTCACCAGGATGTTCGGGACATTGAAGACACTGGGGATGACGTGTACAAGAAAGGAAGTGGTGGTGGGACGTGTCTTGGTAATGGTGGGTGTCAGTACCAAACCTTGGCTCAGGCGGCACATGTTGAGGTGGACAAACTTAGGCAACTTGTCAATCTCCTCAACACAAGGTATGGTTCCTGTACAAACCAAGAGGTCTTTCTTACCTTACAAACTTTGCCTGCACTTACAGTCGTGGTCAAAAATAATCATCTCTATGGGGTAACTCAAGTAAGAGTTTGACAGCTTCCCTCTGTTCGTTAGCTGATAAACTTTCCAATAAATAAGTTAAGTACCATCTATTAATTTACTACAAACAGCTACGCACTACTTAAATACAACAACATCATAATTATGTGAACGTGAAAACATTAAACAGCAAATTGTTTGAGATACCCATTTGTGGATGATTATTATTGACCACGACTGTACTGTACTGTACATATCACACACCCAGAACTGTTGACATATCGTGAATCCAATCAGTAGTTCCGCTTGGTCAGTTCTAATATAAGTGTTCAAAAATTCATAGAAATAAGGAACTGAATAACTGAACAAAACCTCATTAGCCCTACCGAGGTTACATGGTGGCTTGACTGGGTTAGCAAATAGGAGCCTCGATAGCGACTCAAGGTTAAAGTTATCCTACTACTAAAGTGTTACACCTAACCACCTATGGGAGTACTATATGGGAATGGGATGTAGGGCCGTATGCAAGAACATCCGTGGGGTTAACGATGGTGTGGTACCGGTACGATGGCTCTATTGTTTTTCTATGGAGCCATCGTACCGGTACCACGACATCTTATACACCGCAAATGTCCTTGCATACAGCCCGTGGAATTGCCTTTAATTTAACTGAGTTCGTCAATATATTTCACTTATTGAAGTTGCTAAAACCTTGTGACGAATAATTCACACATACCCAATTATTTCGCTGGTCCCGCAGACTGACAGAAATGAGCGGAAGGATGCTGGCAGCTGAAACTAAACTACGGGAAGAACAACACAAGGCAGCCATGTTGGAAAGATGTCTAGAGCGTCAGAACCTCGATACTAATAGTGAGTACTGTATATAATTGATTCTTTATATAGACTTAAAATTCATCAATAGAAAATACTGTACTACTTTTATTAACTAACTACTTTATTTACACTATAATTCCTTATTTGCTGACAATACATTGCAAAGGGAGAATTGATGTCTCATTCAACTATTTATAGGAAATGAAAGAGGATTCTGTTATCCTCGAGATGGAAGCACAAAATCCTAAATAAACCTTGCAGTGATACTGAATCGAGTGTGTTGAGCAAATAAAGGAGACTGTAAAATAAAGTGAAGTTATAAGCTGGAATGTCCAGTGTGTTACACAAGACGGGAAGAAAAAAGTTAATAAATTTAACTTCCCATCTGTAATCAATGCACTACTGTATCAAGCTCAAACAACCATATGGCACAAGACCTTTCTAGTTAGGAATATAGATTCGAAAATACCCCTCAACTATGATTACCTATCGTTTACACCGGCGTATGTACTTTGTGGATCCCGGGGATCATACGAGGGGCATCGGCTGGGATAGGACGAGTGTATCCTAATATCAGGTGAATGGAGTTTTTGTGATAACAGTTCAGATGCTATTCTATTGCCCTTTCATGTGATGGAAACGTCTTGAAGGAGTGTTTTGATCCTATTCTTTTACCCTTTCAGATGATGGAACGTCTTGTAGGAGTGGATGTAGGGCTCCACGTTCCAGCAGTGAGGGAGGCATTGGCAGGCGTCACAGGCCCTCGGTTCTGGCTTGGGGAGACGTTGCCTCTGAGACCTTACTCAGAAACAAGTTAGTAGTCTACATACACTTACTCATTAGTCTGCTGATATACTGCATACTGTATATGTTTTAATGCACAGGTGGATACGACAGCATCAGTTCTTTTGCCCAGGCTAGTTTTAGATATACAGTACAGCATAATAAATTTTACAGTACTCATATTCAACATAAAATCCTCACTCGAATGTTTGTAGTCATACTTTTGTGATATAAAAGTAAGTCTTGCACTTTCTCTCAACTTAAGGCATTCTTTTTTTAATTCAGTGAAAAATTAGACTACTAGAACAAATATTTCCATGATTTGCATCTTAAAACATTTAATTTACTCATTGTATGTACTTGTTAACATGAAAAAAGAATCCCCTTCCCAAGGCAATAATATGCAGTATTTCATATTTAAAGAGTGCCATCCCTCCCCTTGTAATGATAATCCTCAAACTCAACTAATTATTTGCAAGGCGAGAACATTATTACTGCAATAGCCCAATGCCTCTTGTTAATTGGAAGCCCCACTGTATTGATAATAGGGGGAGAGAAAATGTATTTATGGAAGGAATGTGTCAAGGCAATATGAAAGGTATTGATGGGGTTCTGGAAAAGATGAAATTATCAGGTACAATTTCTTTCTGGCAGAGTGGAGATGGCACGAGAAGAAATAGAACTTCTTAGGCAACACATAGACCTGCTGCTGAGGATGAGACAGGAGGACCTCAAAGTGTATGAGTCGACTGTGGATAAGTTCAGGCACACTCTGGCTTCTGGTAGTCGTTGGTAGAAATAATGAGGGACAAACTTCTAAACATAAGTTACTAAGTTTAAGGGGAGAGTTTTATAAATGAAAATTTGAAAAACAAAAATATAATACAGGTAATATTCTTTCAATCCATTGCAGCTTTCATTAGCCATGGGTAATATTTGGTGGACTTACAAAATTTTAATAACCATCAGGAATTAAATTATGAGTGAAGACAGGGTACACTAGGCGAGACCAACGCATCCACAACACAAAATAAATACATAAATGCACTGGTGTACTGGTTTCATTCATCAATCCATGTCTTGTAGCATGAGGTGTAAATCCTAACAACGTTGATACTTAACACACTAATTGCAAAGAAAACCAAACCAGTGTTATGCACAGGTCAGACATATTAGAAGAAAAGAAATACCATGATGACTGGTCTCCACAAAGGGTTGGTACTCCTGTCTTAAGAGATATACTGTTTCTGATGGTATAACAATCTTTATGAAATATGCAGGGTTACCAAAACTTTCAAAGGACTCTGCCTGCATGTTAAAAGCAATCATCGTTTGTGTCATATTGTCTCTTATATCGGGACTATAATTTTTTTTTTTTTTTTTAGTTCAAACACTGGACATAGGCTTCATCAAGCCCTTTACCATGGCCCAGCACAGGGAGGGAACTAGAGGGAAATTCCCAAATACTGCAGCTGTTATGGTACCAACGAGGGTGATTTACGACGTTCAGTGGCCTCGTAGTTAGTGCCTGAAACTAGATTTGGATGAGCAAATATTCTCAGCCCCTCACCCTAGAGGATTCATCAATCTCCCGACCTATAGGTTACTAGACCAGAACACTAACCACTCAGCCACCTCCTCTGCTTTACACTATCTGCATATGTCCAAAAGTAAGGTAACAGGATATGCAGTTACTCCAAAAAGAGAGAAACTATTTTAGCTTTTGCCTAATGAGCAGAAACATTAGAAAAAGGAGAAAATAAAAAGATGCACGCATGAACCAAAATGGGAGTAAAGTAATGAACATTTAAAGATCACTAGAAACACAACTTCTTAAAAAATGTTAATCAGCAAAAAAGAATTAAATATTGGGGACTGCCAATTACTGCTGGTTTGTTTGTAGGTAAGCATACCTTTAAGCGGCAATGTCAAGCCTGAGCACGTTTGGATGAGGCTGAGGGATGACTATCAAGAATGTACGTACATGTAGGAAGGGGCACGATGACTGCAAAAATAATAGAAAAATTAACTTCAACAAGTTGTTACTGGGACAGTGAGGTGCAATCAGATGATACTGTTCAAATGGTAACATTTCCACCATATCACTCATCTGTTTATTTGGAGATTGACAATAACCGGTGACAAAACTGGAATATCTATTAAATATTCTTCAGTATTGGAATTGACAAAATGGCTTTTTTATAATATTTGACATTTTGATGCATTGTAAAGGAATGCTTAAATTACAAGGCAATACAGAGTACAGTCGGCCTCAGGAATTCATATACTGTACACCACTGTGGCATCAAGAGATTCGTAACTAGAATATTTATTACATTAATTCCCAGCACAAACCTGTTCTAGTAGTTATTTGGCTAATACTTTAATCAGTCAGCAGAATAAACCCTACATTATGTGCAAAATAAATACCATTTTTAACCAATGCTGTGTATAAATTCTTGAGGCCGACTGTACATTGCTACATTAGGCTACTTCTTGATCTAGTAACTAAAGAATATGCATGATACATCTGCTCAACCAATGTGCCATCTTTAACCAAACTGGTATTGTGGTGGATAGATGGAGGGAATATATTTGGTTAATAAATATCTACAGATAATCAGTGTCATTAAAAATAACAAATACTTTGTTCATCAGATCAAGAGCTCCACTGAGTGCACCACTGCTCAATATGGGTTTGTAAGAATATAAAAACATATAAATTACTTTATTACTATCACTAGGAAGCAAGTATAAGATTTATTACAGAGAAGAAAACAAGATACTGTTTTATCAAATAAGACTTCTCTATATTCAAAATATTCAACTTTTCACAAAAATGAAATTCTATAACAGTTTCTATGTTCCACTCCTTTCAACATGTTACTTCAATAGAAAACCTTTTCTGTACTCTTATTCATAGACCAGGAAAATTTCCTATTGTAACTTTCCCACACTTGTCCCTTCCATTTTAGCTGCTACAGGTCCTACAGTAATCAAGCTATGGTTTAGTGGCAGTATGAAGTGACTTAGAATCCAGTACTTGTATGGTGAAGGGGCCATCGAGATTACTACTTACTGTATTCAGGAGGAGAATGGATGGGGAGTGTATTGCAGTAGCAACAACAGGTAGTAATTTATGGGAGCATATGGAATGACTTGCTTTAATGCAGGAAAGAGGATTTTGTAGATGAAAGGGAAAAATAAGAAAATATTGATGCAGTTTGTTATCTTTGTAAGCAAAATTAAATACACAAAAGAAAGGTACACTAGAAATGAGGCCAATTAGAGAAAAAAATGAGGAGCCTTTGGGGTGTCTAAGACTATTTGTGATCAGCAACATAAAAATTATCCTTAAAACAAAATTTGACCTAATCAAGCAAACACAAACAATAATTGCAGCATCTTATAGTACCTATCTGACCCTCCACCTCAATATGTAATATACTTTTAGGTGAGCTGGAAGTGTGCAATTAATGTGTTACTTTGTCTCAGGCAACTAAAAAACCTAGTTCCATGGTCATGTTAAAATGTTTTGGTATTTGAATTAACAAAATTTTGATTTTGGTTCCTAGCAGTTATCTCATTATCTTAGTGCAGAATTGCATTTCTGTAACCTCAGTACAACATCCCCAAATTTTAAAGCTGCATCACTCATAACACTTCTCAGTCCCATACACGAAACCATGCGGGTAATGGGGCAACATGCAACCAACATCACTGATTAGGCCATGTCAATGACTGGTATCACATGTGTCTATGGAGCCATTACATCAAGTGTTGCCATCTCCAAGTTCATTATTTCTAAATTTCTACTGAGCGTGACCTATAGACCATGTAGCCCACTACGATTAAAGGAGGGCACTATCCCTCCCTATCTGGCTTACTTGCAGTGGCAAAAATTGAACTTAGGGCAAAGCAGTTCAAGGTGAACGCTTTACCATTGCACCAATCAATTGCCCCTTTCTTGCATATAGCCTTTGGTCTGATTGTTAGTGTTGGAACAGTAAAGAGGATATCACACCAGAAACATTTTCCCTAAATTTTCTATCCTCCATTATCAGATCACACATGCTGCATTCATAAGCTTCGTGACAGCATCTTCACTCACCAATAATGAACAACGTAAAGATTCTTACTTCCTAATTTAGATTTGCAAGAATAACAGTGCCACAGGATATGTATACTGGCATAATCAACCAATAATTCACAAAAAGCACCCTGGAAAATTTTGGACTTGGCAGTAATGCAGAGAAATGGTTTAAGGAAAAACTTGGCGTCGTATGATGTAAACTTCAAACAATTGCCAAGAGAAGGAAATTAAATGAGCAGTAAAGAAAAGCAAAATTTGGATGAAATATTCTATGTCTAATATGATGCAAGCTTAAAACAAGTGGAAGATTGAGAAGGATGAAAGCCTAGGACATGGGTAAAGAGCATAAGGGACTATGCTTTAACTGAATATACTACAAAAGACCCTCATATAAAGCATATAACTATTTGTACCCATCACTTCATGATATTCTGTCCCATATTTGAAAACCACAATATTTTCCAGTCATTTGTTACACATTACCATTCAGATTAAATCATCTACTGGGTCTGTGTTAAGATACAGGTGTTATATATGTTAGCTTTATATCAAAAGCCTACTGAAACAGTAGAAATTGGGCCGTGAGCCACATGGTAATATTTCTAATTATTACCAAGTAAATATAGTGAAAATGAAATGGATAGTCAGAAAAAAAAAAGTTCATACAAGAACGTGTAACCCTATCAAAGAATTTAAATACCTGACCAACCTTACAAAATCTATGTGCAAATTAATCTCTGATCCCCAAACAGTTACCCAATCTTAACATCTAAAAATACAATAACAGAAAATCTTGATGTTCCAAAAAAAGAAAAGTATTGTACAGTTTTGAATTATGCATTCAGAATATGAACTTTGTTATGGTATTAGTGTTTAACTTTCATATATTGATCATAAACTGAAATAAAGATTCTAATTCCATAGTATAACTGAAGATAAACGGTAATGCACTGTATCGTGACTTAAACTGCTAGGCTACGATAAATTTTGTACTCTACTCTCTTACATATATTTATCATCAAAAAGTCAATAAATGGCAACTGTACTAGCATCTACACTCACAAATTTATATGAAGATTATGATTTTTGTTTTAATGCATATGAAGAACAGAATAATTATTTCAAATAGTCTTTGGTTAGTTCAAAAACTCCTCCATGACTTAGAGATAATGTCAATTTATACACTTTCTTTGATTGCAATCTGATAATTTCACAGAAATGATTAGATGCACAATACTCTGATGTGTATAATTATCAGTATCGTACATTACATCCACGACTCACAGCCACTCACTTGGTCAAGCAGTATTGTTAAATGCTTGAAAGTTTACTAGAACACCAAAATGATAAAATCAATAAAATTAGTAAGCTAAAGATATTTGCACTACATGCAAAGTTTATACCAGATACTCATATTACTAGCTTAAGAGATCCAGTGCACAGAGAAGTAAAGAAAATAAAAGTATCTTTACATTTGTGCTTCCTTGTATCAAGCAATACATCCCTTCCAACCATCTGAAACATTCATATAACTGAACAATTATGGCATGGTGTAAGGAAATGTAACTATCTTAGATATAACACTGTACACTTTTGGCCAGATAATTTCCAAATAAAAATGACTTTAAAAGTAAAATATTTTATATTTGATTGCTTCATATCTTTCATTCTGCTTCAATTGCACAAACTCAGAATGCTTCATGACATAAAAACATAAAACTGGCTAGGCTAAAATACCTAATTAGAAAAGTCACTTTAAATTATTAGTTGACACAACTGACTTGGCAGCCCTGCATGTACTGTACAATCATTACAACAAATGCAGCTCTACCATGACCTCATTTGACTGCACAGAAGACCCACAACATAGACATGCCAGTACCCTCTTAGCCTATGGAAAGACAAGCTCATTTTATAGTTAGTCTCTTACATTGTAAATCTGAATATCAGATGAAATTCTTCACAAATATAGCTAATTATACTTGCATATTTGAAGAGCTGTTATCTCCTTCCATTCTTTGTTTCAAAGAACAAAGCATTATTACCTATAGCAATATTCTGTATTCACATCAGACTATCTCGCTGTTGCAATGCAAAATTGTAACGATGGTAAAAATGCGGTATCAGCTGAAAGTATGAGAATGGAAAAAAAGTTTTTCTCAAACAAAATGATATTTAAATGTTACAAAAATGCAATGGACAGGTTCAAAGTATACATCTATAAATATATATATGTAAAAATAGTTATAAAGTTGAAAGTTTTCCAGCCTGTCTTCTAAAGGGTAACTCCTAGTCTCCATCCCAGCTTGCCACTCAATTTCAACTGAGCTAAGAACTGGGGCTAAGTAAGTTGCCTGAGAGGGAGAAGATATCACTCAGAGATACCCACACACTTTGCACTAGTAGGTGAAAGCACTTTTTGTTGTTCTGTTGAACCACCACCTCATAATCTTTTTAGTGTCCGTTTCTTGTCTTTTAGTAACTTTTTGCGGTCGGCAGAAATTTTCTTGTCTGTGGCATGCTTCTTGGCCTGTGGTCCATCCTGACTGCAGCCCTCACCACTACCCTCACTCTTGGAAGTTTTTGGTCCCTATTGAAATGAGGACAAAGAACATAAATTGCAGAATGTGTCTATACCATCTATCTTACCTAATTTGGTTTTAAATCATTTTTATTTGAAAAAATTGTAACAGGACATCAGCAGAAAATTGAAAACCAAACCTACAAGAAAATCAAATGAACTTTGGAAAAAACAAAGTTCACATATGCATGTATATAGAGACAACCAAGGTTGTTTTTTATGCCCTTTCTGCTTAAAAATAACTGCAATGCATAAAGCATGAGGCAAGAGTTACAAACCAGTATATGAACTCGCATTAAGGATATGCTTTTATGCATCATATATTATAATATAAGCTTATAACAGCTTTCTAGTGCTGCTGTATGCTGAGTTAAGTAGTAAAGTACTTGATCATACATATAGTATACTATTAAACTCTCTGATGCACATAACTGAGAGTAATTTGTACTGTAAATAAGAACAACGCCAATGGTACAGACAGCAGCAAAATTTGTCGCCTCACTCAACACTTCTTAAAAGATAATATAAAGGTTAATCATCGAATAAACACATTCATAAACAGAAATACGATATCCAGGGCGTAAATTAATACACTTCTTTGTTTTTCAGTTTATGAGCCCTTGAAGCTTATATTTCCATACTTCATGACTTGGCAGATGTGGCAACAGGACATTTGCTGCCGACTGTACATAGTCTGAGCAACAAAACTTTAAACATTTGAAATGGCTGTTGCGAGTCTTGAGAAATGCCTGCATATGTAGGGATAAGGGATTATTTGGGGATTACCATACAACTTGAAAATCACACAAGTTAGAAAATAAACTCATGAGAGAGAGAGACAGACAGAGAAAAGGGAGTCCGGACAATGATCGGGATAAGGGATTATTTGGGGATTACCATACAACTTGAAAATCACACAAGTTAGAAAATAAACTCATGAGAGAGAGAGACAGACAGAGAAAAGGGAGTCCGGACAATGATCGCCACATGTAAAATTAACAATCAGATCAAGAGCAACTGGGACACGACGGTACAAAAGATAGAGCGAAAACATTATTATGGCATAAAAGGTATAATGACACCATACCTGTGCGTGTATTTCAGTAATCATCTTAGCCCTGGCAGCGTAGTCATCATACGCCTCCAGTAGCAGTTTACCCGCCTCTTCATTCAAGGCTGACTCAGCATTGGGTACGATCAGGAGGCACTTGATTACCTGTACAGTACATCATTAGACCATAAAGGAAACGGAACAGTAAATGGTCAATGAGGGAAATATAATGGAGACTCACTTATGGTACAATCAGGTAAGGATCACAATAAAACTAACACACAAAAAATAAGAACAGCCAGCACATATGCAATACATAAGCCTTACATAGTGTATTAATCAGCTGAAGAAGCACAAACATATTGTTGAAAGCCCATTTTAGTTGAATAATATATGTACTTCAGAACTGCATGCATAGTTAATTTAAACCCAAATTTTTTAACTCTACAGTTACACAGTACTCTCGCTCCATGACACCCACCAGCAAGACATGCCGTATTCCGAGGTCAGCTTTCCAGTCCTTTTTGAGTGTATTGACACAGATTTCTCCATTGGCTGCCACATTGGGGTGGAAGATCTTGGTCAGGAAATATCCTTTAGGAGGAGCACTGGGGAAGTCCTTACCCAGTGCCAGCTTCACACGAAACATCCCACCAGCATAAGGTGTCCCCGCTGAAGATAACCATAACATAAGATAATAGCAATGCTCATGCCATTAATTCATAACTGGTATTTACTAGATAAGTTGAGTAGTAGGTAAAATTTTTTCTTGACTCCAAATTTATATAAATACGACTCGGACTCAGGCTAACTGAAGTACATTTTCATATTTTGCAGACAAAATTACTGGATAATAGTCCTAGCAGTATTACATATTGTACAAAAAACAATAGGAGTCGGAGTTGTGGAAGAATTACAGACTCAAGTCAACCCAAAAACTGATGACTCTACTCCATAACCCTGAGGTATGGATATACTCATACTGTATGTCAGGAAAATCTCAGCTTCATAACCAGTTGGGACAAAATAAACATAATTAATCTGTTTGATATACCGGGTCCAGTGATGGTGGCTTGGATGTCAGTGATGTCTTCATCATTCATATGGACTCGGATACCTTCTGGTGCTCCCTTCACCAGTTCTGTCATCTCACGCACCACACCTCGTAAGATCTGGGGTGACAGGTTCTCCACATTGCTGGTCTGGGTAGAAAGGGGAGAAAATATATACACATATATTATTTTTTCAAGCCCGTTACCATGGCCCAGGTCAACTACTACTCACACATATACACACACACACTCACAATTTCCGAACTGGTGCCCAGCCACAGTGGGAGGGAAGTGAGGGTAATTCCCAAATACTGCAGCTGTTATCAGCGAGGATATTTTACGACATTCGGTGGCCTTATAGTTAGTGCCTGAAACTCGATTTGGAAGAGTATATATTCTCAGCCCCTCACCTGAGATTATTCATCTCCCGACCTATAGGTTACGAGTCCAGCACACTAACCACTCAGCCACCTCCCCTACAATATTATACCTCACATTACATTACCTTAAGTGTTATTATACAGCATTTTGTATTTTATCTATATGCCTATTGGAGTTCTCTATCTCTAAAAACCATTGTAAAAGTTACCGGCATACACCATATAAGATGCTTCACTGCTTTGATTATCTCCATAACTTTTTGTCTGAAGAGGGTTCTAGTAACTTAGTTGACTTTGGAACATTATCCCAGATGAAACTGTCCAGATTAGAAACCTAGACAGATTTAAGTCTGCTATCCACAATTGCATACCAGTGTTCTGCTTAAATTTAAAGAAAAGACAATATTCACAGCATATGGCATAAATTCTAGCCCATAGAATCAATTCCTCATCTTATTGTTCAAATGAACCATTGAACTGTGGCAGTGTCTGGCCCAGTTGATATCTAACCTTTAATGGGGTGCTACACTTTTAGCGCATTAGAGGTCCATAATAATATGTAAGGAAATAGGATCAGATTAACAAAAATAATAATGTCCTGTTGCTTGGAATTGCTAGGAGGAATCGGATGCTCCAGATTTACCAACACTGTACAGTACTATTCCGTTAATCTCACATTCAAAACTTTTAACATGGAATGAGGAGCCAAAAAAGTGAGTAAACCCAAAATCCCTTACTTCCCAGGTTTACCTCCAAATCCAGATAATCCAGTCATACAGATCATTCCAAGACATTTATCTTACCATTCTTCTAGGGGGTATATAATACTTTGTTGTAGGTGGTAAATCTGAAGCAACTGATTCTTCCAAACTATTCCCAGCAACAATAAGATATAATTATATATATTCATTGGTCCTGTTTCCCGACATAATTTGGAGGAATCACTGCACTCCAATGTACCAAAAGTGTAATACCCCCTTATTATAACATAATTCCACACTTTTTTTTTCCTAATGTTTCCGCTGAAATTGCCACATTATTGAACTATGCCAGCCTAACCACACCAAACTGAACCTAACCTAACCTAACCAAAGTATCCCTTTTTGGATCTAACTAGGGCCTCCCAGAACATAAGTTATACATGGTACACAGAACTAAAAGAAAAGGTCCAAAACATCTGAAAAACTCTTTAGAATAACTACTAGTATAACAGCTAGTTAAAAAAAATTAGGTGGAGGCCAAGGCTACAGTTGATATCAATCTTAAAATCTAACTGCAATATTGAAACATACATGTGGCTGAAAGGTCAGTAAAACTTTTCTATCAACCAAATACCCACTATTTATTTGATTTGCTGTTATCTGAATGATTTTGACCTTCATATTATTCACAAGATATGAAGCAGGTGGAAGGAAGTTTCTGACAAATGGGTCCTTCTGGTGTTTTCAAACTAATTTTCTTATATATATATATATACTGCATAATTATATCTCATGGTTTTATATATATTTAAACATATAATTGTGAAGAGATAACCTAACCTAACCAATCTTATTCGAATGACGACCTCTGAGGTTAGGCTTTGTATAATTTTCCCCAATAATATTTTCAAAATGAATTATAATAATGTATGAAAAACTAAGAAAGAGGAAAAACCCAAAGACCTAATTTTCAGAAATACTGCAAGGTCAGCATTAACTTGCAATTAATAATTTACAATATACAATACTTATATATCTTTTCTCATTTTAAAATTATAACTCAGTAGATGAAATAATTGATTTCCTACAATATCTTAGCTCTTGCCCCTATCTCCAGTCGACTGTATATGGGTTATAGTAAATCGTTATGAAATGTGCAAATCGTGGCCCAGGTTTACCTAATAATAGACGAGTAAATTCAATGATAGCCTACACTCACTTTATTAGTTGGTACCCTACCATATTTAATTATAAGCCTCCATAGAAATAGCAGAGTTTAAGCTACCGTAAACACCGTGTACTTTACAGTTTAGTGGTTGGAGATATTATCACCAAAGTAACAAAACTAATTAATTACTCGGGAGCTCAGAACAGAGTTTGTAATTTTAAAGATTTCAAACGTCTTTACTGAGCTTCATATCGAGAGAATGAAAAGAATAGTTAATCTCCCCTAATACTCTCCATTACACCCCTTTATACCCTTCATTCACCCTAATTACCTCGGCTAAGAAGGTAAAAATTAATTAATAAGATAGGACCCCTGAAGGTACTCAAGAAAACTGACCTACCCCCCTCATAGGTCGTTAACAATATCATTATTACACATATTACATACACACACAACACAACAATTAGTACACAGCAGCCATTTATACCGACTTACGGATGCCATGGAGGTACTCTGAGGCCCACTAGAGATACAAAACTAGGGAAATATCATAAAAATAAGGCGTGAGGTGGTAGCGTCGTCCACCAACGTTGTCGTCGTCACTCACACTGGCATCAAACAACATTCGAAATCCACCAATGGGGAAGCCGACACCCGCGCACATATACACCCGCCTTATTTAAACTTTTCAACAAGACTTTTTTTTTTTTTTTAATAATATAATGGGAAGGTCATGGGGGAATATTTAAATTGTAGTACATGATTGTGTGTGTATTGTATGAAACTATTTTAAGAGGCAAACTATTTTATGAAACTATTCAATGAGACATTAATGGGAAGGTCATGGGGGAATATATTTAAATTGTAGTACATGATATTGTGTGTTAAATTTTATTATGTGTGTGTATTGTATGAAATTATTATACAGGTGTGTGTATTGTATGAAATTATTCAACGAGATAAATTCAGACAATGGGAAGGTCATGGGGGAATATTTAAATTGTAGTACATGATTGTGTTAAATTTTATGTGTGTGTATTGTACTAAATTATTATACAGGTGTGTGTATTGTTATGAAACTATTTAACGAGACAATGGGAAGGTCATAGGGGAATATTCAAATTGTATGTGTTAAATTTTATGTGTGTGTATGGTATGAAACTATTTTACGAGGCAACGGGCATATTGTAGCCTACATGTGCGTATTATATAAAACTATTTTTCGAGCCAATGGGAAGGTCATGTACAGTCGTGGCACATAGTCTTTGCCCAGGGTGTAAACTTAAAGGGAAGTCTATTCAAGGACTATAGGTGCCGCGACTGTACACTCCTCTGCTGATACATAATCTTTGACCAGAGACGAACAGCAGCAGGCACCACACATATCCTGCTGCATTCCAACTCAGCCCCTATATTATGTGTACTGGGTGGGGAAATGAGCTATAACAGACGATTCGAAACTTTCTGCTCCTCACACTCTGGTCAGAAATTATGCATCACGAGTGTACTTGTGTGTTATATGAACACACACATGTTATATGTAACACACACATGTACAGTCGCGGCATATTGTCTTTGATCAGGGTGTAAGGGGAGGTCTGTTAAGACCGGATTATGTGCCGCCACTGGACTGTACAGTACATGTGTGTGTTATATGAATGAGCCGTTTAATTATACTTTCCTATTATACTGTACGATGTAATGGGAAGGTCATAGGAGAATACTGTATTTATATTTTATATGTGTGTATTGTGTGAAACTACTTTACGAGGCATTGGGATCAAAGTTCATAAGGGAATATTTAAATTATATTGAATGAGCCGTTAAAACAATATATATTATACTCTACGAGGCAACTGGATCGAAAGTCAAAAGTGTATATTTAACTTGTGCATGTGTGTACTATACTGTACTATATAAACGAGTCATTTAAGGACACATATCAATTTAAAAAAGAAGATAACACCAACATACTACAATTTCACACAGAATTATTACGTGCCATAGCATTAGCATTTGACAAAAGACAAAACTACAAACCCTTTCCAACTACCAATCCTCATAATTTTAATTTCAGATTTACAGTAGATATGGTTCCCCATTACACTTGTGACATACGCAATCAATCGGCAGGGTCCCACTATTCACTGAAACTATTTCAGTCCCAGTCAAACTCCACATTTTACTTAATTAGTCTACATCTCTTTGTTTTCTTTCAACATTTGCCTAGCCATTCTGACGATCTTTTCCCTCCCATCTGGCCATCTAGTCAATTCATGTTACTTTTGTGCGCGAGTTTTAGCTATGTATCCTTCTCTCTCTGTCCTATGCTATGCTGTCAAATATGGTTTCTTGTTGCCTCCATTACTTCAATATTATAACAGTTGCAGCTTTTCTTTTATCGACACTGCTACATTATTTTATCATCGCCATTTAGTTTTATGCGTGGGTGAGACCCTTGTCCATCTACAGACACTGTGTGAAACATGAGACTCTTCTTAAGAGTGTTTCACTGCCCTGCATCACTACTACAGTACAGTACCTTCATTTCATCATACCTTAATACAACTCTCAGTTAATTTGGTATAAATCTATTACTGCTTGGTCTTTTAATCTCCACAATTTTCTTCTATTCATGTAAGGTGATTTACCACTGACCTTTTCACTTAATGATACAGCAGGTTACACACAGTGGTTTATGGTGAATGAGACACTCCTCACCTTATATACAGCATTAATGAACACTCTACTATAAGGTGCTTATAATTATATAGGTACAGGTGTCTATAACCGTTCTACCACTTCATTATCAAGGCAGTGCATAGGTGCCACATCTGAGTTTACCAATGCCTATATTGTACTACCTTATAACAATTGCACATTAGCTCTCTCTTAGGTCTTATGTTATTAACCTGAACAGTATCACATTATCATATGAATCATTAAAACAATATCTACTACTACATACATATTTATTACATGTAAGTAAAATTACAGTGTATAACAAGTGCGTTTGGCCTGAACTTAATAAAAAGCAAATACACTGTATATTATGAAGACAAAAGTAAAAAACCTTTCAAGAAACAATTCTATATAATATCACTTCCTAACCCATTCCATACTAAAACAAACCACACCATGAACCTCCTCTAAACATAACTTCATTTTATGTCCTGTCCTACTACTGTTCAGTAACCCTTCTTTTTACATTTAGGTTATGGACATGACATTTATTGTGTGCAATGCATGTCTTGAACCAGTGGTAAAGATTTGTTAGACACATAATGAGGTATTGGGGATGCAATTCCACTTTGTCATCATATGTAGCTACTTTAGCAGCCAACAGCCCCTGGAGGATGGATAAGGCCCATTATCTATTGTACCTAGTTACTTATGGGCAGAAAGTGAAATAGCCTTTGTAGTGAGATTACATACAATAAACGCATATATTCCTGTTCTGAATCAACATGGAAACTGAACATTATTTGTAACTGGCACATTGTCAAAATTATTTCCATTTCTAATATTCCTACAAGCATCCCACTTCCACGATACTAAAATATTAGGGCTTCATCTGCTGGAATTTGCATACAATAAAAATTTCTTAGGCACTTATTTCTTTTACTGTACAGTCGGCAAAAAAAGTTTCGTTACCACCCCTACGTTAATTTTAACATGGTTAAGCGCGGTAAGATTGGTACTCCGCCTACTGGGCAGGTGTGCCTCGTCATCCGAGACTTGTATTGTCTTCGCCCCTGCCTATAATACTCGGGCCGCGTCAGTGACAACTTTTTTATATCAAAAGTTTAGCTGATTTTAAATTAAATTTTGAGTGTTCAGGAACTCTTGCTATTTAACTATTCATTATTAAACATAAAGAAATAAGTTCGAGTATTTTAGAACAAGAATAACCGTGAAATACCCAGAAAAAGTAGCACTGGGTAAAGAATGTCATTCCTACTCCCCTGCCCAATAGACACTGAGGAGCACATGGCATGATGGAGGCATATATAAGACACTCGCATCACGCCAGGCCTATCAACATTACATCACAGTGTTAAAAGGATGGTAACGAAACTTTTTTTGCTGACTGTACATAAGACAGAAATTATTGTTGTTCACTAAATATTTATAACTACAGTATGCTAACAATGACAAAGTTGAAATCCATGTTATTCATGGAAAATCTTTTAAAACTGTAAAAATGCATTATACTGAATTAGCCTATACTATATAGACAGTGCAGTCCAATGAGGTCAGAGGAGGGTGTGCTACTCCTCCCCACCTGGTTCATATGCAGTAGTAAGGATCAAACTTAGTCTAAAGGAACACCAAATGTTCTACCACTGACAAACCTGGTGTCCTCTCTCTAAATACGATAAATATAATACAAGTTGTAACTTTTATGGCAGTATCAGTTTAGAGTATGGTCCACGGATGAACATCGAGCTTATAGCACTTACATTCAATAGGTCTCTATTTACTGCCTAAGACATACTTTTGTACCTTTGGTTCATCATTCTGCAGGAAGATGTACAAGAGTAACCAAAACACACTTGTAAATGACAAGAAAGCACAAAGGAAGAACCTTTGGCACTGGTAATGAAAGTGCCAAAGAGTTAAAAACAAAAAATCTCAGGTGTGAATGAGATGAAGGCTATGGTGGCTAAATATAGTAGAGATTATGATGGACTTTAGGAAAACCTGCCAAGTCCTTGGGAGAGTGAAGTTATACTATAGAGTAGGAAAAATGCAATTATTCCCACTTACATGACTCGGCTTAAACTTTCACTTGGAGTAAGGCCGGAATACTGTATGTGTGGTCACCGAGGTTGTCCTATGTATACAGATGTGATTTGATGAGAGAGATTACAAGAGGGTTGGAAATTGGAGAGAAAATAGTGAAGGTTACAGACATGTCCATTTCAAAAATATTAAAAGTAACCCTCTCTCTCACTCTCCCCTCTAAAAAGAAAAGATTGTTTTCCATGAAGGCTTCATCTTAAATTATGTTGGCAAATCATGATGTAGAATGATATGAAAAGATTTTACCAAGTTAAATAAGACTATTTGTGGATGTGCATAGCTACCACAAACAACATATGCAACACCATGGGAAAAGTACTCTTCACATAAATGCATCTACACTAGAACTATTACAGCCGCCAACCTATGATTTAGGCATGGTACATGAAGAGGGTGTAAAAATATGATTCTGTATACACTGTCGTTACAGTAACCCATGTAATGGTATGTAAAAAGTTATAATATTTCTGATGGCTTAGCTTTGTGTAGATGCTAAGACACAATACAATAATGTAAATAAAACAAGTACCAGGATGCTATGACACAAACACTAATAAAACTTTGTGCACGTTTTCCACAATCCTCCTCCTTTTCATGACTCTTTTGATCTGTTTGGATAACAGAACACTGAATATACAATAACTCACAGTGACACAGTCATTGTTGTCTGGTACTATTATCCTCCTGCCTTTAGTAATCTTTAGACAATGGCTGACAACATGCATATTTCTGTAACACCATTTTTTTATATAACATAAGCACTCACAATATCCAATGGTTACTATATATTCCAATAAGCCTGTAAACTTTCGCATACTGAAAATCTTAAGAAATATGACTGGACTAATGGTATACAAATTAAATTGACACAGGATGTCCTAATGTCCCAATGTAACAGTATAAGCTTTGAAACTTGAGTCATGTAAGAAGGGAACTGAACTGACAACTGCACAAAACATGAGTGCTATACAGTACTCCAGTGACAAGAAAAAGAATTAAGTTTTGACAAATCCTTCCTGAATACTGTAGGATGAAACTGCATTAAGGTAAGAAATGGACAACAGAGAACAAAGATAAAAGTTATGAAAGATTTCATGGAAAGAAGAATTATTGGAGAATAAAGACAAAGAACTAGTTCTGTCTAGTAATATGGCATAAGGCGAAGAAAACCCACAATGGCAGACAAAAAGATATACCGGTACTGTATTACCAAACTGTTTCGAGTTGTTGCCCTCTTCAGTGGTGAATAGTCATTCTCTCTTTGACTATTCACCACAGAAGAGGGCAACAGTCATCACCGATACTGTATGGTAATATATCTTTTCGTCTACCATTGTGGGTTTTCTTCGCCTTGTTGACGTTCATGCCAGAGAGAACACTCCCCCTCGAACATGGCATATTAAAAAAATGAATACATAACATTAGTGAGGGAGAGAGAAAGATAATAATGTGTGGTAAATAATGGGGAGTGAGAATAATAAGGGCCAGCTAAAAGAAATATTTGCGGCAATTTGCTGCCCCACAGTGACACTCTGTCTTGCCGTACTGTAAGCCTCGGTTGCCCTTGGGGGTTTTCAATATCACCTCTGAGGATCCCTTTATCTTGTCATTTTTATCAGGTGTTAAGAAGTCACCTGCAATACACAGAAAGAGGATGTGAAAGAACAGATTACTACTGTATAGTACTGTACTGACATTTCCAAATCATGGGACTGACATTATCACAGATTACAATTACCATGCATAGTGCAGTAGTCTAGTACAATCTTTGGTAATGTGCCACATCTATGCTAGCATTAAAATGTTTCCAAAAGCTGGTGCAGATCATAATGATGGGGTAAGAAATAGTTTTAATTTATCACCAAAATGCAGACAAATGTCAACTCATTTGGTTAGAAAATAATTTTTAATAAAAATTACCAATCAACTTACACTGCGGCCATTATCTAAAATACCAACAATTAAAACTCAAACTAGAACTACTGTATAGTTACAATCGAGTACTTAGCTCAAACCCATACACTACTAGAAGTTCCAACTCCTATTTTGTGTAACAAGCCTGATACTCACCAGTGAAGGTGGAGAAACTAGCAGCCTGATCCCTCTTGAGACCAGAGTTATAGTCAAAGGTGAGCTCTTCCCCCTTCTTGATGTCCTGAGTGGCGAAGAGAGCCAGGCGGGGCAGGTCAGGGTCCAGGCAATTCACCCACACATTGAACACCACCAAGTTTGGGTCACACTGACAAAAACAAGATCACCACTATAACTCCTTTTTTAATATTTTCTTGTAGATTGGATCAAGAAATTATATAATTATGAGATGGTGTACCATTACACTATCCCACACATAGTACACTACCAACTTGTCTTTTATGTAATTTTTATAATACAAGTAATCTAATACTGCATTCAGAACTAATAGTGCAAGGTGGTCATACAGTATATATAAAAATCATAATAATAAGTACTGTATGTGTGCAATACACCAACACTGTACTGAGAACTGACAGGGTAAAAAATAGTGTAATTCATTACAGTACTGTAAAAGAAATTCACTGAGGCAAGGAAAGGATGGAAAAATCAAAGAAGGTAGAAAATGTTTATGTGAGTAAGTACGAGTAACAAAGAGAGATAGGGAAGGTTTAACTTGTCATAATATGAATAACAGTAATAAAAGGTGAATACTCACAGAGTGATTGATGAAGTGTGAGACATTACCACACTTTGCTGCATCTATGGTGTAAGGATTCTGGTCTCCTTTGTTGTAGTCCAGGTCAAACAGATATGTACATCCCTGAGCATCTGGGTAGAGATTGGGATACAAAAGTAGATGGCAGAATAATGATGAGTTTAGCATATATGCATATGTTAGCCTTTCATTACTTGCTGATGGCATTGCATGGGTTTGAGGCTCTGTGAAATAACCAAGAAGTTTTTCCCACGTATTGCCATCACTGAGAAGGGGTTTGCCTCCTGTCCCTTAAATGACCAGGCCATTGTAGCCCAGCCATAGGCCCCTACATCCCTGAGTGGGGTAATATGGGACACTGATAATGTTGTCTAATACAATACAGTATTGATTACGTTTAGGCATGCATGAAAGTACAAAATATATGTAGTAAACCTTCTTTAAGTCAGCACAATAAGGGCTCTAGTCTTGTTGACTTCTCTAGTTTTCAGATACAGTACTGTATAAAATAAGTGTATATGGTGGTCACCCCCCAGGGAGGAGAGTACTAGACTGGGACACAGCTATGGGGCAACTCACTGCATGGGGAATTGCCTTGATGCCGTACCATACAGTAGTTGGTATTCTTGGCGTCTTAATATTAAATTTCAGATTTACTGGGTATTGTTTGAGTCACCACATTAACAAAAGGAGGTGTAGGGTGACCCCATACCAAGCGAGGCTCAGTATTTTATGGTGCAAGTTGCCAAAAAAAATTCTTTGCTGTACTTCTGAATTTAAAGTTTGGTATTGAATATATTTTTGGCTTGCCAACTCAGATGCAGATCCAACTATGGTAATAGCAAGCTGATTTATACAAGGTTTACTTTACACTCATTATAGTGACTGATAAGTGATAACTCCTCTACATGTGAATAAGTTATATGAATATAACCTCCTCATATGTACTTCATCCCTAATTAGGCGAATATCTACCATAAATGTGTCCTCTACGCTCAGCTTCCTCTGACGTGATCACCTCACCCACATACTCCGTCACCAGGGAGCCCCTTTTGATGTTCTCCATGGCCTTCACCCCCCAGCCCCGACTGTTTCCAGTTCGAAAAATACAGAGTCCGACTGTCCGTCCCTTCTGTACCACCCTATTTACACAATCTGGGCCACACTTGCATAAGTTATTGCATTCATAAATAGGGGTTCCCAAGGAAACTTGTTGCTGTAAAAGAAGATTCAGGAAGAATGTAATTACAGGTCATTTCTGAAATTGTACACAAAAATTAAAAACTCACAACAATAAGGAGAGCATAATAATCAAATTAAGTTTAATATACCTTTCTCTTTCCAGTTAATTCTATCCACATGTATTCAGTTCACGTCATTGTTATGGAAATAATAACAACTCTACGACAAGCAATCAGTATCAACAATATTTCACTACATCCTGGAAACTCCCTAACAATGGAAGGGCATGGAAAAAGTCTCCAGATTTCTTGATATTTCCACCCCTCTTTTGTTATTTCAATAAGACTTATTGACAGAAAAATTCATAGCCCACTGCCTTACCTTGAGCTTACCATATCTGTTGAATGCGACCATAGCGTTCATCTGGTTAGGACAGCAGGACTTGCTACTGCTACAGTCTTCACATTCACACCCAACCACTGGATCACTGGGTATTGTCACACCCTCTCCAGCCTGACAAAATAGATTCACATCATTATCATCATCAATACCCCAATTCCCTTTCTTCAAGGGGTCTCTTGCACCAGTGCAGGACTAGGCTAGGGGCCCAGCTCCGAGGCTATTTGAGCCTTTGGTGGGGTCATTGTTAGAGAGAGGGGTCCCGAACTCTCACCCCCCCCCCTGTATCGTAGGGGATATGAGGCTGACTGCACCATCACAAATATTGTGGGCAATGGGGACGTCACTTACCTACGCCGATTCACATTTTATAAAACTGGCAAATCATCTCTCGACAGAATCTTCAATATCTTTTTTAATTCCATATACAACATAATCTTGAATTTATATTTTATATAGCTTCAATTTTTATGGTACCCAACCATTATTATGTGGCCTAAAATACCGTATTTTGATGGGCCATTTAAAAGATCACATCCTACATAACAATACAGGTTTTATAGTAATATTCATTGCCAACCATACTTGAGAGTCATTGCACCTGACCTGCCTCATGTGATGTTGTTATTGTTTTGGTTGGTGTTCAATCACTGCCTAGGGACAGGAGTACCAACCTTTTATATAACCAACCATACAGTATATAGTAGTATTATATTTGCCATACAAAACAAAATACATAATAAAACACAAACCTGGCTTTGATTGATATAGTGAAATTCAGTAGGTGGAAGACCTAGATCAATGAAGTTTTCAACTGAAAGACAGGCAGTGTCAGTGCAGATGAAATTTATATGTCTCTCCCAGCCACGAAGTTCAGCTAGCTGCTTATTCCGCTCTCTATTCAATTCAATCAACAGTCGATCTTGCAATATCTCTCTTACTACAGATAAATAGCGCTCTTTCTGTTGGAATATGTAGGAGAAAGATGGATCAGAAGTATAAAAAATATTTCAACCAACTTGTGTATTAGTGTTAGAAGAGTGCTATAAATTACTGGTGCAGTCGGCAAAAAAGTTTCATTACCACCCCTACGTTAATTTTAACATCGGTAAGCGTGGTAGGGCTGCTACTCCACCGACTGGGCAGCTGGTACCTCATCATCTGAGACAAGAATAGTCTTTGCCCCGGCCGATAATACTCGGACCGCGGCAGTGACAACTTTTTTATATCAAAAGTTTAGCTGATTTTAATTAAATTTTGAGTATATTTAACTATTCATTATTAAACATAAGGAAATGTGTTTGAGTATTTTAGAATAACCGTGAAATACCCCAAAAAAATAGCACTGGGTGAAACAACGTCATCCCTACTTGAATGCCTATGAGACACTGAGGGAGGGGCACGGAGGGTGGGCCTGGGTGGCCCTCGCGTCACGCCTGACTCGCCAGTCAGGCGTACCAACATTACATCACACTGTTAAAAGGATGGTAACAAAACTTTTTTTGCTGACTGTACATCTGTATCAGTCTAGTAGTCATTGAAAAGTACTTAAAAAAAAAAAAAAAAAAAAAAAAAAAAAAAAAAAATAGAATTAATGATTACATAAAAAATAAAATATACATCATAGTAAAGTCACTCCGCCTTCTCTTGTTACAGTAGGGAGCATAAATTTAACAATTCAAGTATTTGATTCGAAAGTGTATAATATTACCATACTAAAAAATATACCTTGAGGAATAGTCCCCATGGGACATGTTGTGGAATTTTAATTAAAAAAGAAAGTTGGAGCTAATGGCTGTTACCCCTCTTCTTTTAATTGTACATAAATCTTCAGTAATACTCATACAATATACCACAACAAACAAATTATAAGCTTAGCTAGTTAGGTCAGTTGGTGCTTGTAGACTCTTCACTATACTAGGACAAATGGGATTCCTTGTCATAGAAAATCATCTAGTAGGTGTCCAAGCATATTATCATAGATCTATGGAGTAACTATTATAGGTTTTAACTTTTAGGAATCAGTTGTGTTTCCCTATGACAAGAATTATTATCTGGGTATATTCAATGAAAAATGTAAATTATGTTAACTAGTTTTCAAAAGTTTAGATACCTTTCTTGAATAAAGAGCTTTTTCAACTAATGCGTCCACTTCTTTCTTGCTCTTTGGTGTTGGAGTTCTGGAACTCACAACGATCTGTATGGCATTCTGTCTGTCCTTTTCACTAGGTATTATGTGAGCTTGGAATGCTTTGAACAGAATCTCCTTGCTATTGTCATCAATGGGGAACCGGTGATAATTCTGCCTGGAGAATAAACCCAAAGGAAACACAGTAAACTTAAGGGCCATATGCAAGAACACTGAATGTGCCGATAATGGCATGGTACAGGTATGACTCCCTGGACACTATACAGATCTATCGTTCTGGTACTGTGCCATTGTCAACACCACAATGGCAGGCAGACAGAAAGATATGTTTCCAAACAATATCAGCAACAGAGAATGAGTGACATGCGATGGGTGGAGGCCTATTTATACAAGACGCGAGACAAGGCAAGTGGGAGGTAAGGGCGGGGGAGGACAGGTGGCTGGATGGTGGAGGGAGGTAGGGATTTTAAAACAAGATATCTCAAGATAGGTTCTAGTTTGTATGTGCCTTCACAGTTATGGAAATTATTTGTGTTTTATGAATGTACATTGATTCGATTATCTTATGTTTTTATAAATTATTTGATTTGTACAATAACTTGAACTCAGAACAATTGATGGTGTGGTTGTTGTTGTATGAACGAATGCTGCATTATTTATATTGCGAGTCTTGCAGGCATATCTGTGTTCTTTAATGCCTGTGTTTAAATCACCACCTGCTTCACCTACATATGCGAGATTATTACCTTTATACGGAATTTGGTAGACTCCAGCCTTGATATTGGGATAATCGTTTTATATTTACCAACATGGATTTTATAGTCGAAGTATATTTGAAGGCCCGATTTACATCCAATCTGTGACCGACTGATTTGACAACATCAAGGTCAAATACATATGGGACTGCTACATATGACATCTTATAAAGAGGTAGAGGTTTTGGTAGAAAATAGGGTTTCCTAGCTCTGAAATATGCTTTCTGTATGAACCAACTTGGGTACTTAATTTTTAAGAATACTTTCCAATTGTGTGACATTTTTTAGTCTGAAAGTGCAAGGCTACATATTGTAAGGGCTCTAAGGAACACTGAGGAGATGACAGAGATTTTGGTAAAGTCATGGTGATACAAGAAGTGGATGTACAAAACACAATTTGTGGCCTTCCTATATACTGAGAAACTAATGGTATTGTCACTCTTTATTACCAGAACATCTAAAATGGCAATTGTCCATTTGTCTCCCATTCAATTTAACAGTTGACTGACGGGGCTAAGTTGTTAATTTGAGTGAACAAATTATCAAACTTATCCCAAGTGGAGGGCCAAAAAGAAAACAAGTCATCTATATACCTAAGCCATAAAAGACTGGTTGGGACAAAAGTGGGGAGGAGCCGTGATTGAAATTATTCCATGTATGGATAACTGAGAATGGGAGACAAAGGCAGTGAGTCCATACTCATACTGAAGCATTGTAAATAAAATTCATTATCAAAAGAAAAGGAATTGGAACAAACACACAGGTAATTATTTTAACGAAGGTGTCATTATGTGTGTGTGGGTAACTTTTTACGGAGGAATTCCAAGACGTCATGTATGGGGCATTTGGTGAACAGGGAGTCAACTTGTTGACGTTCAAGCCAGTGTGAATTCTCCTCGAGGCCATGGACATTCTGGACCTAAAACTAACGATATTAAAAGCACCTATCACTGTTTGTCATTGTTTCCTGAATGTGGTTTGGAGAGGACTGGGAGTTTACAAATAGGTTGTCACACAAAAAACATCATAGCATGGCCTAACCACAACTGCCCCATGATTTGTCTTTACTCCAAATCAGTCTCATACTGGGGTACTACTGTACAGGTATAACATTTGAACACTTCATTCAGTGAGTGTATTTTGATCATAGATATTTTCACTTTCTATTGTTAGATATCTTGTATTGAAAATGGCTGTCTGTCAAATTACTTACGCTTACCTTAAATTAATGCCTACCAGTCAAACCGAAAAATGAGTATAGATATTAATAACAAAAATATAATACAGTGAGGGGAACCCATTCTTTTCCACCAAAACATATCCAAGTGAAATGAGACTGGACTCTTGAAGAATATCATGAAGGCACTGTTGTAATCTAAGAGACCTGCATTGTAAAACATATAATTTGGAAGGAAAACAAAATTTTATCCTACAGTCACACTGAGAAAGTAAATGAATCCTTCATTAGATTAAATTCAGGGGACAAAAAACTGTGCCTTACTCTTCAGTGTAAGATTCCTCCTGCTTCTTTAGCCTTTCCTTGTAGAATTCAAAGAGGAGATCTTCACAGCCAGTGAGGTTGCTGTGGGGTTCCCATGTGTTGTCTTGATGCCCATACCCTTTCCACTTGACACAGTAAGTCACCTGGCCCTGAGAGAAGTACAATGGTTAGTTACATTGAGAAAATAACAGTTTCATTTCTCTGCCACCTGCATTTAGAAAATGCTCAGGAATTGAGGTAGTGATGCAAAGCATATAATTTCTGGGTGGTAGAGATGCTATAACATCTGAAATTGCCTGGAGTCAGTTCAAGATCTTCATACTATTTAAGATGCAAGAAACTGCCTATGAGTGGCCCTCCAGAATGAAATATAAAAATGGTAAATAAATAAATAAATAAGAAACAGTATATTGACTTTTCAAATACCGTAATACTGTAGTGATGTGAATTTATTCATAATTATGATACCTCTGGAAATTCCTCTGAAGTACCCAATTTACCTGTGTGTATACAGAAAAAAAAATGGATACAGATATACATCCTGTATCTGGCTACCACCATTAACTTGCCAACTTTCTATTTTTTGCATCCACTTCACCCACCTGTGTTTTGGCAATATCTACTATGGACTCCACTTCAAATACATCCTCATCTTCACTTTTTGAGGGAGTCCTGTCCACTACTTGGGATGATTTGACATCCTTTATCAAGTAGTCATCTATCAAACTTCTTTTGGACTTCTTGTATGATGGAGTATGGGACTCATCAGGTTTAAATTCTTTACTGTGGCGTTTTCTGGTAATTCCACAGTTGTTAATGGTGCTATCAGTAACCTCAACCTCATCATTTCCCACCTCGGAGGCCGGAGGGGTGATGCTGATGGTTCCATTGGGTTTCACTGCAATTTTAAAACATAAGAATTCTGCTGTAAAGCCACTGTTACTTACGCCTTCATTAGGTCTAGTTTCAACTTGAAGAGGGAAGTAGAGTTTACAGTAAAATATTAATGAAACAAATTACTGCACATAAACAAATCTTCAATCTAAATCTTAGTGGAAGGAAATCAGAAAGTGTGTTCTGAACTACTGTATTTCTTGATAACTAGTAAATTTTAACATTAAACAAAGCAGCAGAAGTGAGCACAGTAGGGTAATACAACACATGGAGATTTATTCTAGCATATTATAGACTTCCCTCCCAAATAATGACATTTACTTTTACCTGTGGTGATTGGTGTGCCTACATCAGTGATGGGGCTGGCTGACTGGCGGGACACATATGCACCCAACAAATTCCCCATTTCCTGCAGTCTCCCTTCAACCTGTTCGAAATATCGTGTAAATTAATAACATATATGAAGACTAATTTAAAAGGGAATCCCATATGTGTAGCTAGTTAATTATTCATAACAATATCAGCTCACCCCCACCAAATAAGTACTGTACACACTTTCACAACAAAGTTAAGGGTAGTTGTATTACGAAAGCTATGCATTTGCAACGGAAATATACTACGAGGAAATGACGTACATGTACTAAGAAATGTATTTGACAGAAAAAAATTGACAGTAGTGATTATGGACAAGCGCCCGTATAATACCTTATTTTCTTGGTGAAAGGAGGGAAACACATTTACTTATCAGAAATAGCTAAGAATACTCATAAGACAAGAGAGGTTATCTGTGGTACTGTACAGGCATCAGGAGGACAGCCATGATTAACTTTGCCTGTGTGACAGCATCTTAAAATATATGTTTATGGGTAAAATCATCACACAAAGCTCACTACAGTATACTGTAACCTTTACTTTAAAATGAACAAGGCTAAACAAATAATTATAAAATTAAGACCCAGTAGACGCACCTGTTTCAGAGACTCGGCAAAAGGCTTCGTGAAGTCTGGTTCTGGATAAAAAAATATTTTCGTCTTGAACAACTGGAAAGCCTGCTTAGTTCGAGTGAAAACTTCATTGAGTTCTCCGTAAATGTCATTCAGCTTTCCCAAAGATTCCTGAAAGTAAAACAAATCCCATTGAAGAGACACACTATACTGACCATTACACAGTACATAAACCCTCAATATAACAATCCAATTGAGGGTAGGGGCTAAAATTACATCCGAAAATTAATCACAAAAGATAGTCGGTATTTCTATCTCATTATATATAAGGAGTCATTCGGTCACTCATTCAGAGGACTAGAGGTACACATGAATGTATTGAAATCACTGCTTAGTCACTTCATTGCACGGTAGACTAACACTAACTGTACAGACACCACTTCATTTAAAACTTAGTGTAAAACACACACTGCACTTGACAGTAAACAAAGACACGTGTTTGGTTGGCTCATCCCATATACCGAACTACGTTCGGTACATCCTTAAGTTAGCTAGTTTAATTAGAACAAAGAGGTTATATATCCAAAATTCATTAGTAGCCAGATCCGGCTAGGTCCCAGTATTTTGCCCCGGTCATTTCCTGTACTTTACCACAGTTATTTCCCGGTAGTTTGCCCAGGTTAGGTCCCGGTGGTCTGATGTAGTCTAGGTTAGGTTAGGTAAGGTCAAGCTAATTTCAAAATGCCCATTTGAATATGCCCTATCTTGGAAATGGGGCATTTGCAGAGGAAATACCATAGAAGAAAATAGTCTTAGAATGGTCTAACATTATACAGTATAAGAGGGTAATGAAGGTAGAAAAATAAAGGTAATTCTTTCAATATTTACCTTTATTTCTGTTTTTTATCTAATGACTTTCGTAAATTATGCATACACGACGAACCAACCTGACTTTATCTATAAAGGGGCTTTACTGTAATCTTGGCTACGATAGGCAATGTAAACCACAAAAGTACTGTAACGTTAACTTATAGTAAAAACTGCTTTGCATTTCAAAGCATTGTATTTTCTACCTACACGAAGAAGACATTACCATTGTAACACTATATATTCGCTGAAATACTTGCTAACGTAAAGTTAGGCCTAAAGAAACATTACCACTTTTCCTAGAAGCATTGGACTCTTCTTCTTTTTATTTTGTTGCTTATTGTTGCCAATAGCATCATTTGTCTTTTCCACTTTCACTACACAGTCATCACCCATGCTGATTGTAGTCCAACACAGTTCACTATAGTTCATAAATATTCATTGTACAGCATCACACCCAAACAACAATCCCAAACATCAACACTGAACGGCGGGAAATCTTAGCACTGGTTTATGATCAATTTGTAAGTTTGTACCTGCAACGGGGTTTATATACACATATCATGTATAATTATTATCATTAATATATATATATATGTATAATTACGTAAATATATCTTTAATAAGGCTTAAAGCAATGCTCCTTAATGTGTCTACATATCGAAAGATAAATTTTCAACTATAATGTTCAAATTCAACTATGAATTCGTGGCACAGTACTTTTAGCGGTGTAGTGAACTCCCATATTTACACATTTGAAATAATGAAACATTGTATAATATATTAGTTAAAGTTAGGTTAGAAATGGTGCACATCAAGTAAACAGAGGCAGGACAAAAATAAATAAGATAGTGAAAAAATGAGCGACGTTCTGCAACTGTCCAATCCATTTTGACGACAACAACAACAACGAGGTCATCACTCATCAAGACATCAACAGAAAGCCTTGCCTGACACTTCAACAACACTTTACAGTACAGTACTCATCTTCTTATGTAGTTTCTCCTCCATACACCTCCTTCACCAGCAGCTACGTCAAATTTTATACTGTGTGAAGTTCGGGTATTAATTATTTCCTTAATAAGACCAAGAGTCGAATAGCAAAAATCTAAACGGTAATAAGGTGGGAAGAGATTAATTTATTGGAATTATTTAGGTGGTGGAGTTTCTTACTGGCCAATATTGTGTGGTTGAGTTAATTGTAGCTTGGGTTTAACCTAAATATAGGACAAAACACAACCCTAGTTAACCAATATTTTTTCCCTAACTGTTACTGTCTTTTCTGTGATTTATACGAATGTAGCATCCGTTTATTGCTGAAATACTTATGTTCTGTTTTAGCTATAATCAGATCACCCAATCTTGGCCAGGGCCTTGGAGCTTATGATAAACGTAAATAATGAAAATAGGAAAACCCATGCCAGGATTTAGCATGAGCCTAACCAAAGGGCCAAGGCAGACTTCTGGGACCCATTATGTTGTAACAAATAATATTGTGTTGAGGGGCATCAGGCACAATATATATAATATTATTAGTTCAGCAGGTTGCCACAGTCATACTTATCTTAGGTGAGGTAAGAAATATGCTGGATACTATATATTCAGTGATTATTGCGTGTTCTGTAATACAGTACCCGTACAGTAAAATATTAGTTAGAATTAGATTCTAAATATTTAGCCGTAATATTTATTACAAAGTGGATTTTACTTTGACTGCAGGACAAGTTTATCTCAAAGTAGGACACCAAGGAAGGATGGTGACACAGGAGTTGGCTCTGGGGCCCAAGATGAAGAAAATGAAGACCAAGAAAAGTAAAAAATCTAAAAAGAAGCAAAAGAAGGGACTAGAGGTAAGCCATGACTCAAAAATATTATACAGGGACTTGGTTGTATCTACAGTGCCTCCTGTTACCCTATTTCCTAATCTCTATTGGGGCCAATATAATGTTTGACCTTTTCTCAGCTCACACTGTTGCTCCATAAACCGCTCTCATTTACCCCTCATTGGCCTGCAGCTCTCTTTACCTCTGTTTTCTAACCATTATCTGACGGATTTCTTCTTGTCTTCAGCAGTACATCTCACCTTGTCTAATGACTATACCTTATCTTTCACTTCCCTCTCTACTCACCCATCACACTGACTCACATTCTTTGCAGTGATCTTTCATGCAAGTCTTGTTCACATCTCTGTCCTTCCGACTGAACTCCTCTTGCCTGCCTTTTTTTTCCTTACCCCTTATTTGATGTCTTGTATTATCCATTATATTACTGTAGGAGGTAAAATAAAATAATATTACTTTATATGTATATGCCAGTTGAAGGCTTTGGTTTGGCCATGATCTATCTATATTTCAATGCCATGGTTTGCAATTTCCTTATTTAACTCCCTTTATTAAGTTCTTCCGTACAATTTGGAATTGCTGTGTTTTTAGTACCATAGAAATATTTTATCTATTAGAGCATGTTGTAGTACAATGATTTCTATTACCACTACTATCGTGAAGTTAACTTCTTTATCCTTCAGTAAGTAGGCAGTGGGTAGACTGTCAGGTGAAGTCAAATGCTTTTGTGTTTAAGACAAATTCATTTCTCCGTAAAGAGAAGTATCGTTACCCATACTTTTCCTGTTTTAAAATACTGCACCATCATTACTTTGTATTTTTAATCTCTGCAGGGAGGTGGAACAGAGAGTGAAAGCGAGACTGCGGACATGAGTAAGAAACTTTACCCTCTCACCCACTATGTGTCTAACCAGGAGGAGTTAGTTAACCAGATGTTTACTATTGTTCATGGATCCAAACTTGAGGCCATGTTACCTCCAATTCTCAAGGTTGGTGTTGTTGCCATTTTCCACACCTGTTTTATGACTGTGACTATTTTTGTTACATGTCTTCTAGTCACACAAATCTGCAGTTGACATGTAACCATAATCATCCAGTGTTAAGCTTACAGTGCACTGCTAAATACAGTACAGTACTGTAATATGAGTGGAGGGAAGTGGAAACAACGATAAAAGATTTGTAATGTATGAAACTTCTGTTATTTCCAGAGTATTCCTATCAGGGAGCTGAAGAACCTTTGTCTTCACGAACTCCGTGGAATGAGTAAGAAGCGAATCATTGCCAGCATTAATGGTAAGATATATCTATACAAGAACAGCTACTGTAGCAAAACTTATACATCTGAATATGTTAAAGCCTATAATACTTATAATCTTGTCTTAGCTGGGAATGGGGAGTCATCACTATGAATGGAACTCATTGGGTAAACACAGGCACAGCACATCATAAATAGCGAAAGCATAATAAAATACAGTAGATTCGCATATTGCGCATGTTCTCAATGTGCAATTCACCTATTGAGTGACGAACCTCAAATAAGCACCTTTTATTATCTTATGCGTGATGCTTCTACAGCGCATGTTTTTGTGCCCAAGAGTGGCCCAAATCTGCAGCCTTTCCCACAAGCGCGTCTAAAACTGGTTTCTGCTTGAAAATAGCTGCTCCCCCAAACCCACTCTACAACCAGTTTCCTTATTGGTTGTTGGTTATAACTAGCCGCTCCCCCCCCCAGCCGGCTTCTCCCTCGAACTCAGTCAGTCTCCCACTCCCTCACGTCCTGCGTAACCCCCTTGCAATATGCGAACCTACTGTACCAAAATTTCACTTCCTTATTACATCCATAGTTATTTCATAATGATATAAGACTGTAATATTTTTGAGTTAAATATTAATTACTACAAGTACCTTAAGATTTATTAACCGAGTTGGTTTTGTAGGTCAGGTGATGGAGGGATCTTCAGGCAGTGAGGACGATGAAGAAGAGGAGAAGGAAGAACTCCCAAAAGAAAATGAGCCTGATGATAAGACGGTTGGGTGCGTACCATTTGTTCTTTAAACAGCAATGATGAAATTTTCCCTTGAATGCTACCCGTTTCAGGTCCTGATAATTTACTCTCCTGGACTTTCACCATGCAGCAGAGGCCACTCAGCCACTGAATGTGCCTGTTGTACTTCAAAGCAAATTCTAAGTGATGTAATGTACTGAGTGCCTTTTTATATTACTGTAGGTAGTTGCACACAATATAACAGTTAGTGGGTTACCCGAAATGAAGGCGGGTGTGTCCTCAGATGTTTCTTTTTTTATTAAATTGTATCAATTAATTTCAGAGCGAAGAGAAAAACGGGGGAAGAGGAGCAGGCACCAGAGAATTACCTGCTGAAGAAGATAAAAGTGGAGCCAGGGACAGAAGGCAGCAGCTCGGACACAGGCAAAGGTACAGACACTGGAAAGAGTGTCCTTGAGTTGTTAGAGCTGGAGATGAGAGCCAGGATCATTAAGACAATGCTGGGGAAAGGTGAAGATGGGAATAAGATAGCAGAGGATGCCATTGCTGCTGTCATGCAAAGTGCTAAACAAATAACGGGAGAAAACTCTGCTTTATCCAAGGAAAAGAGAGATGATAGAGGTGAAGATACTCTGAGAGATAGCAAAGATGAGGAGAGCAATAGAGAAAAGAGAAGCAGATCAAGAAGTTCCAGAAGCAGCCACAGGAAGCATCATTGTTCAAGAGATGGTGATAAGAGTAGGGATAGCAGGCGGAGGCAGAGGAGGAGGAGAGACAGGGGAGAGGGTGGTCGTGAACGCAGCCGTCGTGGTCGAGAGAGACACAGAGGGACACCACGAGATAAGTCAACCTCTGATCATATCTCAGGGCAGAAAAAGAAGATAACTAGAAAGGAATTTGAGGAACGTATGAAGCGTGCCAAGCAAAATAGGAACTACCGTCAAAGGAAGACTTCTGATGATGATGAAAAAGCAAAGGAGGGTGAAAAGAAAAATGACGATACTATGCTAAATCAAGAAAATGACAACCAGGATGATGACAGTGCTGAAGGCAAAAAGGGTATAAAGGTAACTGAGGGAGAGTTAGATACTGAAGTTAAAACAGTAGAAGAGGGAGAGGGCTCAGAGAAGGAAGAGGGAGAGATAGATAGCAATGAGGAGGAGGAAGAGGGAGCATGTAGCCCCAGTGTTATCTCTAGTCGTAGTAGCTACTATTCCTCAAGTAGAAGTTACAGTAGCAGTAGGAGCAGGTCAAGGAGCTATAGTAGGAGTCTCAGTCCATATAGCAGGAGGAGGAATAGAAGGAGCAGGAGTAAGGGGAGAACAGCATGCTCCCGTAGCAGATCGAGAACTCCAGGATATGAAAGAGACAGAAGAAGGAACCGCACCAGATCACACAGCAGTGACAGACGTGGGAAATCCAGTCGAGGGCATGAAAGGAAGGATAGAGAGAAGGAGGAGAGAATATGCAGATCAAAAGATGGCACCATTGCTAGTAAAGACACCACAAAATGTGCTCAGCAACAGCAAGAGCCTAGAGAAGAGGAAGAGAACTGGGGCCAGAAATGTGACATAGAGTTTGTCGACTCGGAGGAAGATTTTGACGACAATCCAAGCGAACCCAAGAAACCCCAGCCAGGAGCAATCAGCCGAGCATCAGAGCGTGCCAACATCAGCTTCTCACTGCAGAAAAAAGCTAATCCCAGCATCAACCGAGGAGTTGACCTGGATGACTTGCCACTAAAACGAAGTCAAAAAAGTCTCGGTGACCAAGAGCCAAATATTGGGCTTATTGAAAAAGTTAAATCAACAACAAAGGTAAGTGCAGAGATTGTGATCAGCTCTGACAGTGATGGTGAGACTAAGAGTGTACTTTCATCATCTGCTGGAACAGCAAATAAAAAGAGAGATGGTTCAACAGCCCAGAAATTAGGGATGACAGTCAAGGAAAGCAAATTGGATACCCAAACTGCCCAGAGGATGGATAGTGATACGAGTCAAACAGAAACATCACAGAAATCCAAGTGTGAAGGTTTTGTAGCTGTGGAAACTTCACAAGAAGCTGAGAGCAGAAGGCAGTTGGAAACCTCAAATGATAAACCAAAGATAACCAGCACTACTGTAAAGTGCAATACATTTCAAGGCACGGATGACACATCACCTTCAAAGGTAATACATGACATTAAAAACTCCACAACCCATGCAAATGACAGTATGAACACCGTAATTCAAGACAGTAAGGGTGGTCCCAACAGTGAAAAGGCTGTTTGTAGTCCAGCACCACCAGAAGTGGGAACAATAATCAACTCTCTTGATGGTAAGAACTCAGACATGACGGGTCACACATCAAATATTGGTGACGATGAGCCTTCTAGTATCAGGTGTTTAAGAAGAGATATCGATGTTTTTGAAGATAAATGTGACAGTCAAGTGAATATAGGTGCAGCTACAGAAAGCTACAGGGATACATCAGAATTTAATATATTGGAAACAGAGAGAGGGACTGTCAATGAGGACAATCTGGTAATATCTGACAAATGCAAACAAGATGGTGAGAGTGTAATCACTAGTTTCATTGATGCAAAAGCAGAGACTGAGGAAGACACAGGCAGTGTAGAATGTAGCACAATTGAGGTTGCAGAACATGTAGCTGAAGCCAATGTGCAGAAAACTGACATAACCAATAAGAGACTGGCATTACTACCAGTAACAAGAATTGATGGAAAGACAGAATTATCCCAAGAAGTAAGTGCAAGAACTGTATTTACTGATGTCAGTAACTCTTCAGTTGATAGCATAGAGGAAAAGTCAGCAGAAAGTATTCACTCAAACATAGATAAACACAAAGGTGGCACTGAGAAAAGTAGTGAGGTGTTACGGAAGGAGGAAGAAGCTGGAGATTTTTATCGTGGTGTTGACCAACTGGTCCTCAGTGAGGATGAGGAAAGCACTACCACAAATCCTGATGAGTTCATAAGCCATGACACTGTAGTTGAACCAGTAAGAATTGAGACTGGCATTATCCGTAAGCCTGTTGTAAGAAGAGAAAAGTTAGGAAACATTTTTCCTGAAAAATCCTGGACAAAAAAGATAAAGAAGAAAAAGGAAAAGACAGTGGGTGTTCTTGCAATGGAAGGTATTGGCCTTTTGAAAAGCAGCCTGGCAGAGTCTTCTGCACTTATGGCCAAAGAGACTGAGGAAGGAAAGAAAGAAACAGCTGACAACGCTGAAATGGAAGAGACTGCAAGCTGTAGTGGAGCAGATTATTCCCTTCCAGCAGATGAGGGCAACCTTAACACTGTCCCACAGAGTGTCAGTGAGACCACCTTGGAAGATTCCAACTACGAGGTCTATGAAGCTCAGGAGGAAAAGCCAACCAAGAAATCAACCAAGGAGACAGAGATCATTGGTGTTATCGAGACTAGCAGAGACTCGGGACAGGATCCTCCCGATGATATAGACCTTGGGCAGGCCAGTTGGAGTATGAGATGGCTGCAAAGTGAGAAGGTGCAGAAGGTGGTCAGTAACAGTAAAATGTTAAGCCGAGTAAGAAAGAAAATAAAACGCAAGGGAAAGGAAACAAAGATTGTGGCGGAGAAAGCAGAGGATATACAGCCGATCCCAGAACCACAAGTTTCAGTTATTGGTTCAATTGAGGAATATGAACGGCTCTTTGGTATGAAGGCTAAGACTACTGAGGAAGAGGATACAGCCAAGTTGGATGTGGTTATTCAGGAAACTCCAGCCACACCACAGAATGAGGTACAACCTCAACCTAAAGATGCACCCATTTTTGGTTCAGATGATGAGGGAGAAGATAGTGAGGAGGAGGCATTATGGTCCAAGATATTGAAAAAATGATTACATTTGCAAATTGAAGCTTCTAACTTCACAAATATGGAATAATTCATTTTTACATGAAAATAGAAAGTCAATGTACATGAATTCCTTTGGAGGATACATTGGTGGCTCCACCACCCAGTTTAATGAGGCAGAAAGGAGGGGGAGTTATCCCCAGAGGCAGAGAGAGAGAGAGAGAAAACTTGTCAAAGTCAAATCCAATGTGGCTTCAGCAAAATGGATAGTTGGAGCCTTGCAAATATTATAATAGATATTGTACAAATTCCTAACTAAATAAAATACATTTGTCAACATACTCTTATATATAGTTTATTTTCCTGCATTCAAAAGAACATTTGTATAATGCATGTGCATAAGTATGGAAAGCCAACTGAAATATACCAAACACCACATATGAATGGAATACATTTCATTGACTTATGTAAAGTTAAGCACAAGTTCAGCATTATTCATCAGGCTACTTGTTAATGAGTGCTGAACGAAAGAATAAAATGATACATTGCTATCACAGTGCCATCATCTCAATTCTCTTCTTGTGTAACCAGTCCTATCACATTTGGTTTGCACTTGCACATTTGCCAGTGCTGATTATGATAACAACCAATAATCTTTGTTATATAACCAAAATGTGCAGGAACTTATTATGTACGATATAATACAGTTTAACAGGTACTACAGTACTGTATACAGATACCCTGATACTTACTTAAAGGCCTCAAGGAGTCACTGGCAAAGGTGATCTTTTTTTATTATCAGCCAGATCAAGTTTCTTTTAACAAAGCCAGTGGATTATCCTTAAGTCCTGCAAGAAGGAAATTGAGGTGTGAGAGGTTGCGTCTGGACTGAGCCAAAGCAGAGTGAGCCGAGAGTGTAGCAGTCTGGGCAGCAGGAAGGGAACCACTCAGGCGAGAGATTTGTCTGGAGTCTTCTGTCAATGGTCCCTGGAAGCACTGGGTCAGGTTTCTCTCCAAAGATATGTTGGTCTCCCCTGCAGAAGGTGGCAACAAGAAAGTCATCAGTGTAAGACAAGAGGTGGAAAAGCTCAGGAAATGAGAATGCTAGCAATCAGGGCTCCAAGGATATAATTAAGGCAATATCAACATCCCATAATACCCAACTCAAGGATGCAGGGGCCTGAGGCTAGGCCACTTTACTTTAATTAGGTCATTTAAGAGAACCGTGATGTAGTCTGAAAAAATTGGAGGTTACCTAGTCTGTCGAACATTGCCATAAAACACCACCTACATTGAAGGAGATTGTTTTGTGGCATCGACAAGAGGAATCAGAAGACTCCAATTCTAGTACACAATCACTGGGTCCTTAAGAAGGGCTGACAACCCATTTCCAGTGCATGTTCCTTTACATTTTTTAATTAAAACAAAATTTATAAACTCTTACACAATTTTTGATGTAGGAGAGAGTCATGCATGCGCCTGAATTGTTCCTGTGTATGGTATTGTTTCCTTGCACCCACCTCTCCTCCATGTGGTCTCTTATTTACTGAAATATAATAATAATAAATACTGTCGGTACTTATACATGATGTAACATTTATATTTGGTAGATGCCCTTGGCTATGCTACAAGGGGTTTATGTGAGGCAGATGCAGAAATGCCTAAAAGTAAACATTTTCTATCAACAATGAATAAAGTATGGGTACCCCTTTTAGAACACTCTGAAGAGCTCAATGAGGTATCTTTTATGGACAATTCTAAAGGTGTATAACAGTAAATATGTGAAAACAGCACCCTTTATAATCAAAATTAGAAATATTGCAAAGCCTTTACATAAAGTATAAAATAATAAACGGTGAATAAAACCCACTCTTGTTGACGGAAATAATATATTAATCCATACAGTTTCGGTGGACACTGCCACCATCTTCAGTGGTCTAGCGAGAAGAAAGGAATGACATAGATAGTACATAGGTATGAACTTATATACAGTTTGTGGAGTTGGGAGGGAAGGAGGTGTCAGTGGGATGGGGTAGAAGGAGGTGTCGGTGAGGGCAGGTCACGTGTTAATCCCCTTGGGCGTCACCTAGGTGTGGGTGAGGTGAGGTGAGGTGTGTGTGGTGAGGGAAGGGACATTTCTACCAAGGATCTCATTATTGGGTCTAATTTAGACCACTGAAGATGGTGGCAGTGTCCACCGAAACTGTATGGATTAATATATTATTTCCGTCAACAAGAGTGGGTTTTATTCACCGTTTATGATCATCACGCCATTGTGATTTCACCACCATTATAAAATAATAGTTGATCAAATATATACAGTTGTTACTGATAAACAAATTAACATAACAAAATATAGCTACAATTGATGCTACATTTAAACATACAGTATTGTACTGCAATATGGCATAACAGTACAGTACAGTATAAGGGCTACATACCTAATTGCTCTTTAGCTGTGGTGGCACAGAACTCCTCTTCTTCATCTGACTCAGAGGCTTCCCCACTCACAATGATGCCCTGGACCCCACTCATCATTAACAAAGACACAGATACCTCCTTAGTCAACTCAGCCCAAATCTACAGGCTGTGTTTATTACCTTTAAAGAAATGTAGTGACATTATTTCTTTTCTTGGGAGCCAATCAAAGAATATGCAAAAAATATTTCTCTTCAAAAATACCAAAATGACTACAGGTGTACAGTACTAACATCAGTACTGAGGGAAACCAATAGCAATACATTCAACACTAATTTCATATCCCCTATACTTCTTAATTGAGAATTGTTTTCTATGGAACTAACTATTATTTTTTCTATTAATTCCAGTATACAGTACTGTACTGTACTGTACTATCAACTTTATACTGGTAATTTGTAAACCAATATCTAGCTGGGTGCTACTCTCCACACTATATGCATTTGCGATGGAAACCTAGAGGGTAATAGTTAAGAAAAGTCACAGAAAAGGAAGACATTTAAAATTTCCTTCATATTTTGATTGGTGGTTGTTTTTACCTTATGAAGTAATTTCCCAGTGCTACAGTGCATTTTGACCGTGTCTGATTTTCCCCCTACGTTTGCCCAGGTTAGGTCTTAGCTGTTTGCCCTGTTCCAAATTAGCTTCGGTAAGGTCAGGTAACTAACTCCAAAGTGTGTTTGTACCAGTTATACTACATATGTATACCACAAAATATATCTTTTTAACACAAATAATCCTGTATGTATATAGTGTATATATCTACAGGGGATATGACCCAAACATAAAATGTGGGCACTGAACTAAATACTGCTCCACCTGCATTTGAGTCAATGTTTGATTAATCTTTTAAAGAACCTGCTGAGTGTAGTTGAAGATAGCTCAGAGTGACACACAGGCTTGGTTATCTGCTGAGTGCAGATGACCAAGCACACGTGCCTTTGGGTAAGAAAGGCATGCGGGATGCTGATCACCTCAGGCTGACTCAGAGTTACACTGGAAACTGTTCGCTTCCGGTAAGTCTAGCCCTACCTGGTATGTGAATAGAATCTCATTCTGATAATGAGCCTCAAAGGGGTAACACCAAACATTTCCCATATTCTCTTCTCGTTGTACAGAGACTTCTCTTTTAATAAACTCTGACATTACTGAGAAACTTATCACTTCAAAATACCTTAAAAAATATCTTCAAAGAATACCGCTACACCAACGCTACACTAGTCTAACAATCTCAACGATCATCATATCCTGGACAAAACCACCTGAGCATGTTTTCCATTTCTGTGGCTCTTCACCATGTAGAGAAACCCTTCTATATTTTTGTGGTAAACTAACTCAAGCTCCTTGAACATATGCCTCAGCTGGTATTATTCAAGCATTTGTCCATAATCACTACCATCAATTCTATTCTGTCAAATACATTGCTTAATACATATAAGTAATTTCCTCAGGTTATTTCCGTCGCAAATGCATAGCTTTCGTAATACAACTACCCTTTATTGATTCAATTTTCCTTAATCCGCGGTGTGTACAGCGGCCATATTGGTGCGAACAGCCAATCAGCGTGCTTGATTAATGCGCCTCAATTTCAACAGCCACTCAGTGTGGTTGATTAATTACAATGGCTTCCCTTTGTACCGAGTGTCCATCTGTCCCCGAACGTATTCTTCAGTGCTGTTTTGAGTATAACGAAGCCAGTTTAGACTTTTAACGTGTCCACGGAGTATAACAGATGTCGGTAAACTGCCCCACGTGTAATAAAGCCTGTATTTACCGCCATTCTCAAATAAAAAGGTACTGTAATACCAATGGCCACCGAGTGTTTACATCGTCCCGGTAGAATTCTAAGGTTAGCTCCCGGTAGTCTACCCTGGTTAAGTCTCGGTAGTTGGCCGCGGTCCTGATTAGGTTAGGTTAGGTCAGGTAAGGTCTACCTAATTCTATTTAATGCGTTGTAGTGTATTTCAAACGAATCTGTAGTTCATATCTGGCGAAAAATTAGTGTTTTCGGAGATTGGGTGGGGGGATGATATCTCCTAAAACACTAATTTGCAATGGATGTGAATAACAGATTCGTTAAAAACACACTATTAAACATTGCATTCTAAGAACCTTTAGTCGAAAAGATGGTATATTACAGAAGTACTGTGTTTTAGGCTAGGGCCGCGCAGTGTTACCAAATCCGGCTAGGTCCCGGGAATTTGCCCTGGTCACTTTATGATAGTGTACACCGGTTATATCCCAGTAGTTTGCCCAGGTTAGGTCCCAGTAGTCAGCTGTGGTCTAGGTTAGGTTAGGTCAGGTCAGGTTAGGTCAGACTAATTTCCAAATTATGTTTGTAAAACGGGGCATATCTCCGAGAGAAACATCATACTGTAGATGAACCAAAGTGTCTTAGAATGGTCCAAAATAGTGGGTAATGATACTAAAATATACAATATAGTGGACACAGTACTTCTGTATATTTACCGAAAAGACATTATGGACAAACGCTTGAATATTACCCCTCAGCTTAATAAAATTTCCTGAAAAATACTCCAAAACAAACCGTACCTGATTAATGTTCAGTTATTGAAGAGTTCAGCCAATGTCAACAGACATAAAAGTTGACACAAGATACTAAGAGTGCAAGTTTACTGTGTAAAGCAGAAAGAAGACGACTGCTAGGCTATTAAGACCCCAAACTCCCAAAGTCACAAGGGAAAATGAAAAGACAAAAGAGACTAATGAGAGGCGAGAAGTCACGAGTGAATTAGGAAGGTAAAGGAAAGTAGTACTGTCCCTATTCCTGAATGTACATTGTATAACGTTAAGCTATATTATAATACAACATCAGCCTGGCATCATCACAGTTTATTGAATATCTGACATCAGGGAAGCCGAAATTTAAATATATATGAAATTATCTTCTCTCATTTCTCAAATATTTTTTATTGAAGACTAGATATTTATTTGTTAGTAAACAAAAAGCAAAAATGTGTAATCTCAATTTCAGAACTTTATATTGGACGACTAATGAGTGTAATGAATATATTACCAATAGTTAAATAGATTATATATACAATTATACACTATTCAACATTATATGCCCATGAATTACAGTACTGCACATATTGGAAAAAAAAAAAAAAAAAAATTCGCGCTCACTTCTGTCACGTTCAGTTTAGCATACAATTTGGCAACCTGAAAATACCTTTAGTATACGACCACGGTCCATTACCTTCTAAACTCCTAAAATTTTCATTGGGAGGGACTATTATAACATTGATAGGATTAGCAATGAGTTTATTATAAATAAATTGGGGGCATGTACAGAGGAGTGATCATGAGGCCCTCACCACTCCTCTGTTATCATGATTGATGGGTACCGGTAGTTGGGGGACCTTTCTGTTCTGGAATCCGTTCAACGCAGGTTGATAAAACAGGTGTACATTGTACAACCTCTCTAATCTCTCTTATCAAGACCGTTTCTCCTCCTTAAACCAGTTCTCTATCAAAGGCAGACTGCTGAGGACAGATCTCATTCAATGTTATTAACCTCTCACCCATTAAACTTCAAGACCTATTCACCCTAGCTGTCATCGCACCTTGGTAACATGGTTTGAGGGGCCTCATATAAAAAAAAAAAAGAAATTCCTCACACAGCTACTGAAGCAAGAAAACTATTTTTGGTAAATATTGAATGAATTACCATTATTGCGTACGGTTTTTCTACCTTCATTACCCACTATTATAGACCATTCTAAGACTATTTTCTTCTATGGCATTTTCTCCGCAAATGCCCCATTTCCAAGATAGGGCATATTCAAATGGGGCATTTTGAAATTAGCCTGACCTTACCTGACCTGACCTAACCTAACCTAGACCGCATCAGACTACTGGGACCTAACCTGGGCAAACTACCGGAACCTAACCTGGGCAAACTACCGGAAAATAATCGTGATAAAATACAATAAATGACTGGGGCAAAATACTGGGACCCAGCCGGATCTGGCAACACTGCTGCAAAACGGTAATTCTTTCAATAAATACCCTATTTTTCTCTTGCCGCATAGTCCCACTATGGAATTCTCTGCTTGCTGAAATAGTTGACTCCCCCTCTCTTGCCCAATTCAAGACTAACTAACTCATCATCCCCACGATATTCTGTTTAGTACATAGATATGGGCTTCATACACACACCTCATTATGTATGTATATATTTCTATACACATTTACCATTTTTTTCTTTCCAACTCATTCCATGCCATTACAACCAAATTTACAAATGATCTGACACACTCTACCAGTCACCCCAATGCTGTCCCTTTTACTGCATAACTCAATGCCTAATTTGACTGGCGTAGTGGCGTGTCATGTTGTGTTTTCGGCTCATTGATTCTTGGCGTGTCATGTACTGGTGATTGGCAGCCCTACCAGCAGGTGAGTAATGCTATAAGGATAGGTGCCGATTCCACTGTTTCCACAATGGTTTGCAAGCAGCCAAGCACCCTAACGAAAGAAACTGGCCTGTGCTCGATGAGGTGGAAGTGAGAGGACATGACTCTCCTAGTTCCCACAATTCTATATAAATTATATTTCATTGGGTCTAGAAGTCTTGTTTCTTTATACAGGTATATTGATGAGTACAAGGTGACATTTCCATCTCCAGAAATCCCTCAGGGCGAGTCTCTAGACACGTAGTGGACATCATATTTGGCTTTACCTGTGACTACAACCCCTGGAATATTTCATACAATATCAGTCATTGATACACATGTGGTTCACCTGCAACCATTGGAGTGAGAGGAGTACGTATCTCTTCTGTGCTCACACCCACACTCTTCTCCAGTGCAGGCCTACCGGTACCTTCACCACAGGATTACTTTGAAAGGACCTTATTAAGGTGTTATCGAGTCATCTGCCCACCGAAAGGAATTCAAAGTGAATAGTGAGTGTATCAAGTGAAGTGAAGCAAACCTAGTGACACCGGTGCCATGTCAGCTCCCACTGAGGAGCTCATGGATGTCCATAACACCACCAACAAGAGACTAATTATAATTAGATAATTACCAAGAACTAGATCACTGGAACGCAGCGAATCGTCAGACAAGATCAGATGTACCGCCCAGCTCCAGCAAGAACATGACCCCCAATCTCAAGGTGTGAAGGCCTCAATCCTATCTGCTACATTCAACAATCGACCACGGTGCAAAAATTTGCCAACCCAATTAAAGTCTCCCAAGCTCTACACCAGTCACCCCTAAGTAAGTACATAATTGAAGAGGAACAACGGCCGCTGGTTAATGGTTCAGCATTAATAATCTCCATATGGGAACAATATCCCAAAGTTTGCAGTACTCACTGGGGGAGTGGGAAGTAACATGCAGGAGAGCCGAAAAGGACTTGAATGAACACAGGTATGCCAAGGTGGGACCTTTCTCAGAAGACACCATCTTGGAAGACATCCAGGGAGGATTTATGTCTCTAGGTGGGGGAGAAGTGGTATTGATATTGAACCAAACTCTTGATACCTTCTGAATTAACATATAAATTAATGGCTTGCAATGATTAGGACATAATAAAGGATTTCATGCTGCGAGTTTGTTTATTCATACTCTTAAATGTTCGAGAAAGTATTTCATATAAAGTGTGGATAGAATTGAAAATATAGATCTGCTTTAAATATACAAAAAACTACAAGGCATCTAACCTTTCTTTACCAATCTAATGCCTAATAACAAGGATAAACCTCACAGAATACAGGAAGCATCATACTGTATATCTTACCCCAACTTACAGGGTTACAATACATATCTTATATTTAAGGAAATATTGTGTATATTATTCTTGTATATATCCTACTGCAGAAGTTTGAGGTTCAAATTATTTAAAGCACCTACAATAGTACAGTGTCCAACTTTATGTTGATGTGACTAGAAATGAAACTGAAAGAATCATTTCCTTTACTCTTCTCATGACTGGCTCTCCCAGTTCAATGTTCTTTTTATGATACCCGGTACTGTAATATACTCTTAGGCTTAGCATTCTGATTTACATACTGTGTCTGAATTTTTCTCACTGACATGATTGAATAACATTCATGTTGAATATAATCTAAGCAAGTATAAATGACCATGAGTATGAAAGTAGATATGATTGACCGAAGCAGCTCATCAGAGACCTCATATACATATTTATTATCTGAGATTAATGAACACATACTGCAGCTGAAGAAAATTATGAGTTAACACCTTACTGCTTTGAAGGCATTTCTAATGATCACTGAGACAACCCTAAACCTATAATCCCTGGTACTGTACATCAGAACAAAACAAAATATTCCCATTTTGGTTCCTAAAATGATGATCATTAATGTAATCACCATCAAAGCATGCATATAATCCTACAAACTACAGTACAGTAAAAATATACAATATATTACTGTACCAGGATCATACTGCACTCATAATATTTCTCCCTTATAGTACTGTTCTTTCAAATATCATTAAATTCTATCTTTACTCCATCTATCTATATATCTACCAATCTAACTATCTACTGGCAACTACAGTAATTTTTTGTGTTTAAATGGTATGGCTACTACTAAAATCTATGCTGTTTTGTCTTGGGTCAATAATTGGATTTCTCACTTTAATTCTTAATTTTTCCATTGCTCTTTCAAGCTGCTCAAAGAGTTTTGTCAACTGCTGTATTACTGTGTTCCCATCTACTGAATACCGTACTTACATAAGTGGTTAAATCACAAACACAAATTTTGCCACTTCACGTTCAACAATTTACAACTTTACTGAATGTGTAATATTTGTGGGAAACAAATATGTACTGTACAGTACTACTGTAGCCATAGACAGTACAGTACCTGTATAAGTAAATACAGGATGAGTATAATGTCAAGACTGGTGCTTAAAAGGGTGTACAGTACAATTACATCTTAATAACCATGTTATGTTGAAGTTCACAAGCAATAGACAATTTGTTTTCGTGTATTTAGGTAAAATAAGCAAAAACCATATGGGTACTTAACACAGGTATTCTTGTAATAGAATTGATTTGTGTAATATATGTTTGAAATCATGGAAAAAACTTTATGCCCATCCTGTACAACCGTAATAAATTACATTTTCAAGACATCATTACCATCACAGCCCAGATACAGGTTGGTAAAACATTACCTACAGGACTTAAATATTGTTCACAATGGTACTATTTGTCCTTTGATCACAATTCAGCCACTCTGTGTTAAAAAAATAGATTTGCACTCTTGTATACAGTATTCCCTATCTGGCTTTTCTGTCAAAACATTACATTCTTATATTGCTTAAATATTCATTACCCTATAACTGATCAATATAGTTAGTCATATGACTGCGAATCTTTAACTTTATGCTTAATTAAACAGCTGATTATCATGCATTTGTGTGCCAATGCTTCAATACCCTTCTAATACTTCAATGTTAGTACAAAGTGGTAGAAATGTATTCTACTGAGCTTGGCCATACAAACTAAGTACAGTAGTAAAATGAAGTTACAAAGGGGCAGATACTGCTGGACTGTTCAATTTTAACAATTCCTTCAAACTTTACCAAATAATATACAACTTCAGTAATGAATAAAAAAGGTCTATTTTGTACAGAGTAGACTACAGCTAGGAGGAAATGGTTGCTCTTCATTTAGTCTACTCTACTGATTTCATACAGTCCCATTTTCACGGCCTAAAACGAGTATTGTACTGTAATTCTATCAGTCCTAATATCACTTGCTACCGATATTTAAAAGGTTAATCTCCATCATCCACCATTCACTGAGAGTTGGATTTTAATAACACTATCTATAATAAAACATTGCATAAAAATGTAAGATTCACATACATTTTCTAAGCCATTCTAGTTGGAATAGCTTCCCTTCTTTGCCCCTGGCATTCATTACAGTTTTGTTGCTTTTTAATATTCTCACCATCAATACCTGTACCTAGTTCTAACTTAATTTCTGATTAGCTTGATTAGCTTGTAATTTTCAAGACTTATATAAAAAAAAATTCCTTAGATTTTTACACCTTTCTTTCATTTTATCCCATTCCCTATAGCCTAAAACTCAATTTTCACTCCTCTTCATTGTAACCAAACATTCCAGGTTTCGAGGAACCTGACTTCTCTCTGCTATCGCTCAACTGGTGTTCCAGAGTCAGTGGCGCTCAGCTGAGTTCCCTCATAACTCCGTAGGTGGACCTGGGTAAAGTGACACGTCCATAATATATTTTAGAACTCCGTGCAATTACAGTATATTAACTCTATTAGTTTAAATAAAATATGATGACTTTAATTATACAATTATGGTTCTGGAGAGAAATTGGGTGTTGATGATGATGATGGTTCTGGAAGGGGGACATATTCTGATTAACAACTCATGATATCTGTATAATAATGTTGATTAAATCAACCTACAATTAGGCCACTATTCTCTGTTAGCCTAGTGGCCTACACCTTGGGGACAAGGCACACCCAAGGGAATTTATCTTCCCTAAGGGATTGCCAAAATTTATGTTTGGTCTTCTTGTAACTTCTGAATCTAATTACCCTTCTATAAGGAGGAGGTTTAGGAATTACACAACCAAAAGTGATAAAGAGCATGATCTTAGGCTGAAGCATCATTAAGTTTAACTTTTACTCCTGATATATAATTGCACTCTACTGGGGATAAATTTAAATGCAGAGTCAATCATAGGCCTTATATCTTTTAAAATCCACATACTGTACAGTACTGTACATGTATTCTGAATGAGTGTGAGTGAAAATTAAAGTTATTAAAGGTTTCCTTATTTTCCTTTTCCTTGGTTGACAACCATCCCTATTAGCCTATAGGCTACAGTTCTTAAAGGCAACTGTAAACTGATACAAGTAATTAAGAGAAAACTTCCTTGTCTCACCTGAATGTAAATATTGAGCTCATCAGCACGAGCAAGGAAGGGGAAGTTTCCACCTGTCTTAAGATGAGCGAGACGGGCATCAGGATAGCACTTGTAGATCTCCTCCTTCACCGACTGACTCAGGGCCGACTCGTCAAACACGTCAACAATGGTTACACTCACCTGAGGCACACTTCAAATAAAACTATGGAAAAAATTTATGTACAGTATACCAGTATATATAATTATATACCTAAATGCCATGTCAAAGCTTCAAGAAGTCTTTCTCATTAGCCAGCTGTAACGAAACTACTGTACTGTACATATTTTACTGCAACAGCACAATTCACACACCACCATACTCAAAAAGAATTATTACCTTGACATTCTGAGGCTGGACGTAGTCAGGGGAGCAGTTAAGAGTAAGTCGTGAAGCAAGCTCACTCTGCCCAAGGCTCTCCAACTGCAGAAGGGACATCCCGTAGATACCATTACATTATACAGTATTCATAGCTCACTTCATGGTCTTATCCCATTAGATAATGCCATATAAGCAAAATCTGTTGCATCTACTGTACATTAGATTCTCATAGCAGACAGAAACTAGTACTTCCATAATGACTACAAAAAATCACAATGAAAAAGAACGAACATGATTATTAAAAAGATGAATCTTGATGACTATGAGAATTAGCTATCTTTATGCTAACAAATACTGAAAAGACTGATAACCACATGGGTGTTACATACTACATAAAATCCATCACTTTACTCACCCTCTCTACCATAAAGTCTATGGAGTCAGCAATGTTATGGTCCATCAGCTTCCTGGGAAATCGTCCAATGATCATCTTTTTTAGTAACGTCCCAGGCATCATCCAAAACCTGAAGGGAATTACAATAACATATATCATTCTAGTACTTGGCAATAGGGGCCATATGACACTCTAGCAGAAGGAAAATGCACCAGAGAAACTAGCTGGTATTGTATACAAAAATAGAGAATGTTTAATTTTTTGGTGGGAATAACTTCTGAAGTCTGGGAAACTAGGGCAAAGTATTCATGGCTTCTGCAGCAAATAGAATACTGTAGTTCTGTTAAGGACTTGAGTGTCCTGTCCATTGATTTCAGGATATCAACACTTACACTGGGGAGGATTCAGCATAATTGAAGATCTTGGTGTCAGTGAAGGAATTACAGAGTAAAAGGGAGGCCACACGTGGACAATTGACTGTCACCTCTGCAAATTTTTGTGCAAGAAATCCACCGAGTGATGCCTGGAAAATGTACAATAAGATTACCCTATCAGCCAGATGCACGGAATGCTGATACACTTTGTATGCACTAAACATGCTATACTGTAATTATATTTAATGTGTGTGAAATATATGTCATAAAAAATTCAAACTGTGAATGCCAAATTAAAATTTAGAAATTTAATGAACTTTACATTTTTCATCCTGGTACTACACTGACAGATGTAAAAGTGAATTGGTGGGGACATACACTGTAATGATGGACATCTGCAATGCTCATTTCTATCATTGTTGCCTTTGAGCCCATGGCTGGTTAAAATATCCCGACAGTAGGATATTAAGCCATGTACACTGTATTTGACTCGCCATTCTTATGTCAACAAAATTCTGCATCATATAAATTTTTTTCCAATGATATTAATAATTCTTCCTAACAATGTACTTTGAAACTAGAATAAACCTATATACAGGTTAATTAACTCACTAAATTAGATGTTACTTGATCAAAGTCTGACTCACTCCTAAAATATGTGCTCGGTCGATCTCAAGAATGTCTAGGAGGCGACGGAAGCCCTCGCACCACTCCGACACTGTCCAGTACACTGGATACTCAACCTAGAAGTTGTACACACAAAACATATTGTTTGCCAAGTATGATTTTTTCCATTATACAGTACTATTCTTGAGTAACCTAGGTATCTCAACTGAGAGACTGGAAACTATGGGGAAACGTTTTTCCTTTCACATACCCTCACAACTATTCACTAATGCCTTTCCCGTGGACAGTTTTACTATCTATTAATCATATTTTGCACAGTACAACATAAATGTTTTTTTAATGACATGCTTCACAAGCCCAATACTGAACTTACTGAAATGCAATTTCAAACTGTTAATGAAATTACAGTAAACATGATGCTAATCCAATAATCATGAGATCAAGGGTGAATCCAATGGAGGCGTAACTGCTGCATCAACTTGCCGATATGACTCTGTATCCTCGCGCTGTAAGAGGCAGGATCTGTTTGAAGAAACAGTCAGCTGTCCCACTAACTGGCGGTAGACACACTAGAGGACAGCGAACACCACGGGAGCCTGCGTCATACAACTTCCATATCTGTCAAGTAGCAGGTTGGTCACAGTTTGAACTCTGCTTTCTAAAATCACATGCGGTACAGATATTGTGTTTCAACAACACAGCAACAAGGCAGGCACATCAGAAGGCAGTGTACACATTGGGAGGTTACAATCAAATGTAAGAAAATTACTATTTACATTATCAATATAAATTTCTTTCATATTAATAATGTAACTAATTATAAAATATGTACAAGAAGCTTTATTCATGGACAGCATGGGCATTTTGAAAAATTTTCAAAGCACTGGCAAAGCATTATTACAAAATAACAGAAGAGCCACTAATATTTTGAAGATTGAAATAAATGAGCTATAATTTTTTCTATCCTAAGAACCACAATTAATATACTGTACATGATACACAGGCATGCAAATTAAATAAATTGCATTATTTCAGGTAGTGATGATTTAAACTTGAAATTGTCTGAGAGCTCCATCTGACCCTGATGTGGGGTTTGACTTGAGGCTGGAAACCATTGAGTTATACTTTTCATTATCTAAAAATTATAATAGTAGTAAGTCACTAGTAACTCTCACCTTTGTGGCATCATTGTCAACAGCTAGTTGCTTGAGAGGAACTGTACTGCGGAAACTCTTGTACTCTGATGAACATGACAACTCACTCTCAAACTCCATTGTTGTGAGTGAGAGAGAGAAAAAGGGAGTGTGTTGACCTGGAAAAGTAATATGTTTATCTCTAAACCCCTTCAAATACAAATTATACATACTGTACATGACAACATCATTATGGACAAGCTTAATTCAGTCCTATGATAGATACATATACCTACAAAAAAATAATATTAAATACTTATTGCTTTAAAGTGTGAGCATAGTCAAGTGGGATACAGTACAGTAGGACAACTCATCCCTGCCCCCTTCCAGAACTTTCCTATATATATTTTCAAACCTTACAGGAATGTGGGAATTCTATAATGAAGCACTTTCCCCCTACATCACATAACTTGATACAAAATATTCAAGCTTACCGGTACGGCATATTTTCTAGTTCTAATATTGTGTACATGTCTCCTGGTCTGCTATCTTCTATGTTCCACACATTATAACAGTGCAGTACAGAATTTACAGAGGCTCAGCTTCTTGCAAACTTGTTTTACTTAACCTTTTCAGTATCAGGGGTGTCGGGGAAAATTCAACTGCTCATTACCCGATGACGCATATTGTGTCCATCTCCATCGTTATTTTTTTATCATACAGTATTCAAAAAGAACTAACATTCCTCTACAAATTTTTTTTAAATGAGTGCAATACATGAATAAATAAGGTCGGGAGAGTAAATGAAATACGACTATGTTTTTCCATTGGTGAGCAGGGAGAGCAGATTGAAAGAAAAGAGCGGTCCCTGCTCTCTCAGCACGTTAACAGTTGCGGACGCGATATGCGTTATCAGGCACTGAAAGGGTTAACATGAAAAATTACTGACTTTCATTTTAATAACAGAATAACCCTTTTAAGGTGTAAATTAGGGTGCATTGGTTAAAGAAGAGCTTTCTTTGCCTTATTAATGTGTGTAAGATACAGGAGAAAATGAAGCACCAAACATCAGTACAGTATTCCAGGAAACTTTCAGGATTGTATTATTACTTCTTTGAGGTAAAGGCATATTGTTGCTAAATTTACATTGCAAAATATTAAGAACTGAGCAAAGAAGAGAACTTTTCCTCAAAGAAGTCATTTAATAGTACCATCCTCAAAGGTGCTATGTGAGGTCAACTCATATAGAAGCACATCTCTGGTCCATTACAGAGGAACAAGATGGTAATTATCTATTATATTGCCGTTTTCTATTACAACAAGACTATTTTAACTGCATCCCAGCCACCTTGGGCTATAGTAATGAGGAACATGAATAGGGTGACTCCTAACATTTAATACCTTCAAGTACCTCACCTGCCACCAACACCAACAAGGATATACCAACTCCAACCCACTACAGGACTGAAGCATGGAAGGAAAGGATATGCCTGATCATAGTAGAACCCCACTTCAGTTGCACCATTACACTAACTGAAGGAATAAATTTAATATGTAAAAAAATAACTATCTGGAGTCTGTCACGCAGCAAAGATTTCCTCGTTAGTTACTGTAATGTTGTTCAAGACACATTAAAACTTTGTAGTCCATTCATGCTTTAATTAATGTCTCACTAACATGGTCAAATTACACAAGGAAAGATCTACCACTATACCTTACTGATCTAATGTTATCTTTACTGTAGGTGTATCACTGTGTCTGTCACTATCACCTCATTGACCTCAAGGCTCTGCTGTATATTGTTGCTAGGTCGTCTTGTTCATTTGTCCTCTGCTCCTGTTAATGTACGAAAGTTTTCATATACAGAGGTCTTCTCAGATGATTAACCGATTATTCAATTACGATATTGGATAAAAATTGTTGCAAAATACACTGTTGACTGTTAGCAATGACTTCCTGTTGAGAAAGCAAACTGCGACGACTGCTGCGGACTTCATACCGTATTATTATAAAGTATTATGAAGAGATTTAACAGAAACATACTCAAAATTGACAAATGTAGATCATTACGATATTTTCTTGATAATTTTGTTATATATAAATAGGTATACGTAATAAAATTGTGGAAAATAATTATTAATTAAGCGTTTTCAGTAGAGATCCTATACAATCCCGTTACTCCTGTTCGGCAGCCTGCCAATACAGTGCCAGTCAGCCAGTCACTGACAGTCACTGACAGACAACCTTTGCAGACTTTGCTGCTCTTTTTTCACGGAAAAGCTGTTTTACACCTCTCAACTATTTAGTAATTTCCTATCTTTGTGAAAATGTGAAATGCAAGTCGCGCTGCAAAATGGAGTTTAACAAAAACATGACACTTGAACCGTGATCATTAATGTGTGTTCAAGCCTCATCATTTGCACTTTCCGTGACGTATTCATGTAATCAATTAAAGCAAATTGTTTTTTTAGTGTTTTTTAGATCTCAAGAGCCTAATATTTCGGTTCAGTAGAACATTCGGTCTTAATTTGATGTTTTAATTTTTTTAATTAATTTCTTATGTAGCTGCACTGGCCACTAATCAGTAGAAAAAAATACTAGGTTCTTTATATTAAACAATTTCCTGTCCATGTTAGGATGTTATGCAAGAAAGACCAGTTTGATGAAGCAGTGTATAAGTATATCAATGCAATTCTCAAAACTTGTGATCAACACAATGGGTCGCCACGTGTATCTTTGATATAACATAACCATAATACTACTTATCTCTCAACATAAAACGTTATAGTTATCTTTATTTAGGCAGTTAATATCATATAATTTTCTTACGACTGTCTTTACGAACGAGTATAATGGCCTTAAATGAAAGAAGGCCTATTTAAGTAACGAATCAATCTGACACAAGTCCAAAGTATTGTGGTAAAAGGAAGGAATGGGACGATCTGGCACCGCCGCACTACTGATGAACGCCATTTGCTGATAGTGAAGAGGATATTGTTCACATCATTGTGTATTGTTCCATTTTCTTGTAAGTATCTAGCCCATAAGTAACGTACTGACCACAGTATAAGAGCCAGATAAGGTTACAAGAGGTGGCAATAGAATATAAGGAGTATCGATGTGGGTGGATGAAAGGTAATCTTTGATAGAGGGTAATGTAAGGAGTCTGAAGGACAACTCAGGGATGTCAATCTTGGATGTACTCACAACAAAGCAGATGTATGATTTATGATCTACAATGTGTGGTTAAGTAGTTTTATGTAAGGAATGTTGTTGTCACTTTGCTCTTAATTATTAATTGACAGTAATCCCATTTAAGGTATGAACTGTGAAGGGGAAATGGGGTTTGACACCCCTTCGGTCCTGAGTCAAATTCTTTTAGTACTTCCATGGTCCATCTGTTCCTATATGGATAGGTAATAAAATTAATGGGATCACTAAAACTTCACTCATTAAACACAACACCACACTGTACTGTACAGATTTATTGTAGGGACAGTAGAATTCCAGTCCTGTACTGTAGTCATATCAGATAAATGGAAAAGGAGCAATTACATTATATTTTATTTTGCAGGATGAGTCGGCAGCGTCTGCCAGATTCATCTTGATGCCAACGTTCTACCCTCCTCAGTCTCAACTGTTTGGTCAATGTGGTCTCTACCTCAGTCTTATGTGGGTACTTTGAACGATCATATTGGTGTTAGTGAGTGACTGGGTGGAAGAAAGGTGGGTTTGGGGAGGAAGTGGAGATGGTAGGGTAGGGGTCAGTCAGGCACCTGTCTTGAAGTTTGGTGTCATTTGCAAGAAATCAATAGGAATGGAAGAGCAGATTCCACTCTACCTATGGACCAAACAGGCCCAACAGTACCAGACACCACCTATACAAGGACAGCAAATCCAGACCCATCAAATACAGGTTGAACAATTACCAGTACAGCATATACAGCAAGTACAACAAGTAGGCCAAATACAGCAAGTTCCACCAGAGACCACTGATGGGAAGTTTACATGTACAATATGTGGGAAGGGATTTTTGAAGAGAAGCAGCTTAGAGTATCATAAAAAGACTCATACTGGTGAGAAACCCTTCACTTGTGGAATATGTGCGAAGGCATTTGCAAACAATCGCAACCTTGTGGTCCACACAAGGATTCACACTGGGGAAAGACCCTATGAATGTAAGGAATGTGGGAAGGCCTTTACACAGCGGAGTATGCTGACTGTTCATTTCAGGATTCATACTGGAGAACGGCCTTACCTTTGTAGTGATTGTGGAAAATCTTTCTATCAGAGTGATCATCTAACAAAGCATCGGCGCATTCACACTGGAGAAAAGCCTTACAACTGTGATGAGTGTGGTAAAGCATTTTCTGACAGCAGTGCTCTCAGGCAGCACATAAGGAGACATCAGGAGGCTGGGCCATTCAGGTGCAACTATTGCCAGGAAATGTTTGATAAAAAAGTGTCATATGATTTGCACATGATGGCACATAAGGGATTGAAGCCAGAGGAGTGTGGTGTATGTGGTAAGCAGTTTCCAACTAAAGGCCTATTAACAAATCACTGTAAGAATCACTTTAAGGAAAAAGCCTTTAGGTGTGAACTTTGTGATAAAGAATTTATGAGGTTGGTAACATTAAAAAAACATGTTAAATATGCACACGGTCATGGCACAACTACAAGAGTTCCTCCAATTTATGATGACAGACCATCCAGAAAACTGTATGGGGAATCCAAACCTTTCAAGTGTGATGAATGTGATGCCACATTCACAACGAATGGTAAGTTCTTGGCTCACCAGCACACCCACCGTCCCAACAAACAGTACAAGTGTGAGGAATGTGGAATGTGCTTTGCCAAAAGTTACACCCTAGAGGTCCACATGCAGATGCACCAAACAATGACTCCTGTGATGATGCAACCCACTCCCATGACCACTTCAGTAGCCTCTGCTACCTCTGTCATGCCCATCATTACCATACCTGCAGCTACCAATATCCCGCAGACATCTGGGAAACTTGCAACCTACGTGAAAGTTCCTCAGCGATCAGGAGTGATGAAACAAGAGCCACCAAACTATGAAGATCCACTTGCAGTGGCAACAGCTGCTGCTCAAGTCACCCCAGACCTGGTGGAGAATCTCATTATGCCTGAACAACACCTGTCCTATATGTACCACTACCCACCTCCCCAAACTAAGACTGTCTACTCAACCAAGTTTCGTAAATAAAACCTAAACGTTCAAATCATGGTGGTAACTTCATAGGAACAGAATAGCTGTACTGATAAGATCATATTTTAGTAATGACCTGGCTGGTCCATGACAGTGCTGACCTGAAACCACAGATATATAGCTATTATACTAGACTTTGTACTGTACATAGGCTGTGCGATAGAAAAAAGATGATGGACTGTACTTAAGTGCAAGGTGGTGCTGACATAAGGTCATTTGTGACACTAATTGATGGCAAAGTGTTGTTTAGTTCATGAGAAACAGTACTGTAACTGAAAATCCCTCCATTATTGATGTACTGTACAAATTCATAATATTGCCTCACCATCTGACTTCCTGTGAAAATGAAGAGAATGTTCAAAAGAGTCACTCTGAATTGATGTGGTATCTTGGCAAAAAGTGTAACAACAAATTTTAAGGAAAAATTATAAATATATACAGTACAAGAATGGATAAGTTGATATTTCATTATAATGCATTGCACAGTATATACTGTACTTGTAATGCAGTTATTTTCAAAACATAATTGGTAGAGGAAATGAAGTTTCTTAAGTATGCTGATAATCATCTATCTTGCTTCAAAATTATACAGATTTGCAGTATTGTGTATCATAATTTCATAAATAACTATGTATGCTATAGCTTGTGTAAAGTCCTTTGATTGTTTGAAGTTACCCATGGGTCAGTATCTACAGTGCAGGGGCAAGAGGTGAATGCATTCCAGAGATATCCTGTTGTAATGGAATCCGCTTCTATTTATGCTGAATATTATAATGGAGGAAAAAAGAAGACTGCTAGGCCAGAAGGACCTTGTACCACAAGGGAGGAGACAGAGAGGAGGGACAGCAAACACAAAGGAAAAAGAAGGGTTGGAAGTCATACTGTACTTTCGATGTATTTATAAATCAAATAACATATATATACAAATAGATATTGATGCATATCATAAATATGTTCTAGTATGTTTCAGTATTTGATACTGAAAGTGAAGAGAAAGATATTACTTAACAGTACTACCTCAAAAATCACAGTGAGTTGTATAAATTTATGAACATATTTATCCAAGTAAAATATATATATTTCTCTATTATATAAGTAAATATTTCTTGGAAATTGTCATCAATGAGTATTCTTTGTTTATTATTCATGGTTGCATTTTGCTAATTTAAAGTTGCTAAAAGTAAAGATCAAATTAATGATCTGCAGCTTGACACTGTTAGTATGGCATCTTACTGTACAGTATTTTCACCAACCAGTACTAACCAACAACTATTCAGTCTTACACCAACAGCACCCTTAAAGAGGCTCTAAATCATAAATGTATCAGACTGAATAGCAGTTATGAGTGTAGGTTAGGGGAACATGACCTGTATGGTGCTATCTTTGCTGAAGATTACACCTTATTATGGTTTGGTGCTGCTAAATTATAGTGCAATGGTGCTACCGATGTATATGAGCTAATGAATGTATATTATTGGTCCCTGTTTTTTGTATGCATTATAGTATTGTGTAAAGTAGTGTGATGTATTTGTTGGTATGCAGGAATTTGCTTTTTATTTTTCTGAAGCTTGCAAATTACTCAAAAACATTGATATTGCACAGCTCTCCCTAATGTTTGCATTGTGCCAATTCACTGAAGAATTAAAGTTTCTTTGGGGCCATATTCCTTTGAAATTTGATGAAGGAAAGAATTTAGTCCTAGTGTATTTCTAAAACATGGACAGCTACCGTATTTAATAATATTTTGACATAGTCTCTAACCTTTAGGTATCAGGAGTGCTACCCACCAATAAATAAAATTGTCTGGCTTTACTAAAAAATATATACAAAACTTGTCAGTTGTTCTTCATTGGTTAATAATGTATGTGAGTGTTTCTATAAAGGAAGTGTACAGTATGAACATGGTTGTCTTTCCAGCTCATGACCTCTGTGGCAAAATTCATTATAGTACAGTATCTGAGTTTCTGCACAACCACTAAAGGAATATAAGGTGCTGAATAAGAATATGGCTGGGGCTGGCTCTATATTGTGAGTATGTAAACACTTTATTAAGTTGAAAACAAACCATGAGGAGCCTTTCTGTTTTCTGTACTGTATGTGGCACATTGGTTTTAATAGCATTGTGTACAACTATTTAGTTTTTGCTCAGATATATTTTTCAAACTGTAAGTTGCTATATCTGGGTAAAAATGAATCACACTAAGCAATTAAACCCTGAACATTAACTATTTGTTTAGTGGTATTAAGAGAATAATCCCAAAGTTGATGAAAATTAATGGTTGATGTGATAGCAACACTGACATGACACAGAATAACCATTCCAGACCTCATCATCATCTGGCCGATAATTTTTCTTGCATACTACCAAGGATGGGTGAGAATAATATGACTGTAAGTAAAAGAACAGTCTTGTATATTTATCACCCTTTGTACTGTAGTAGTTAATCAGACATCACTGTACAGTATTCTATATTTATTCTGTATCTTTGGCAACTTTAAGAGGTAGGTGGGACATTCCAGGAGCCCATGTATATAGTCCATGAATGTATTGGTATAGGTTTTTTCAGACATTACACCAACATCTAATCTTAACATGGGTCTTTTACGAGTAGTCAAGGGCTATTACAATGAGGGTGATTGCTTACAATTGATGCAGCAATTATATCAGTCCTCATTTCTGCTTTGCCCATGATTTATATTTATGTATTCCTTTAAATCACAAGCTATATCAGTTTGACACTTTTTGAGGTACAGTACTAACTGATGTTCACAACTGTTATTCATTCTGAGTACAGTAATATAATTTTTTACATACAATTCCCAATTCACTTTACCATAATGTTATAAAATTATATCCTCCATATGAAAACTAGTTTCTCTATGTGTGTTGTACAAACACCTGTTCTGTAAACAAAATCAACACTGCCACACTGCTACCATGAAGTTGAGACAATGTAACACTAACTCACCATAAAAGATTGCTAGAGGAAACTACACAAGTTAGTTATTATCACAAGGGATCATTGTTCTCAAAAGAGTTACAATTGGTAATATTAAATTTAATCTAAAGAGTGATAAACTAAAGAAAGGACACCATTAAGGTACAGTAACAGAAAGTTTGGGGATTCTTCGAGGATACCTTTCAGGTAAGCGGATCAGCAAAATTTAATAACCATGAAAGGCCAATAATAGGCAATTAAGGAGAAAATGGGAGACAGACCGAGGGACGTTAAAAAGCAAATATGATGGAAGAGGTTGAAGTATCAATGAGAATGTTTAGTATAACCAAACTATACGGGTGATTAGAATATTACATACATCAATAAGCAGGGTATGTCATCAAGTGGGATGCAGTACTCCCCTGTCCTTAACTTGTGCAATGGTACAGTCGCAGCAAATAGTCCTTGACCAGTCAGTAATGGATAGCCGTGACCAACACAGGAATGTCCGAAAACTCGAAACATTTATGCCCGTACTATCATCAGGCAGCTGACTGAAGCAACGAATCTACATGTTCACAGTTCGAAACAGCTGGCCGCACCTTTCCATCACAGGCTGGTCAAGGACTATCTGCCGCGACTGTACCACAAACATAAATACAAATGTCATAAGTTTATAGTTGAACTTTAAATTTGTATTAATTTATGCCACAACTATTCATCGGTCACTCACATTTCTGTCTTAATTTTGCATATCTCACTGGATACCACAGTTAGATTACAACTAAATTGCCTCAGAGGAGAAGTGAATATTTAATTCATATACCACGGGTGAGACACTATCCTCATTTCCCCTTCTCTTCCTTCTCTGTGACCTGATTAGAAGCTGCACACAGCCTTCACTGCTTTCTCATATTCATTTTCAATAATCTTAAAAACCTATTTGACTAAGACACATGATTTCCTTACTTCCTCCTCATATTCTTTCATATTAACTTTAAAAACTTACCTAATTAAGACACACGTATTGCCTTCATTTCCTCCTCATCTTCCTCCACTTTATTCTGTCTGAAATTGGGAGCACACCAAAATGTTAAGACCAGCATCAGCATAGAGAAACTGAACACACCATAGTGAATATAAATGAGCAGCTGGCGGTGGGAGGCAAAAGCCAGTTGGTCCTCTTCTGGGTAGTTTGCAGTTGCAACCTCTTGTGCAAAATACCAGACTACCAACATGACTGAGTTTTCTAGGAGGACGAGGATGGAGTAGACTGTATAAGACAACCATACGGTTACCTGGAAGAAATAAAGTCTTAAATTCAAGTGTAATTGTAGCCATGACTCTCTCCAATCCCCAGTGACTGTTATCCATGACAGTACTTGCTTACCACTGTGCCCCTGGTAATTCTTAGAGGGCATTTGTGAAGAGACCCTAGGACTATTGTGACCTACTGTATATGTAGTCAACTACCTCAACACTAAAATCTTCAACGATCAGGGTCATAGAACAGATGTGTGGGTTCAAATCGTAACTACACTGGGGAAATTGTGCTATATTGTATACTGAAATAGTTCCAGTATGGCAGGGTATAAAATTCATTATAGGTGGGGAGTTAACCTCATGAGAATTCATTAGGTTATTCAGAAGCTGCTTATAAAAGGGAAATGACTGACAAAATTTCACATGAGAAATATCTTACCTTAATTCTCGCCTGCATGTTAAACTGGATATAAGCAAATATGAAGACAAAGGCACTGAAAAGATAGATGAATATCCTTTGTAGCCCGTGCTTCTGTAATCCGAGTGTCTGGAACAGGAACACCAATACCACGTGTACTCCAATCACCACAAAGATCCACCACTTGAGGGAACCAGCAAAGATAGCCATCACCTCAAACCTGGCCACAAGAAATGTTGACCACCACAGAAATCCCAGGAGCTGTGTGGAGAATGAGTACAGTATATTAATGATGGGAGAACTAATTACGAGATCACTGTCTTGAGAAAGGACATATGTACTGTGCAAACAAATGTAATGTTTTTATTGTCATAGCTGTTTTAGTTTTGAGAGTTCTAAGGATTTGAAACCCAATTTTTTGTTGTACCATCCATAAAATTCATTCCAAATCTCTGAAAACATGAAAACATTTCTCCTGTCAAGGTCATGGGATATGAACATTTCCAGGGTGATATTTCTGAAAGACAAACAGTATTGGGTATTACACATCCTTTCTCACCTGAGCTCTGCATATATGGGAAACATATATTGCTCTTAGTTGTTATGCTGTATACAGTTACATAGAACAATAATAAAAGAAAATATGTTCTTTAAACACACAATCACCCAAGATAATAAATTCATTGGTAAGTCTTACAATTTCTTTCTACCCACCTGAACAAGACAAGGCAGCCTGAAGCGTTCACTGTTATCTATATCCCCATTGATAATCTGTTGGGTGGTAATGGTCTTTTGTTGGGTGGAGATGAGTTTATTGGCCAAAGTCACTAGGGAGAAGGATACTTGCACTATCTCCAGTGGTCCTGTTGGGTTACAACACCTCTTATTTAATTACATTTTAATAAAATTCCAAATGAAGGACATTCAGACAAAGTTATGGTTTATTCACTCAAAAAAATCAATTTGTACTTTTAGACCCTGATAGATAATGAATATATTGTATAAATGAGACAAATGATGATGTAGGAGGTTGAAAGACAACCAAAGACATGGTACAGTACAGTATTGTAATTTATTTATCTCTAAATGTTTTTCCTTGTAAAGTAGGTTGCACTCTTACCCAGTTTGGAAAAGGGCATCTCCTGCTTCCGGAGGGTGATCTTGTAGAGTCGCAGGAGGATCTGTGGAGCCGCCTCAACAAATGCCTCTAGGAACTTTAGTAAGTAAGCTCGACTTGGTTTGTTAAGAAAAGCAAGATGATATTTCCGGTTAGCTGGAAAGAGTGCCATCACCCCATGGTAGATCTGATGTAGGTCCCTGTGTAGTAGAAGAGAAGTATTCTACACTAATAGCTATTGTTCTTAAGGTGACTGTTGTGTGATAATCATCCTACATAAACCAAAGAATAATCTTTAATACAACTTTTATATAACAAGGAAGGGCAAACAGAAAATGGTTCTCAATGAGAAACAGTTATTTAAATCTATATTTGACACAATCTCACCTGAAAATTGGCCAGAGTGGTAGGAAGGGGAAGCCAATGAGCCAGAGGGGTGCCTTTATACAAGCTAGGATGCCTGTATGTGACATTAGGACCTGCGTGAAGGCGAAGAGGGCAAAGAGCAGGCCAGGAGCAAATACCAGACCCAAGGTGATGCTGGCAAATATGATGTCGCCTACGGATGGACACAACCTCCATGAGGATAATGAGGATATTTGTGGTGATGATGGTGGTTATGGACACTTGTGGTGGACATGGTGGTCATACATTTTACTGCACAAATAACAAGGATGTGGTGATGGTGGTTAATACAGTATACAGTACATGCAGTGCTGGTAGTGGTGATGAATATTAATGCTCAATGTGGAGGTGATGGTGTATACTGTAGATACTGGTAGTAGCGATAATAAATATTATTTATATTGGTGATGGTGATGGTGGACATGGTACTAAAGATACTGATGGTGGTAATACTGTACATATAAGAACCATTTGCTATTACTGTAATTTAAGTACATTATATAGGGATGGAGGGCTTATAGGCTCTCTTCAGTACAGCACCGCTGGGTGGACAAACTTTCTATCAACTAAAAAATATACTTAACAGTAGAATGCAAAGTGATGGATTAGATAAACTGTAGAGTAATGAGCTTCAGTAAGGTGTATCAGTCAACTGAACCACAATGGGGGTGGACAGGTTCAAATACTCGCCATGATGAGTGTCAGGTGCTGCATTGCTGTTCTGATTTAGCACAGTAGAGAATTTATCATATATGGGGAGATAACCTCATTCAAAATGAGATTGTAAAGTTATCCAACCTTGATAGAAATGACTAACCTTTTATATAGTCAGTATAGGCAACTCCAACATCTGTTGCAATGTCCAAGATATAAAAAGTCAATTGCAATGAGCGTCCTATTGTGTACCTGGGTAAAGAAGACAATTGAATGAATAAAATAGCATAAAAACGTGTTATATGTTCCCCATTCTGTAATAGATTATAAACTGGAAGCTAAACGGATGGAATGCTGCAATCGGCACCCTAATTGTAAATACAAATACAGTACTGTATATCAAATATATTCGTTGTGATAACCTACTTTAATTAGAATACTCTGGATAACATCAGACGATTTTTCTTGCAATGAGAACTTCTTGAATTTCTGATTGAAAGGAATATAACTTTATTAATCAACCTCTTCTCGCTGAGGAATACTTTAATTACAGTGGCTATTTGTGCATGATTCACCTTTGACTACATGAACTAAAAATCACCAACAGAAAGAAAGAAGTTTCAACAATAAAGTTCAACAAACGTACTTCAAGAAGATCTTGCAGAAGGTCCCACAGCCATGGCAGCAGCACGATGACGAAGAGTGAGAGCCACCCTCCCCAGGGACGTCACTGTCACCCCCAGGATTACCACCACCATCAACCCCGCCCTCTTGCAGGTTTTGGCTCTCCCAGGCACTCTTCATGATGATCACCCTGCAAAGCAAAATTTAGGCCTACTCTAAGGCATGGCGTATGTAGATATAATGTTATTGCATTATAACCACGCAGTGGCTCTACATTAACTAAGTGCTCACATGAAGATAAGAATACTGTTTTCCCAGTTGTTCTATTAGGCATTAATACCCCGTGGCACAAGGTCATGTAAGGATTCGGGCACCCGTCAACAGTTTCCATCCAAAATATTAAATGCTTTATGTACCGGTATAGGTCAAGTCCTGCATTACCCAGAGTATGGTTATCATGGATAACAAAGTAGCAACATACAGTTTTAAGGGTAAACAATAGAAAAAGTTCACAGAGCGATCTGGGCAACCCACCAAACACAAAATATTCTATTTCCTAACTCTAATAGTATATGTCATGTGGGTAACCTGCGGCGACTGTAATATTATCGTAAAGTGACAACGCAAACTCACGGGACCAGTCAATCAATCCTGTGTTATCTTCATTTAAGGCTATAATTATAAAAGCACGCCAAACACGGTAGATTAGTTCACTGCTGATCGCACTCATCATGACATCATTGCAGTCAGTATGGATACAGACGCCTAGATTCAACAACAGCCTGCTTTTGGAGTGCCAGGGAATCTGCTTAAATTTATATTCGGGAACAGACGCGCCCGGATATGGTACAATAACCATTTACCACACTGATGGAAAACACTGCATTTAATGACATAAAGGTTTGGCTAGGTATGGCAGAACGACGATGACGAGAGTAAACAAGCATCCGGATATTTTGAGTTTCATGACGTCAAGCCTGCACACACAAGCATAAAGAGAACGTCATATGTACAGTCGGCAGTAAAAGTCGTGTCGCCTTACTTAGCGTTTCTTGAAGGATAACATAATGGATAATCATCGAACCAACATATTCATCACACAGAAATACAATATCAAAGGGGGCAAATTAGTAAACTACTCTGGATTTTCATTTTACGAGCCTCTGCCAGAAGCTTATATTTCCATAATGTACTTCATGACTGGACGATGTGTGGCGACACGACTTTTGCCGCCGACTGTACAGGAATGGAGTGTACGTGTGTGTGTGTGTGTGTGTTACAACAAATCGATCAATCAAACCATCATTCATGTTTGGGTTCTCCTCGCATAATTTATTACCGTTCTGTCAATAGAACATCAACTAGGTTAAACGGCCTTTCATATTAAAGTAGTTAACATTAACTTTTCGATTTCTAGCAGCACCGTACTCGACTACATTTATTTAGCAGGGACGACTATAATCCAGCAGGTAATTAACATTCTAATCCATATAACCGTGTGATTCGTATACCGTGAAGAATTAAAGTCAAATAGGCCCAGTATATCATTACCTCAGTGCAGTATATCATTCCTATACTTTCAGTTTACATCCAATGCAAATCCAATACAACAACAGTAATTTGTTAGCAAATTTGAGAGTGCCCTTCGATCACTTATATAGACGAAGTAATGGTCAAGAAAATAATCGCATCCTTTATAAGGCCTACCTTGGAATATGCTGCAGTAATAATGGAACCCACAATTAAAGAAACACATCACCAAATATAAAAAAGTACAAAGAGCAGAAACAATATGGATACAATGTCTAATTAAGAGAACTAAGCTACGCTATGATGAAAGACAAGAGAAACTAAACTTACCTAAACTGGAAGAAAGACGAGAGAGAGGAGATATGATTATGGTTTACAAGTGTGTCACAGAAAAAGAAGATTAATATAGAAAACTTGTCAACAAGGAATACATACAAAGCAAGGTCACAGTAAGAAATTAATTAAAAGAAGAGGAGACAAAGTTGTACAGATATAGGCTATAGCTTTCCAAATAGAACGCATTACCGGAAGAAATGGTGTTTCAAAAACATACAGAACTTTGAAGAAAAATATGATAATTGAGTTTAAAAAAAACGGGACATTACGGGCTTGACTGAAAAGATAGAAATAGGTAAAAACAAATAGGTACCGGTATGAACACACACACGAAGACCTCTACCCCGACGACGTGTTTGAATTAAGGTCAATGAATGGAGTCAGGTGATATGACAGAGTGAACAATATGACTAATTAGACTAGACAGAGGGAAAAGGTGGTCAGAAACAGTAGTTTCTCAGAGAGAGAGAGAGAGAGAGAGAGAGAGAGAGAGCTATCAAATTAAGGGTACTTACGTAGGCTACTCTGGTATGAAAATTGAGATGATGGACAAAGATAGAATAATAATTAACGATCTATAAATTCGAGGCGATGAAGTGAAGGAGATCTAACAGTATTGTATATAGAAAGATGAAGTGGAATGGTGAAAAGTAATAATAATGACAGATACCAACCATTTTATCAAGATGAAACTTAGCTACAACTTCAATAAATAATAATTATAACGTGACTACTTTCAGAAATTTAGACGAGTAACATGCCATTGATAACTAATATTATAAAAAGGAATTAATGAATTCATCACTTTCTTCAAGAATAAAAGTAACCCCATAAAAAAAGCAATAATGAAAGAGATATTGACAGGAAGGTTTGCACACGCCTCGGTCAGTGTGTGGTGAGAAAGTTATAACCTCAACATCCAACAATAAAATTCTGCCATTCATAGTTCTACATTTCTTTACATATACATGATGACTTTGATACCCTAGATACCACATTCATTCGACAATATGTAAGTAATGATGCTTAATGAATACTAGCAGCAATATACTGTACAATTTTCGTCTACTCACAGCTGAACAGACACCGCGCCTTTACCCAGATGAAGGATTCGACAGACTGACTGGTTCGGTTCTCTGATGCGGCCTCCCTTCCTTCCTTGTTGGTGGGTAAACATTACCACGCGCTTTTTTGTATATCGCCCCTTTGTTTATCGTTCCGTTATGTAATATCGTTAGTACTTCAATAACGGGTACTTATGTAGTTCAAAAAGTACCAGAGCAATCGATATATACGTACACTTAATAGATAAAAATATCCTTTATTACATAAACTTCTGACTAGCCAGTACACCGAACAAGGCTGGCGAAAAAACGATAAGATAAATAATCTTATCTACTTCCTGTTATAGGTGAATATGACAAATTCCGACCTTCAAACACTTTTGAAGGTATAAATTACTTCGAATCTGATATGGAATCTCTGCTGATGAAACCGCAGGGTCCTCTAATCTCCCTTGCAACGGTGGTCATGTTCCAAAGTTGAGGTAATTTATTCATAATTAAATCAGTGGGCTTTTGGTGGTCATGTCTCATTCCCAATAATTCAGACTATGAATTAAGCACAAGGACAAAACCTAATTACCTGATGAACTCTTTTTAACCAATAAACAAAGGCATAAGTTGTACACATTATAATCTGCATTTGCACTAGCGTAAAAAAACCTAGGGTCTGCTGGACAACCTTCCGTCACCGCCTCACTATTTAATAAGTAATGTTGATGGATGGAGAAATATCGGCGACAACTGAATTCGGGATCATTACATTATACCAGAAAGGAGTGGGATATCGGTGAACCTTCGCAGAAATAACAAGCAGTAAAGAGTGAAAAAGACGAGACTGATTGATTGATTGGTGATGAAAGACTGCACTAGCCTTGGAAGACCCTGTATGACGTTATGGGAGGTCACAGAGGCGGAACATAAAGCACGATGGAAAATTAGTCAAAAAGGAGAGAAGACTAGACGAGAGGAGAGGAGAGGAGAGTGGTTGAGGTTGTGTAGAATCATCTCCCTTATAATTAAGCTACTATAATAGCTAGACTGACTCAACGACCGCAGGTGGTAGTAAACAGGTGATAAGTTTTCTGACCGTAGATATTACTCATAGTTGCTGTAATTTGCAATGTGTGTACCGAGCCGTAATTTCTTAATAGTAGAATGATTACTCACACAATTACGTAACCTGGTTAGTGCACAGTACCTATAACCTTACAAAATTGTAAACCCTCAAAGTATTTCCCACATTTCAGCGGACAATATCCCCCTACGGCCATGGGCAACACTCCAAAGGGAGCTAGGAGCCGTGTCGAAATAAAATATATAAAAATATATAATTTTCCAAATAGTAGATTCTATCGATGTGCCAATTTTCAACTGAAAATTCTCCCGAGTTGCCGAGAAAACGTCGGACTGACAGAAGAAATAACTTTTTGGTTAACACCAACCAAGGTCCCTTGACACCAACCCACAGAATATTATTTTTCACGTGAAACCTTTTTGTGGTTCACAAGTTAAAACTAATTCGACTCTTCGACAATGGAGAAATATACAGTACAATATACTTGGACTAACACCAAATGATTTTGTGTCCTAGGAAAACCTCTATTGTCTTTTTCTATACATTTGTTTACACTCACCTCGTAGTCGGCCAAAGCAGATCCTTCTTGTGTTGCTGGTGATTTCGGAAAATAATATCAATCTTAGTATCTCATCATACTATAGAAAGATAAGCACCAGAAATGTCACAACAATATGGATAGCTTAATCACTTAGTCTTCGGCTAGCATGGCACGGCACAAAATCAAACATGACTCCGTTAAATACTTAATCACACACAGTAGTCACGGGATGTCTAAGTTCTGAGTATACAATGTTGGCCGTATGTGTCACTTGTGTATGCTGATTCCACAGTCCACACTGACTCGTACACCGGTACCACCACAACTATAGGCAGTGACGGACATAAACAACCTTCAGTCTTTATCTCAAAATTTTAGCTCTCTGATAACAGTTATTTGAGGGAGATAACTCGCATCTAACGTAAATTATCATTTTTGAGATAATGTTTACATATAAATTGATAACACAATTAATGATACAAATACGCCGTGAGGAAAATCCTTACGCCTTGCTCCCAAATTAGTCCCAATATAATAACATCAAATTTACTATGCAAGATGTACACTCTCCCAAAATAGTATCGGCATTAAAACGAATGAACGAAAACGACAATAAACGTAGCATTATGGTACATTGCTTTGAAACCTTATAGATAGTGGTATTCCTGCCGATCAGTTGCCAATTATGCATATTCGTATTGCTTCATGAGTCAGAGAAACTATAGTGGATGCAAATCGAAACATATTCGCATTTCTTTACCCATTAAGAGAAATTTCAAATATTATCGTTAGATTTGCCCCTTTCTAATGCTGAAAACTCAGGTAATCCACACCGTAGTTGTCGAATGGTATATAACGTTATCTTTCTTTTTATTTATTTTATTTTATTTTTACTTTTTTATATATATACCTTTACCTCGGGACAGGAGGCCGTCAGTCGTGGCCTGAGACTGAGGCCCCGAGATTATCGAGTGAAGCTTTGAGGTGTTGGTTGCTTCACATGTTTGTTTATACACGTCACTTTCTGGAGAGGGCAATGTGTGTTTGTGTTACTTTACAAAACCTTATTTAGAAGTATGAGAAGAAAAAGCATAAGCCTACTTAATCCTACCCTATGCTATAACTGCATTATATTTAAAACAAAATACTACAGTTACAGTGAATCTACTCAAAGATTCCTTTTTGGTTAAAATCCGATTTGGTAACTTTATTCTCTGGGTTATCATTCTCATTATATTCAATAATTCAGTAAATTCCCCCTCCCCCCAAACCATCAATCATTAAAATCACATAACGTATATCTGTAAAAATGAAGTCACAACTCTTACTCCAAGACTTGCCTAATGCATGAATTATGTATGCTAGATGATTTCACGTTTGTACAAAAATGAGAGTCAACTCATTGCCAACAGGAATACCAACCCCACAGTACAGTCATACATGTAACTTCGATCTTTTCTCAGCAGGATCTAGCCAGCAATGCCGATAATTTTTTGGGAGAGTGTACACTCACGGTGAGGATATAGGCACAAGGTGCACCATTGTTTGAACCTAGCAACTCGTCTGGTTGCGATTCGTCGTGTCAGGGAATCGGAACACAACTTCTGACCGCGAGTGTACAGTACAACCAGCAACATCTCTACACATTTTTTAATTACTTCTCATTTCCCGCTCTTGTACTCTGACTCAGAGATCACGAGTTTCAGTACGAGCCTACCGTAACTAGACGGTGGAAACCAACGATTCTGTGATCTTAAAGTGAGCGACCTGTCATCTTGCAGATGAAAGCAAAAGGAATAATACTGTTGACAGTTCGAAAATATGATGATAGGTGTGCAATGCTGGAGATTGGAGAACCTGACAGCTAATATTAATCAGTCTTTGCGGTTTGAGTGTCCATTGGCTCTATATCAACCTTCCTTGACAATTTACTATGAAACACGTATTTATTGTTCAAGATAGTTGCATTCAACAGTAAATCAAACATATAAAAATCTTAACAAACACCTTTCTTGATTTTCATTTTCCCTCAACAACTCTTATTCTATGTGTTATTTTCATACCGTATGTAAGTTTCATTTGCCCTGAGAAATAACCAGCTAGCCTAAGTTGAGTTCAAAACCTCCTGACAAGACATCAAGCTATTATAGTTGATATTTCTATTATAGTTGATTTTTCTATACTCGATAAAGGAGCCCATACACGCACAGGCCAGCCTGTCCGGCTGCCTGTATAAGCTGGCCCGTTCAGACAAAACAGAGCTTGTGTGGCGAGAAAATCTGCCTGTGCAGTCGGCCTCAACCGTCGCCGACAGATTTTTTTATTCAGGCTCCGGTCAGGTTCAGCAGGCCGTTTGAGCGTGTGTGGGTACTTCAGGCAGTCAGTCCAGACACTAGCGGTCGCGGAGGGGTGAATACATTCGTGTGATAATTAATAGACCGTATACCTCTTTTTGTTTGAGCAGTTTTTATTACTGCAATTCTGCTGCTAGTTTACCACCATGACCACTCTCGTGGATGAACGCAGTTTCTGGTTGGAATTTACCGAAATATATAAAGACAATTAATTGCTCATTGGAAGATAAAGAGCAAAGACTATTCTGACTAACTATTGGATAATACACTACCCTAGTTAATGTTTAGGTAGGGTATTTTCCCATGTTTTGAACGATTTTGACACTCATTTCATTCGGATGTGCTTCATTCTGGAGATCCCCTCTCGGGTTGTTGATTAACGGGGGTTATGGGTGGTGAAAAATACATAAAATTAACTGTCTTATATGCCTAAATTAGTGAATGACAGCATAAAAATTCCTTATTCTGTGGTTGGCTGAATCTATATAGTTACTGTCATTACTGTGACAGCGTGATGGGTAATATAATTACCTCAAGTTACATAAACCTGCCTTTATTCATCATCAGCAATATATGAATACCTTATAAAGTATTTCCTTAAGTGATAAAGTGGTTAGAGGAGCATCCATAGCCACCTTCACTCCACAGAGTTTCGCCAACAGTGAGGGAGAGACGTCTGACGTGAGGCCGACTGAACAGTGTGTGGGCAAGTGAGGCCAGGGCGAAGCCAGCCACTTCAGGCCACCGGGCAGGCTGGCCTGTGCATGTTTGGGCCCCTTTTGCCTGAGGGTATTGTACCAGTACATATAGCTAGAGGCTAATCAAATTAAAACAACTATGAAATAATTAACTATTGTAGTACAGTATTATTCAGTATGCTTTGTTCACCTGTTTTCCAAAGGTTCTACAATGTTTTCATATTTAAAATGACAGTAAAGCAGATAAATCTTCATAGCAGTGTTAGTGTGTCAATGATGAACCCTGTCATTCAGAATTCAAACAAAAGTATTAAAAACAAACATACAGTACAATATTTTAAAATGAAGTTTAATTAAGCATCGTCCACAATAAAACTGACATGCCATTAACAGTAAAATATAAAATTCAACGTTTTACATACAAATACGCCACATAAAATTTTATCCTTTATGTTGTCAATATAAATAACGTACCCTGTTTGAAGGTAACATGATGGCGCACATTTCGCACTATACGGTCTGTTACTAATATCAGTAAACTATACACCATCCCGCAATTTGTACTTGAATTCAAGCACCATTATAATGGAGTGTTGTAGCTACACACACTGACATTCTATAGCAATCTGAATGTTATTACAGTGTACAGTATTATGTCAGCATCACTGCTACTGGACCTTATTAATTAAAAAGTAAATGTATATACAATATAATCTAAAGCACCTATTGGCTCTTCCACATAAAATCTTTCTTTTATTGACAGTCTAGACTCTAGAAGCATCCTGGTAACTTAATTCTATACAACATCCACATCATATGTTTGTAAACACTCTTTGCTAGTACATACAGTATTCCCTTCTTTTTACAATCTACTTACTGCAGTACAGAGTATGGTATGTTCTCCATCCACCATCCATGACATGGAGGATGGTGAAATGAAATAATTAAATGAGGCTGTCAAAGTTTGTGACTGACATCCTTATGACAAAGGGAGGAATGTTGTACTGTGTATTAGAAGCCATTACAATTTTACAGGTACACTATGTATAGCTATAATCACACAGGGTACCCCAGGGGGAAATGACATATTGAAATGAGTGCCTTCAGCAGTCAAAGAGTCACACTCAGCTCTTAGTGGCTAGAGTGAGAAGAGCTAGGAATTTTGTGGTCTTGAAAGGGGATGTGAATGGGAGTGTGACCTAATTCATTTCACGGGGTATGCTGTCTCTATGTGCCATTTCTGGTTTCTTTGTCCGTCCTGGACTTGAAGCCCCCTTTCTTTGAAGTAAGGGAAATGAGAGACGGTATTTTAATTTGCCAAAAGTGGACTACCAGAAATTCCTTTATAATAATTTTAAGTCTTTCCAACTGGACTACCATATGCTAAACTATTGCAGAGTTTAAATAGTCAGATGTAAAGAAGAAATAAAAATTACTGGTTACATACCTTAAAGTAGTAGTGGGAAGGTCTTGAGAACTGACAATGTGGTAACACACTCCTTATATCTTCTATATCACATATTTTTCTCTCACTCTCAGTAAACAAGTAGTTACTATTAGGATCCCTTTTCTCATTGCTATTTTCACAACCAGCACAATGACTGCCTTTCATTTCAGTCCTTTCCATACTTGCTCTGTGATTACTTCTCATATTATATTTTCCCATTATTATTGCAGAACTGTTCTTATCAGTACTTTTTAATAATAATGTATTAGAATTCTCTTCTTGTATCTGGGATATGTTTTGAATTTTAAAAGAACTACAATGAGAAATGGTTGGCATTTGGTAGTTGTGTGCAGAAACTATATTTGAGCTCAGCTCCAGTTCATTAGCAACAACTGGACTAGATTTCATACTTGTTTTGCAGTTACTAATATTTGAGGAGACGGCAGATGGTGTATGAAAATGTTCATTTCTTCCTGAAGATTTGAAACAAGCCATCTTATTATCACTTTGTAGATACAAGGTTTCTTTGGAACCATTTGCTTGTCCACTAATGTACGTACTTTTACAATTTCCATCTTTCTTCTGTCTTCCATTACCATTGCAGCAATTACCAGTACCAATTTCTTGCTTATGTCCTCCACCTGACTCACTATACATCAGCTTTGTATATCCAAGCAGAATTTTACAAGCAGAATTCGGTCTTCCTGTCCTCATCTCCTTGGCAATGGCCTGTTGAATGTGTGGGGTGTCATGAAGACGAGGACTTAGGTGAATGATATCTTCAATGGCTTGTGAGGTGAAGGGACATCCACCAGGTTCCTGTGGTTGGGGCTTCATTTCCTGTAAAGGCATTAAAACACACAAATGAATGATATGCTAAAATATATCTGTGGAAAAATGCTTATAAAAGACACCAGTACTCAATTTCATGGTTACCTACTCCACAGACAGGATAACTCATCACTGACTCTACCATGACTGCTGTACACTACTTTTAGTCATTTGGATGTATTTCTTCATTTTATGCTTACAGGGTAATTTATAGAAAAAGTAATTACTTAGGGCCATTCTTATGTTTAAATTTGTACAATGAAAGCAGCGAGTGCAACTGTGAATCACAGCTTTGTCAGCCTATTTTCCATGCACCATTGCATAGTTCCTTTAAAGCTTAAATACTGCCCTCTTGTTGCCACAGAATAAGGTATTATATTTCTAACCATCTACCAAATTGCAAATTGATAAAATAACCACGCTTGTAGCCTTGTATGATAATAATAATTATATTAATAATTACAATGATGACAATGGTTATGATGTTGATGATGGCAGTGATGTTATCAATCTGTGAATATAGTTACCTGGAGAGCAGAACAAGAGTGAGAAGTGTAGTTTTTCTTGCCTCCCTCCATGCCATACAAGTGCCGAATGCCATATGTGTATCTGTGCCCATCATTGCCTTTCCAGGTATGGCAGCAGCCGGCAGCAGCCCCAGAGTGAGGCCTAGAGTAATAGTGTTCCCAGAAAGCCACATTCTCCTGCCATGGCACCCCTATGTCCTTCAGGAAGAGGGTGTAGCGGAAACGAGCATGGTGGCGAAGACGGTTGTTTTTCACGAGAGTCCTATGGAGACTCTGCATGCAGAGAGGGAAATATTGGACTTGAGATTCTATTTCCTGGTGACGGAGAATTCTGTGAGCAAGAGAGACGTGATAGCCACCACCTCTATACTGCCTCCTAAACAATTTACACAAGCTCTTCTTCACTTGTACCATCCGAGGGTCATGGAAGAAAGATTCCTCTTCATCTGATTCTGACAGTTGTCTTATCCCATATTCTAGAGTTTTCCTGAAGACTGAACATAATAGCTGCATTAAATGCTCACACTGCACTTCTGCCTTGCCTCGAGTCACAATCACATGCCTTCCTTTCACCAAATTTTCAGCCAGGATCCAGGGAACTGAAATAAGATATTCTTTGTAAATTTCCACATACACACAAAGTAAAAACAGTAAAAACAAATACAAAGCCTATAAAAAAAGCAGTATTCTTACTTCAAGAAACTAGAAGGGCATTCAGGGACTGCATAGCTTTACCAAGGGTGAGCATTCTCTCCCCCCAAATTCTTGAAAGTCTATAGTACATTCACAGTCAACCACATTTCACCATCATTCTTAATAACTATGGGGGACATTATCTTTGTGGTAGATCACACAGAAAAGGATAAAGTTAAAGTAGCTGTTAAAATGCAAGAGACAGGATAGCCTGGAAAGTCTTTTGCCATGCAAACCCATGTGAAAGAGACTCAAGATAAAAAAAAGGCCACACAGTTGAAATCTTGCCTATGTACTATAAATAACGTCTGGTAAGAGTGTTATGGTGAACCAGACATTATGCTTGTTAGTTACACCATCTGAAGACCTTCCATTCATTTTATACCAATGTGATTACACTGTATATAGATCTAAAATACTTATGACTTTCCAATATTCATATTTACCTTTTATTTGATGACTGCACACTGTCCCCTTTCCACAGTCAAGCATGTCAGCCGCAAGAACCTCACTTGAAGCTTCTTTTATTTGTAAGAGTTGTTCATGATACGGTGATGCTAACTTAAGATGTTTCAGAGCATACTTAACATGTCTCAGCAGTGTTAAAACAGTACTCTTTACTGCTGCTTTCTCTCCAAGGTAAAGACGATACTCAAAGAACTGACTTTCTGCTTCCATCAAAAATGATTGAAACTGTCCATTTCCCAAACATGCTAACCTGTAAAATATGAAGGGCATCAGATAAAATTAAGAAAAAATAAATGTAATTACATTACTCACATACCCGGTATATATGCAAGATAACAGTTATTTGCAAAGCAGTTTCATAATACAGTACTGTACATAAATAGAGGACAATGTGATGAATTACAATAATGTGTGTTGCATAGCTTGGGCTGACATGATACCCTAATTGTGTTATATAAAATGAGATCTAATTGGCGGCAACCAAGGTTTTAGAGACAGGAATGCAGGCAATTTCTTTCTCTTAACAACATGGCAGTATCATTTCCAAAGAATAAATTTTCCTTAATCGGATTACATTTGGCAAATCAGTGTCCTAAATTCAAATATAAAAGTGCAGCTACAATATACTGTAATAACAAAAAAATATAAGTTATATACCGGTACAAACCTGAGCACATAGTGTGAGCTGCGGTCTTTATGTGAACCTTCTATTAGACAATCTGAGTTTGCCGCAATATTTGGGTGTTGAGACAGGATACGTTGAACTTCTTCCATATCCCCCCAGCACTGCTCCAGCTACAACAGGTTAAGATGGTATAAATATATCACACTACAGTATATATCTGAAGATTCAAATGTCTACAATAATGTACTTAAACTATCACACACATATTGTCTAAATTGTGATACTATGGAAAGCTGTACCTCAATTCACATGTAACTACAAATGCATTATCTATTCCAAAGTTTCTTGAAGGTTGTTGTCAGAAAACCACCCTTATTCTAAGACTGAACAATACAGTAAATCTTATTACTGTACATAGTTATTATGAAATTGGTTAATAGAAAATTATTTACTGTACTTTTCAATTTTGGAAAAATGTAAAATATTTTAACACTGATTCAGTACAACACAATTCAGACACATGCCTAACATAAACAATGACCACTGTTGTGGGTGAGTGGCAGATGCTTACTTATAATGATCTCAGCAGCAGATCTTTGAAGTTTTACTGTATTTTCATTCTCAGCCTCCACTGGGAGAGTGGTTGTGTGATTACTCATTCCTAAGTGGTGGTTGGAAACTCTGCCTGACAGAGTGGCCAAAAGGGTGACCACATATTGTAATGGATGATGATGTTGACACATCCCTATGCCATTCCTTGATAGAAAGCAACATTTCTTTTTGACTTACTTGGCAGAGAAAGAGAAGTCTTGTTTCAGCATCTTTATAGAGAGAAGACAGAGAGATATTTCCCCCTGGTGGTTTAATGTAGAATGTCATACTCCAGCCAGCTGTCAATCAACAGCACAGTACCTCCCTTCCAGAGGTGCAAATATAGCAGACCTGTAAATAAAATTAAAGATTTGTAACCTGTTGTCCTAACAATTAGATTTGCACTTAAAGTATAATCCAGTACTCGGTAAAGTTTAAGAGCCACAGAGAAGGAAAACAAATCGTTTTCATAACTTTTATTGGATAATCCACCATTCCATTATTTTATGTTGAAATATATGGGTGCCAGTGCATTTTGACCATGTTTCATCCACTCCAGCAAAGAGGCTGGATTGAGGGGAAAAACAAGCAAATAACGCATTAAATAATTAATATCTTTATGTTCCAGAGTTAGCCTCACTTTGGTATTTATCTAGACTATAGCCGTTTTGTAACAGCATTGCCAGATCAGGCTAGGTCCCAGTATTTTGCCCCGGTCAGGTCATGGTATTTTACCACGGTTAGTTCCCAGTAGTTTGTCCAGGTTAGGTTCCGGTAGTCTGCTGTGGTCTAAGTTAGGTTAGGTTAGGTTAGGCTAATTTCAAAATACCCCATTTGAATATGCCATATCTTAGAAATGGGACATTTCTTAGTGTCTTAGAATGGTAAAAATTAGTGAGTAAAATAACGTTAGGTAAAAATATTGCAATAGAAAACGGCAATAGAATAGATAATTACCCTAACTAAATCTAACGTAATCTGTACCAAAGCAGTTTATCAGGACCTAACCAGGGCAAATATGTAGGGGATACCAAGCATGGTTAAAATGCACGTTCTCACTGGGAAATTACTTCATAAAGCAAGAAACAACAACAACTTAAACATGAAAGAAATTGGTAAGTATATTCCTTTTCTGTGGCTTTCAACTATTATCTTAATTATTACCATTTAAACTCACACATTCTCAGCAGAACATAGCCCAAAGTGGCAAGCAGCAGACAGTTTTAAAGTAAATGACCAAACCCGTTCTTGGATGCTCTAAAGTTACGTTACAACTGAAGAACTACATCATTATACTTGTATGGTTAATTTAAATACAAACACAAACACAACACATCACTATATAGTCTTTACTTACATACATCATCCTTCCTTAACTTTTATTATTACTATTAACGTGGACATACAGGCAGTAATGGGCCATACATAATAGTGGTGAATAATATCAGCTCCATCCAGCAGATTCCATGGTCATTTTGTACTTTTTGGTAAACATTAAAGTAAACAAAACAAATCCCGGCGCCATTGTACTAATTCTGCCACACTTTTCCCTATAAGGATTCATTTATACCATATACGGTAATGGAGTAATTATATTCCTTATTCTGTAATTGAATACAAAATTAATTTACATATACATAACTCAAATATTTTCATAATAATATATACACATAATCATATTATTGATATACAAGCGGTTGTTGGTAGATCCATATTATTATTACAACAGCAGCAGCAGCAGCAATGTCTACTCGATTGTACGTAAACCTAATTAATTCTCAGATATTACTTTCTGTTGACCTCTTTCTCACTAGCAGGATGTTGTGAAAACTACACGTGCAAAATATAATGCAGTGAATGTTGTAGAAAAATTGGTGTATTGTAGGTGTTGTTATTAAGGGGGTGCGGGAGTAGGGGACAGGCATGGGGGGGTGCGGGAGTAGGGGACGGGCATGGGGGGGTGCGGGAATAGGGGGACAGTGTTGGGGAGGGTAGAAAGCCTGTCCCATATTCCTACAACCCCCCAAGCCTGTCCCCCTACTCCAAGACCCCCCCTAACCCCCCCAAGCCTGTCCCCCTATTCCCGCATCCCCTTAATAAGAGACGAGATCAGGCAGGTCAGGGTAGGCTATATAAGTCATGCTCTCATACTTTGGAAGGCAGTCACCTATAAGCCACTATTACCGATAATTAATGAATAAAGTATTTGTGTGGCTTTTCATATTTTCAGGTATTTCATAATACCAGGTTCTCTATTTCCTGATTACTATTATTGTTACGACTTTTCATATACAAACAACACAGTGCTATTTACATTGATACCCAGTGTCCTACAAATACTATACTATACTGTGAAGTGGCTTAAATGAATTCTTCCAAGCTAGATCACACTGACCATGTAGCCCATTAAAGTAATATGGTACTGTACCTGTAATAGAAGGCTAAACTTGTTCACTTGCTCAATTTCTCTTTTCTGTTTTTCTCAGTTACCCGCGGTACCACTTGGGCAACCCTCAGCTTCGGGTCTTCCTGCCCAACTTTGTGATGAAGCTGATCAAACCTCCACATCCTCAGCCTCCAAATGTTGCCACTTTCATTGTGTCAACACAGATGACCAAATTTGATATCCAAAATTATCTGGAGAAAATATACAAGGTTCCTGTGGCTAGCATCAAAACGCATATACATATGGGTTAGTTTATTGTTTAGATCTTTCTTACATTTTGTTTTATTGTCATACCTAATTATTTCGTTTATATTGCCTTTACTGCAGTTTTGGTTTGTAAGTTGTATATGAGATAACTGCTGTACATCAGAATAGTCTTTTAAGATTTTAAATCAACTTGTCTCAAATCAATGTTCAGTCCATAGAATTTCTCCACTTTTGTATTTTTGAAGTTAATCAATCGTGCAAACTTGTAACTTTGTGGTGAAGTGGATTTAGTTGGTATTCCTGTTATAACCAGTGTACTGGGTTGGAGTTTGGATATCATCTGTATGATACTAAAATTTAAAATTACTGCCTCTTCATTTTCAGGAGAAATCAAAAGAAGCAAGGTTGGAGGATATCTGATAAAAGATGATGATTACAAAATTGCTTACATAACTATGGTGAGTGAGTGAGGCTGAAAGTACTTTTGTTTTGTACTGTTACTGCAATTCTTTGTAAGTACAGCCCCCAGCAAAACTGTCTGTAAGTCATTGAAGAATGAATCTTAAATCTGTAATTTGAATGTAAGGTATAGTCATGTACTCATCATAAAAACATGTATTCGTAGACACATTACATGCTAGTTTTGCCTTAAATAAAATTAATTACATCCATGATCATTCTCCACAGCCCAAGACTGAGACCTTTGAATTCCCAGACCTGTATCCCACGGAAAAGGAAGAGGCAATGGAGAAGGAAATGAATCAAATAAAGTTACTGCAGAAAGATTGGTCTAAAAAAATCCAGCAACACAAGCATCGTCCTGGCATGCCCTCCTGGTTTGGGGCATGACCTCCACATCTCTGGGTTTTTACCGAGCAGGCTGATGTAAATATAGCATGTTTGTAAAATACAGTATAACCATTTTTGTGTTGCATTTTTGTAATATCCTATTGAATTTTGTTTTATCTTTTGATTTTGAACATAGATTTCTTGCCCACTGGATGTAATATGGACGTTTGTGAAGTAGTACCTAATAATTGAACTGATAGACTGAATGAGGGCTGGGAGAAAGAATAGAAGATCCAGAGCTGTAGAGTACTCGTGTTTATTATTTAATATGAGTTTGATGTAGAACTCTAACTGCACAAATATGATGACAAATTATTAGTGTTACTTTCCAATACTATACAATATGTAGCAGGCCATCAAACACATACAGTAATATACATACTAGTTTTATTAACCATGCATCACACTCACTGAATCAACAATTCTCAAGATGTTAACATACTATTTTACTACTACATTTTCAGAATTATGAATTAACAGAATTTACTCCAATACCATAAAAGTATGAGATAGGCACAAAATGAATGTGATGTGGAATGAAGATAACACATAAATGGAAGAAGGAACAAAATATTTTTTTAGCAAGTAACCTGTCAGATAATAAGACATACAGTACTGTTAATGCTGTAAGGCTACTGGCCCTGCCCTCAGCTAATGCCATATCTCCTTACTGTTCTCCCTCTAGACCAGTGGTTCCCAACCTTTTCTTTGTCATCTTCCCTGCTTCCCAACCATATGCTCACCTGTGAACCTCCATAAGAAAAAAAGCGATGCCAGTAAAATTCATAGTACAGTATCCATTTCTGTGACAAATATATTCAACATTCACATGTCCCAAGCCCTAAATCCAGTTTTAAGAATTGTATACCATGAACTTTATGCTGATTTGCATATCTCTTATTTACTTTTACCAGCAATATAAAATTAAATACAATTCCCATCAGTCCCTTCTAATTCTTCATGTACCCTCAGTATGGAACCACTGCTCTAGACTTCACCTGTTCATGAAAGTGTGATCTCTTATTTAAATCAGTGTGTGATGGCATGATAAAGATATTAGTAAAGTAGATACAGTATACTGAATTCTTTAGTGATATTGTGTGGAGGGACAGACATACAGTATGAAATGATGGAAAGGTGAGGTGAGGTGAAGGTAAGCTATTGAATGAGGTTACTGTCATGTGAGTAACACGGAATGGAGGTGAAGTATGGACTTGTGACAATGAAATGAGGGTTAGATGAAGGTAGGTAGGTAGTCTATAATCTATAATGTCCAGTAATATTGCATAAAATAGAATAAAGATGGTCATTATGAAAACGATGCTCAAGACTAGAGCTCCCTCCCAACCTCCCTTACTGTATTGCCTGCGATGATGTGGACAGTACTTTCAAGGCGTTGGCACCCCTTTGGAACTCATGCCACTCCCTTTCAATTCTCCAACTGTTCCTCCTTTCTTTCATTATCTTCCTCTTGATTAAATTTCCTTCATTCTACAGGGTCTTCCACACATAGGGCAGTCTTCTTTTTCCCTATGCAATTCAGTTTCCTCACAGGTACTTTCTAGATAATCTTCAATGAGAAAAATCCGAATTACTGAGGTTGTGATATTGTCACAGGATTACTAGTTTGGCTTTGTACTCTTTTAAGAACAAAATAAGAAACTGTCTCAAAACTGAACCTACCAGAGGAATGTCAGCAGCAAGTAACAGAAGGCTAACACATGGCCTACTTGAAAAGTAAATGTCTTTAAAAATGAAATTAAATCACAAATACAGTACTTCTACAACTGTATAAGGACTGAGACCAGCTCATAATATACAACTGATACCATAAGAACCAAACACAATGGAACACACAAGCATATATAGCATGTAGAGTACATCATTCATGCCATACCAGTCCTTGATCTTGCTACTACAGGGTGTTATTAAATGATTGCCCCCCCTTGCTCAGGCTATACTAGGAGACGTACATAAATAAAATTCGTATTAATATTTAGGGACTATATTTGCGAATTTATATGTACAGTACAAAATTCAATAAGCTGTATTTCCTAAATGCGCCTCACAAACAGCTAGAATTCGGCTTGGGTAGTATTGTAGAACGGCAATGAATTGGCTCCTGCAGCATCAGACCTTCAACTCGATCCTTCATGATCGCACCTACGTGCTCACAAACATTGAGGTCAGGTGAATTGCCTGGCCATTCATTGTTTCCGAAAAAGTCGATCTCATTGTCTCTGAAAAGGCGCTGAGTTGTGAGGGCCTTCATGCAGGGCGATTTTTCGTGAAGAAATGTAGTCTCATGCACATCCAGAACACAGGTAGGGTCTTTCATGAAAGGAATTGCATGCCGAGAGAAGAATCACGGATCGAAAATAGGGTCCATCCTAGCTGGTTCCGCGTGGCTTGATGATCCAGATTAATTTCTTAGCTGAAAACATGATAAACACACCAAGGCAGTCGGAGGACTTGACAACTTAACTGTATCTCTCTTCATCGGGAATCTCATCAAGAGTCTACGACCATATGACGAAATTTTGAGAATTTGGTTTCCGAGTAACATAAACAAAGAATTCGTCACTCACCACCAGGTGCAGAAAATCATCCTCAGACCAAGCATGCAGGAAATTGCAAAACCAAAGACGATCCTCGATGTTCAGCTCCGTCTTTCGAAGATTTCTGTAGCAGCTTCGGAGCTACTTATCTTCCGGCGTCTTGAAGCTTCAAAGACGATGTTTTTGGATTTCTGAGACATCTGTTCAGGTAGGTCACCACTAAACTCAGTCTCTCAGTTTTCAATGGCTTTAATCCAATTTCTCTTCACAAAATCCTCAGATCGCTTAAGCCTCAGAGCAACCCACGAATGAGTGATGAAAGCTGCTCCCGCATCACGAGCCTCACGGAATGTCACGGCACGGATGTGATCAATGTAACGTTTCTTCTCAGAATCTTCCAGAATAGAAGAAGCCATGCTAACCAGTGGACAAAGAAAGATATAAATGTAGATTATGAAGCAAAAAAAACCTTGTCTCTACCTGCTCCCATTTATACTGTGCAAGGGGGGGCAATTATTTAATAACATCCCTTGGAGTAAATCAGAAACAACAATCATCACCAGCATCCCTGGTTACATTCTGAGTAGCTTTCCCATTAAAACAAATTTCACATTTTGTTTTACTGTACTTACTAAAACCATTTAACAATTGAATATACAATACTGCTGAATTATTTCAATGGCTGTAATCTGAACTTTCTCTTATACCTTACAAGGGTTATAAAGAACTCCCAAAGTTGTCAAAGTACTGCAATAGATATCACTTTCTGCTTGTCCTTCATAAAACCCTCATTAATATAATTGATGTAGATGTAGTAATTACCCAAAACATATGAATATTCAACACCAGTATCACACATGCTTGCATAAAAAAATATACATCAAGTGATCTACCTACGGTATGTACTTTGAACCTCTTTACTCAAACACTATTAGTAACAACAGATTATACAAAATATGATGTGTCAGTCAGCAAATGTTGTTGCTGTACATCCTTCCTTCCTTCCTTTTTTTCCCTACCTTCTTTCCTTGCATGCCACCTAAAAGCCAGCTCTGTGTAGTTCATCCAGCTGGGCTCCAAGTCGTTCACCCTTAAACTTGCGCAAATGTGTCTCCTGTAGGGGTCAAGACATAGTTTGTTTAATTGGAAACTCATTTGTCCTCAGAGACTCAAGAGCTGTATGGCCAGTGAGCTTGAGAAATTTCAACAACAATATCAAGACCATCATTTCCCTAAATAATATCATAAATTGCACCACCAGTGGTGCCATAACTTACCGGTACTCTACAGTCTGCTAAAATAATTACATTAATAATGATGGAACAAAACAACACTGTTATCACTGACAATAATTCCTGCCTTGCAAATAAATAAAAATACAGGATATGAAAATAATGAAAACAAAAACAGTACAGTACTCCTATCACCACCACCTCTGCTGACACTTACTATCCTCTTCTCCAGGTAAGCTGACAGGAAGGCCTCAACACCCAACTCTTTGCGAAGAAATTGGTCAGCAATCTCTTCACTCTCCTCTTCTGACTGCATTGCTGCCACCACCAGGCTCTCCTGTGGGTGGTTGGGGGAAATTGAGGTACCATTTGGATTGTAGAATGATGTGGTTATGAAGCCTATGTCAGTATGTTGACTTTCACCAAACTCTTTTTCTACCTTTTTCTCTCTCTCACCTGGATGCAAGCAGGTGCAAGAAGCTCAGAGGCTTTGGTCTGGGCCAGGGTAAGGTCAGTGAAGCTCTGACGTAGGTTGTTAAGCTCCTCCACCTTCCTGATGGCTGCATCTCTACTCCGTTCATACTCATCCGAGCGCTCCAGGGTTGCCTCTGGAGGGAAATAATGTGATTAGTAAATTCAATAACTGTATCACAATATTTATAATTAATTTACTGTAAATCATTATTCTTTGGGTTGAGTTACTGCCTTGAATGAATAAATGTCTGAATGAAAGGAGTTCCAGTGCCAGAATATGAAGCTTGTGTACAATATATCCATTACTGAAACTATATAACTGTTATTGTTATGATGTTGATAAAAGATCACAGCTGATATTATAAAGGCTGAATTTGATTGGTCAAAGATTGTTTCACAAATGTTTTTAATAATGCATCAGCCAATCAGATGCAAGGTACAGTACTGTATACAGTATAACTTGTATACAACTTTGGAAGCATGTATGATATTGGTTGAGGGCATTTAATGATCATCCAGAAAAAAAGAAATTATGAAAATACTGTCCCTATGACCAAGAAAGTTTACCCAGCGCTGTGCAACTCACTAGCAAGGGCTTCATTCTGTGCGACAAGGGAATCACACTGTGCCCTAATGGTGGCCAGGGGGGGCATGGATGCAACCAGTGCAGCCATCTTATCTTCACACTCAAGCAAATCCTCCAGCTCACTACGGCTCAAGGATGACACCTCTGCCAGAGGACCACCTGTATCATAATATACAGTATATACCATTCATATATAAAAGAAACAAGTAGATCATTATTAAGTATTTAACTGATGTTGAGAAAAATCAGATTCATTATCTAACTGGTACTTAAATCTTTAATCAACCTAAGAGGTGTACAGTACAGTATAATGCACAAAAAAACTTATCTAATACCATAGATATATTAATTATATTTACACAAAAGGATACAAGATTAACAATGAATACTGGTATTCTCACAGACAAACAAATCTACAGAAATGATGTGCTTGTTGTCACTAACCTGTGGTAGTGAGGGGGCCAGGGAAAGTAGTATGAGGAGACCCCAGAGAGGTGTCCATGACAGCTATGTTTTGTGTACACCTGCAACAAACAATAATTGTACAAGGAAATGAAACTTATTTCACATGTTTTCCCTGCTTTCTCCCCATTTATTCCTCCAAGTCTACATGCCACCGGATCATATTGTAGCCAACTTGGAACACATCTATGCAAATCCTTACAAACCTATTCTTTCCATATCTTCACTACATTCACATCCTACACTCCCCCCTGATTACCAATCACAATCAGGGTCTAATCCTCAGCAAAACATCTTGCCTACCCTTACAATGATATCCTAACATTATCTAGCATCTACTTCATCTTCATTATCATCTTCATGATCATCATCGTGTTTTCTTCTTCTTTGTCTTCTTCGTCTTTGTCTCTACAGAATGCCACATCAACACTCTTGGCACACAACCTACCTCATTGTCTCTCTTCCAGACAAGACGTCAACAGCCATGTCAACACACATGGCACACAGCCTAGTTCATTGTCTCTCCTCCAGCGGTGTGCGGTTCTTATACCTCAGCAGATGGTGGATATGCCTCACAGCAGTGGCTATATAACCCATAGCTGGGACTATTATACCCTTAGCTCGGGGGGTGAAAGCCTACAAAGCCTAAACAGCTTGTAAAGGAAAATGAAACTTAAGTTTATAAGTTTTCCCTGCTTTCTCCCCATTTCTTCCTCCAAGTCTACATGTCACCTGATCATATGACAGCCAACTTGGAACACAACAATGCAAATCCTTACAAATCCTTACAAACCTAATCTTTACATATCTTCGCTTCATACACACCCTAGAGTAATGCATAGTAACGTATTATGAATGAAACAGTCCAGCAATAACTATTCACTACAGTATCCAGATTCAGTTTCTTCTGATCCTTAAAGATAACGAGGTGGCTGGGGTACATGGGTAACTCTTTTAACTTTAGGTTTTGTATGCAAGGCTAAAAAAGGGTAAATATTGAAAGAATTACTGTTATCACATAAGGTTTTTCTACCTTCATTACCCACTTATTTAGACCATTCTATGAGACTATTTTCTTCTATGGCATTTCCTCTGCAAATGCCCCAGGCATATTCACATGGGGCATTTTGAAATTAGCCTGACCTTACCTAACCTAACCTAGGCCACAGCAGACTACTGGGACCTAACCTGGGCAAACTACCGGGAAATAACCGTGGCAAAGTACAGGAAATGACCGGACAAAATACTGGGATCTAGCCGGATCTGGCAACACTGCTTCAAAACAGTAATTCTTTCAATAAATACCTAAAAAAGTCGGTAAATATTGAATGAATTACCGTTATTGGGTATGGTTTTTCTACCTTTATTACCCACTTATTTAGGCCATTCTAAGACTATTTTCTTCTATGGCATTTTCTCCACAAACGCCCCATTTACAAGATAGGGCATATTCAAATGGGGCATTTTGAAATTAGCCTGACCTTACCTGACTTTACCTAACCTAACCTAGACCGCATCAGACTACCAGGACCTAACCTGGGCAGACTACCAGGACCTATCCTGGGCAAACTACCGGGAAATAACCGTGGTAAAGTACAGAAAATGACCGGTGCAAAATACTGGGACCTAGCCGGATCTGGCAACACTGCTACAAAACGGTAATGCTTTCAATAAATACCGATGTAACTTCCTTTTCTGTGGCTCTTGTTAAATATTTCCGTGAAAACTGTCAAAACAGAGGAAAATACACTTGAAAAATATATTGGATAATTATGGTTGTGTACCGTCTGATATTAAAGTTAAACCCAATATAATTTCCGTACGTTGTGTGCTCTCAATCATATAATAAGAAGGAAATCTTACCAAACAAACCCCTTTCCAGGCTTTCCTACAAGTCACCAACACCAAAGCCAATGTAAAGCTGCTGATGTTGTTGTTGTAAGTTTTCAAGTTTGCAACGGTGGGAGTCAAGTTTTTCCTACCTTTCATATAAATCCAGCTCGGTGATCTTGTTTCATTTATTACTCGCTGTCCACATTTTAGTATTTTACTTTGGAATTTCCTTTTTTTTATTTTTTTATTAATAAACTTTCTTTTTGGGTCAGATGTGATGATTGGTCAGAAAGCGACTGCCTTTTCAACGGCACCTTACCCTTGTTCTCATTCTTATACCTCAACATTTTCTTTGTTTTTTCATTTTGTTTTCAATATCTGAATAAAATCTAGATGGAAGTTTTAAAATGATGTAGATGAGCTGTAAGACTTTGTTATGGCAGGAGCCAATAGACCCTTTTCGCTCAGCTGATTGGGGTGACGTCAGAACCAGTGTTGCTAAGTATGGAAAAATTTCTCTAGACATGGGAAATTCGAGATACCAATGGAGAAAATATATTAAGATTATTCAAAAGTAAATGGGGAAATTTCTACCAGACGAAATATCAAGATGTGGTAAATATGCGACCACGGTACAATGACTATAGTCATTATACCGTGTGTGCGACTATCTTCAGGAGTAAACAGGGAATTTTTGAGGTAAATTCTGATGTCAAAGTTGGAGAAATTTCGTCAAGCAGACTTGGCAACACTGGTCAGAACGTAAACATCCGCCATGCGGCCATTGTGGTGGTATTGGTGGAGACTGTGGAGCTTATAGTAATTAGTAAGGCATACCTCGTGGAGTATTGGTGTATGTGACGGTACCTCCAGTTTAAACTCCAAAAGTATGGGACAATTTACGGTATTTATTGACGGAATTACCGTAACCGTTTTGTAGCAGTGTTGCCAAATCCGGCTAGGTCACAGTATATGCACACGAGAAAATCATAGATTTTGTATGAAACTTTAGTGCCATATATAAGCTTATTCATTCTTATCTGATGGTACACGATCCTCTTCCATTCTGCAGAACCCACTCACTCTTCCAATAAGTATTTGACTGCCCTTGTCTGTGTTCCCATTTTCAACTTACCAATTGCCTGAAGGATATGCTTCACAGGTCCCAGCAATTTTCTCTTGAATAAGAAATGTACTTGCTACAGAATACAGCATTGCTCTCCTTATTTTAAATACTAAATGTGATCAGATGATTCATGGGACTGGGATAACATTACAGTAAAGTTTTGGATTCAAATATGTACACAAAATTATTCACTCTATAGTTGCTAAATATATGTCATTCTAAAACACGTGTATACACAAACTATTCATGTACATACAACTCCCCGACTCTCTTTTAGGGGTCTGAGCATCTGCGCGGCTTCGGCCAACCAGACTCGGGATTGCTCGGACAGACAGTCTGGAGAACTACAACAACAACTATTTATGTACAGTTAACACATACCAAAGTACAGCGTCATTATGATACAATAATGTCGTTCAAGTACTGCACACACTTTAGCACACAGATGTTACATTCACATAACCATCTCACACAACTCCCTCATAACCAGGATGTAAGAAACGAGAGTCACTCACTTAGGGATTCATTACAGTATACTTTTTATTTAGATGACAACAATGTAACAGATATAACGTACAACACTGTATACAAATCACAGACATAGTGAATAGTGAAAGGCTGGACTAGAAATAAATGGGGAAAGGGAGGTGGACTGGAATGGGGTGTATGGAGACGAAATTGATATAAATATGAGGGAAATAGGTGGTGAAAAAGTTTGTACCCTTCCATCACAACGTTAAACAGTTCACCTCCCAATTAATACAAAAGCACAATCACAGTCGATATAATCAAACCAGGAGATGAAATGGAATTTAAAGCCATTTCATATTGGATGCACTGTTCATCCTGCTGTGGAATACAGTAAAAATGTTTAAAATGTGACTGGTAGGAATGTTATCAAACTACGAGCCATAGGCAAGACATTCGAGGTGGTGACTATGGAGAAGCACCGGTACGATGACTTTGTTGTTTGTCTATGGAGTCGTCATACCGGTACAACTCCATCATCAACACCACCAATGTTCTTACATTTGGCGATATGTTGCAGACTTTTTTTTTCAATTGGTCATTCAGTTGTACAGGTATCACCACATCCATTATTGCTTACTTTAGTAATGTTTAAGAAACGGAAAAAGAAGTGTTTGCTTGTAACCAATGCAAAGAGAGTAAAGATGGGTGATTAGCAAAATATTATTCTTCAAGAGCTTAAAGGGCATAATAAAAATTTTGGATAAAATTTGCAGAAAGTTATGTTTTCACTCATGTTTGTTAATTACATTATTAATATAATGAGAAGTAGCACAAAGCCTGGAAGAATTATTTGGCACTACAATATGCATTGAATTAGTAGAAAAAGGAGTAAATACAAAAGGAGGAAGAATAGAATACAATATGAAGATAAGCTAAAGATGGTTGTGGGACAAGATAGAAGGAAGAATAAAAACAAACAGGAAAATTGGTTGGACCAGAGAGTGGGGTTTGAGATGTGAGGGTGAGGTCAAGGCTCTGGGCAGCACCACCTCCCACATCAGAGATTACTTGCCAGGCCCTAAGGCCCCCCCCCCTCCCACAAGACAACAAGAAGCATGGGACATGGGGGAATAATCTCAGATAAAGCTATAAAAATGAAAATATATACTTTTATTAAATATAATAAACATTATGAAATCTCAAAAGGGTAGATATGTTCTTTTGCTTCACCTAAACCTAACATTGAATATCTCACCAGAAATCAGGTTGATTTTAGTCATGAACAGCCAATTCCTAAGTACCTGAATAAGTAAAACTTGACTGGACTGTAAAATGATTTAGATAGCTAAATTATTTTGATATGATTGTTGAATGGTGTCATGGCTAAGCCTTTGATGACTTGGGATATGGAACCATGCGGTAAATGTCAAGACTGATATGTGTGAGTATGACGGAACTATTGTTTATCATCCACTATAAAATCAACTTATATTTTTTCAATATTTAAATTTAAATAAATCATCCAAAAGCCTATAGGGACAATGTTACAAATAATTAAGTAGAATAAATTATTGCCATGGATAGAAATATTACTCATGTTTATTAGGTAGTATCCGTTCTCGGTAATGCCTTTGGGGTGGATAGGTAGGTCCCTAGTAAAGCCTTATCAAATGAGATGAGGATATTACTCTTTTGCCTTGATCAGCCCTAAAGGAGAGTACAGATAGGAGCAAGGCATCAATCCACATGATATGTGTTGACATATGTAACTACAGTATTTTACACATTTTTAACAACCTTTCATGATGTAAACAACCATTTCAAAATAAATATATCACAACCAAAAGAAGTTACATTACTATAGGCCTATCCTGTTAAGTCAGATCTTAATTTTGCATGACTAGTCTTCAGGGTGTAGGGAAAGAAGCACCACACGAGGGGAAACATTTACTGTATGACATTTGGCTCAGTCCTCATGTGGTGTTTCCCTTGGTTGGCATAAGTTGGCGAAGATATAAAAGGTATTGACTTAAAATATTGGTGTACCCAGGATTCTTGAAGAGCAAGAACCATCAGATCACCTCACAATAACCAAAAATATTGGCATGGACTCGACCTAACACTCTAGTGGTTCGCAGTTTATCGTGCTATCCACTAGTTAGTTCATGATAAATTATTAACATATTATCTAATGAAAGTAAATTATTCACACTACATACTCCATGTATAAAATACTGTACATAATACACTTGTTATACCAAAAAACTATGCAGGTATGGTTATTGAATGAGTCACTCACTTCAGTTGGTGTTCTAAAAAACAACAAATCAAAAGAAAATGTTGTGGCAGTTTCTTCGTGACTGTGTACGACCTTGTCATCACATAAGCACTTGTCATTAACTAAGATTAAAATAACGTCGCATCAATATTTCAGTTGCAATGTGAGCACCATCATCAATGACAATCCTAACAAAAAATAAACCCCTACTGTGCTTCAACTTGGCCTGCAAGTTGGTTCAACTTCATACAAAAATAATTCAAATTGTATACAAAGGAACTACAATGTATGAACAGAGCAAAAAACTGGTAAAGTCTACCAGAGTGGGGCAGAGTGCTGTTAGATGACAACATCCTCGATGGGATCTGAAGGAAGCCGTGCCCTGAGACCTTGTGGTACAGCCTGGTACTCTGTGGAGCAGGAATATTGGGTGAGTGAGGTGTCTCCTGAAAAGGCAGGCTTACACTGAAATTAATGTGAGTAACATAATACAGTACACCAAAAAAACTTACCGAGAAATAAAATATACAGCATATAGGAAGATATAAAATGCTCATCCAGTTTAGTCAAGGTACTGTACTACTATACTATAAGTACAGTATTATTGTTAGTTCCATGCAATTAGTTAACATGCACAAAATAATTCCATAAAATTCTAGTTTCATAACCTGAGTTATTATAGTAACTTTTCACATATATTATTATTTAATGAGTTTCAAAATTATCTAGTGTTGAGATTTCTGTGCAATTTACCAATGGAAGAAATGCTAAAACAAAAGACCATAGCAAATGTAATGAAAAGGAAATGTTACTTATATATTCATGTATCAAGAAGTCTGGAAAAACTAGAGCTCCACAGAATATAAACTCAGATATTAAAGACTAGACAGTATCTATCCAAAGCTAGTAAGACACTAGTGTAATAGGAAAGTAACATCTGACAAGGAACCTTTACTGAAGATATCGGGCTACTGACCTTTCCTGTTACTTATACACAGGAAAAAATTTAAAAATGTGCATAATCATGAAAATGAAATAGAATAACAATGTCTTCATAAAGGCTCCTCTCAAAATTATGCTTTTCCCTTGCACACAATTCTACTGTGTCTGAACTGTACTGTATGTACTTATAAAATTATTAGTTTTCATGCACTTAACCTCTGGTACCTGATATAGATATTCTCATGCTCTAAGAAATCAGACATTTTTGGATTATCCATTCAATGATCTTGCTGGAAACTGGTTCAAGTGCTTAATCATCAATGGCTCATATAAGAAAATATTGTAGTATGGCCAATACTGTATTCCCAACAGCAACATACCTCTGAGATCACAATGGTTTGAAGAGTTTATTTGTACAGCTTTTAGAATTTAGAAACATTTACAGGAGAGAGGTTAGGCTGCATGAGAAAATATACTACAAACATGCAAAAAACAAAGCAACTTATTACATCAATAGGTGAGGGTCTCATTGGATGAACTCTCAATCAAGGTACATGAACTAAATTATGCAAAAATTACTGTCAAATGCAGAAACTAGTGCTCATCAACAAACTGTTTTGTGTTAAATCCTCTGATCAAAGATAAGGGAGGTGTGAGTCTGTTGGGACATATGTAAATGAGATTGGATAGAGTTAGACCTTGTAGTACTGTAAGAATCTGGTTAAGCCCAAACTAGGACTGACCAGTTTAGATTATTTGAGGTTATTCTTATGATATCTTGAAATAGGATTATTAATCTAAGTTTTGGCAATTTTAGCATTTGGAATGAGAACAGGAATTGGTGGGGTAAGTTGTTGTGATCAAATATACCATTCCCCACAAAATTGGTTGCTTTGTTTGTTCTCCATTCCCCTGGACCCATCACCTTCTCCAGTGTGTTCAATGTTGTGGGTGAGGTTGTGCGTTAGTTCACCCTCTCCCTGGTCACCCTTATCTTCCTGCCCTGCCCCCTCCCCCTGCCATCCATCCATATCATTGGGGGACAGGGGATAGGGGGGCAGGTCAGGGTTACAGCCCGGGGTTGCTCTGTCCCGGCTGGCCGACTCTTCATCTGTTGACGAAAATATGTGTAGAGGATTTAAACTGGGGTCAAGTCCAAAAGTGGGAAGGAAGAGAAGAAAGGATCAAGGAAGAAAGGGAAGAGGGATGTAAGTGGAAAAGGGAAGGAAGGAAGGGAAGAGGGAAGTGAAGAAGGATGGAGCAGCAGCTAAAGGAAGGAGGAAGCAGAGAAAAAAAATTGAGATGGAAGATAAAAGAAGTGAAAAGGAATGGAAAGTAAAGAGAAAGGAAGAACAATACTGTATAATGAGAAGGGGATTAAGATGTACAAGCAGAACAAATGGTGGAATGTCAGTACAGTACAAAGCAAGTACAGATATGAAAGACAAACGAGAAGAGACCGAACCCTGATAGGAATAACATTGAGAACGAATACAGGCACCGAGAGCAAGCACAGGCAAAGTCGCAGACAAATTTTCTTGGTACACACTCTGGGAAAGTGTACCAGCTAAAAGGAGACAGAAATAACACAACCAAGCATCATGGCACAAACAGTCTAGGGATTCATTCACTTGGTTTGAAATCCCTTGAGTGGTGAGAAACTAAAGTCATGTCCATTAATGTAATGTTATGAGCTAAAATAATATGAATATACCTACAGTAGATAAGAGGAGTATGATACTGTATTATGCAGTATAGTATTGTAAAAGCAATTTTCCCATTTTGTATATTGGCTTACTGTGTTCTTTTTATACCAAGAAAAAATAGTGGCAGAACTTGGTATTTGTTACTTGCTGTAAAAACAACACAATTAACCATGCTACAAACTTACAATTGGGAATGGGGTCATGGTCTTTATACCATAATTTTACTGGCCTACTGTACCTTGGTATTGAATTAATTATGGTAACTGCACATGATATTATTTCACAATACATACTGGACAACTTAAAAACAAAAATTATAATAAGGAGTTTAAGCAGCAACTAAAACTATTCCGCTTAGTAATGGCAACATCTGAAAGCAACAACAATAAACAATACAATTATTACAATTATCACAATCACAGTTCAGTACTATTCCTTGGTTTGTTGTCTCAGTTAACCAATTATACTGTAAGATTCCAGTCTACCCAAGAAGCTTCAACAGTACTAAAACTACTAGTTATTATTACTATTACTATCTTTATCTTATCTACTTCTCTCATGCTATCCTTCAGTCCTGAGTTGACCACTTTCGGCTCTTGCACTGCCACTAGATTTTTTTTCTTCCCAATAATAAAAATCTAAAATCATCCCTGTCTTACATCTCACACTTAGTTGCTGACATTTACATCTTACATTTTAGCCACCCATCTATCCCTATGCAACTCCCCCACATCTTCCCTACTTGGTTTCTTCTTCACTCACTTGCCTGTATCATATTAACACTCACACCCACTTGTCCAGTCATCAATGCCCGGGCTCCCAACTATTAGTACCAACACCCAACCCTCCACCTCACCAACCAACCTGTGCTGGATATGGGACGAGAACGGTGGCCGATCTTGGCAGATAGGAGTGAGAGAACCCCTAAGCTGGCGAGGATGGCAGCACCACCACAACAGAAGGTCAGCACACCACGATAGTACCAAGAACACTGAGGGCAGCACTTCCTGTAAGGGGTAGCGGTGGTCAAGCTGAGGTGGGCAGGGGAGGACAGGTACGGGATAGAGGTAGAGTTAAGGTCAGAAACAAGGGATGGAATAAGGGTAAATTGGGAGCTGGAAGGATCAGGAACAATAGAAAGAATTGGGTCTGATGCAAGGGAAGGGACAAGGTCAGGGAGATAGGAGGAACCTGATGTGGCAGGGGATGAGAGACAGGGAAAACCTGAGAAATTTTGCATAGTGGATAAGGCAGGGTGGTGGAAGCAGGGCAGGCTGTGGGGAGCAGGGTCGTTGAAGCGAGGCAAGCTGAAGGAGGGTTGCGGAAAGACAAAACAAAACAAATTAGGGACAGTCAAATGTAAAAATTGTTGTTCCATTCACACAAACACACACACTATAGTAGGACTGCAACCGACTAATTGATGTGTAACCCTTCATCCTTAGGTTGAGCTTCAGTCAATCATAGGGTCAACCTTGACTATATCTACAATGCTATTTACCATCAGCTTGAGAGTAACTGACAATATTTTTGACATTGATTCTAAAGCATGCTTAATTCATGTCAGAAATACATTAAAACATGACAAGGTTATTGTTAACTCTATTCATTACTCTACTCTAAAGTAAATAACACTGCACAAATCTGCACTACTATACTTTCATCATAAATACTAAACAGATATAAAATCTAACATACATCAACACTGTATTATTCTAAAATATCCTTTCAAACATTTGCACAAACAAATTCTAACTCATTTAGACACATTCATGGAGCCACTATTATTCACTACACAAGGTGACTTTAAATATGCTGCAGCCCCACTCATACTTTAAAAGTATAATTGGGTAAATGGAGATGTTACCAACACGAGCCTAACTCAAACCTCTACACCACAAATTATTGAATATACAAATAATGATTAGGTGTCCAAAGCTGAAGACTTTGGAAGGCTGAGCGGAGTTGAAAGTCGTCGCTGATGATAAAAGTCACTAAGGGAATATTTTCCTTTAATCATTACGGTAGGTTATATTTCTTTATTGGAAGAAATTACAATTTGATTATTCTTTCTTTCATTGATTAGTTTGATGATGATATCTGGCACGGTCTAGGAGGAGTTAGCTTCAGATATTTTCTAAAATTTGGGGCACAGGAACTGAGGTTGACCATTAGGCTAGTTCTAAATAAGTTTAAAACCTACTCCAATACTGTAGGAAATTTCTCAGAAAGTTTGGTGATGATATCTGGTATGGTGTAGGAGGAGTTAGGTTCGGACATTTTCCAAAATCTGGGGCACAAGAACCGAGGTTGACCACCAGGCCAAAAAGTTTTCCAAAATCAGGAGCAAGAAAAATGGCTGAAAATTTAGAAGATACACTTCGCTCGCGAAACTCACTCGACTCGGGATAAAAATACATATATAAACACAATACAAAAACTTATAAAGGTGAGTGGACATACACAGGCAGCAATTGCAGGCACAGGGAAGTCTGGAAGTAATTTACAGGCCATTGCAAGGTAAAAAATAAAAGCCTCTACATGCCTACTGTGGAGGTTGTGTGCTGGGGGCATACTTTATGAACAGCTTTGATTTCTTGTTCTGCATTTGTAAATATAATGAGAAAAGCCAATTGATTACAAACATGGACAGTCATGAGCCATCATTTTATACTACCTTGGAGGACTCTGAAGTGCACAAAAATTCTTATTACTTTGCCTACTTACAAAAAACATTTGATAAAACACACACCAATATTGTAAAGAAAGACACTACATAATTAATATCCAATAACAAATTCAAATAAATTCTCCAAACACTTCCTTAGCACAATTACTTTCTAAAGCATATATAATAACATAAAACCATCCTTTCCTTCATCCTCAGCTAAATCAAAAACTTTTGCCATCCTTCAACTTATTTTCAGAGGTTTGGGGGTACCAATGAATTAAACACAACAAATCTCTCCCATGGACAAGGGAAGAAGGAAAGAGATGCCAAGTGTTAAGAATCAACTCACGTGCATGGGTTTAAGGACTGTATTAGCATAACAGCAATTCCATTGGAGAGCTTATCAGTGAAACTCATGGCACCATAGACAAAAGCTCCAGATTCCACGTTGGGTCCAATGAGGTCCGCAGTGAGGGAGAGGGAAGTGACCAGCATGACAGAGCCCCCTGCACCCAATAGGGAAGCCATGGGATAAACCAGGTACTTGGAGTAGACCTCACCATTACCCAGGTACAGCCACACACACCCACTGCATCCCAGGATTGCACCCAGCAGGAAGGATGCCTGTGGTGGAAAGAAATTGTATATAAACTTTTAGTTGCAACACAACCTAAAGGAGAGATGATACAGTACTATGCTTGTTACTTAAACTTTATTCCTTCAGTGGTTGCTTCATAAGTGCAAATAATATACAGTATGTATGACCCAAGCCCATCTGCCTTTCAGACAATGGAACAGAGCATGACCATTGGGGAATAATGGGTTTCATTTTTTATTAAAGATGTCCAGATTAAGGCTACTATAATAATAATTATCATTACTCCTTAACTACAGGCTTTTCTCATGTAATGGGTCAAAATAAAATATACTGTTGTGAGGATACAAAAATTATTTAAAAATGGTAATTCAGATAACATCTCTGTGTTAACAGAATTAAATGTACCAGAGTTAACTGCATATCATCATATCATATTAATTCATATAGACTATAACTATGTGTCTACCTTCCTGCCCATCTTCTTGTTGAGAGGTTTTATGAGCATGGTGGTGAGGAAACCTGAGGTGTACATGACCAATGGGATGACAGCCACTGATGTTTGCTTCAGGTGTAGAGAATCTTGCAGGTAAATGGGTACATAGGCCTGGGTCAGGTTGCAGAACAATCGTGTCCCCATGTACACCAACGCCACCTGGTAAAACTATCCACACCATACATGGTTACATCATATGCCAGCATGTCAAGGGTTAGCTGATGATGCTAATCAGGACAGTGACTCTACAGACTTTAAGAGAAGTCATTAACCTCACTATTATCATTGCCTAGCCACTGAAGTTTTGTGTATGTGAACCAAGTAGAGTCTTGTTGAAAATTATCAACAAAAGCATTTCAAGTACTCCAACAAGGCTGAATGTACGATTATAAAAGTCTAAGCTTAGTCACTACATTCCAATAATAGTTAAAGTTAATAAAATATTCCAGGATCCAAATCCAGATTTGGAAATCCCTCAAAATCTAATCTCTATTCATTTAGTTCACTTACCATTACAAATCTTATTAAGTTCATTAACAATATTATATGGAATTTCCATGCCATTGGTGTGAAGAGGCTTCATACTACCAACTTATGTGGATATAAGCATATTGTATTTCAACCTGTAGAACTGCATGTCCACAATACATATTAGTTTACAATATGAAAATTATTTTACATCCTTATTGGTTAGATGACAGCACATAAACAAATGTTAAATTGAAAACTAAACCAAACTGTCACTGCCCAGTTGTCCCTACCTGGATCTCCCTAAACCAGTCCATTGCCTTCATACGGAAGTGAGGTGGAACATCCACAACAGCTGGACTGGGCAGGGCATCAGCAGCACAAGAGGATACTTCTGGGTCCTGGCTAACACAGGCTGGAGTGGGGGTGGGGGAAGATGCACCCAGGTTGGTGTAGTTGTTATTCTCTTTTACTAGGATGTGGAAGCTTGCAGCAAACATGGCTCCGATGATCAGGATAATCACCACGATGTACTGTGGAATACGCCCTCATTGTATGATCATGATGAATATTAACTTGAGAATGATCATGTTTTTAAGTTTTGTTACATATGAAAATGAACAAACTCCCTAGCAACTGACTGACATATTAAACTTGTGTCTCTCTAATCAATTTAAAGCATTAATATTTTATCAAGTGTTAACTTTACTCCAACACTATAACTCTGGTAACCCTATACATGGAAAACACTTTGTCTTTGTCTCAAAAGTACAAACCAACTCATTACAGTTACAATAGCTGCAGTTAACATATAAAGTAACTAATAACCCTACAAGCGCACTAGAGTAAACAGTACAGTACTGAGAGAGGCAGAGTAACCAGAAAGCTGACATTCTATAGAGCTTGTCACCCTATAGTTTACTATACCATTTCCCACAAATTGAATGCTAACTAGCCATAGGTACAAGCAGTATGGGTCAATATTATCTAAATAATACTGTACTAGAAAGCACTGCTTTAGTATCTTACAGAACATGGGATATATAAAAATTCTAAATATAGTACTCTGGTATGATATAGACCTTGGTCTCTTGAGGCTGTAATTCTATGCTGTCACTGGACTATGACGGCTGAAATATAAAAAATACAGAACTATTTAAGAGTACAGTATTGACAATCTATGTAGAAAATTTCTTTAACCACCATTTTTTCTGTGGCATTTTGAATAGCACAAGATTATTGCTTATTAGCATTCAAAGGATTATCAACTGATGGAATGAATCTCTGAACTACTCAAGCTTCAATGTGCACCTTCATTGCCTCATATCCATTTGGCACAATTTCAGCTGTACAGTATGGTGAAAAACTGCTGTCAACAACTGTTGGGCAGGTAATTGCCCGGGTGACCGAAGCCGTTCCCAGGAGCTTTTACCAGTGGTGGTTTAGGAAATGAATGGCAGCAGAAGTACCATTTGCCTCATTTTACCCTAATGTAGCACAAGAGCCCTCACTTACCCTAAACTTAGAAGCATCTTCGGGAGTAATGCCACCTTGGGTAGTGTCCAACCCCAGTACCAGCCATGTCACTGAGTACACCACCACGTTGGACATCACTGTGAATCCATACCTATAAGAACAAAAGGGTTAGAGACAGAATTTAAATACTCATCAATGCTGGTTTTACTTAGCCCGTACACCACAGTGACTCCTAAGAGATAGACTCTTCTTATAAATGTTTCCAATTTTGTTAGATATGAGGGTATTGAGGGTCTTGGTGCTTATGAGTGTAGAGATTTCAATAATAACACTAACATCAGTGAAGAAAACATAATTATCATCAATGGGTTCAAATAACATATTAGCCAGTACAGTATTGGCAGTCACCTTATTGCATTGAGCTCAGTGCGATCATGGGGGTCCTGGGTGATTGTGGGGATGAGGGCCAAATGACTGATCTGAGTTGCTGCCCATCCAAATTGGAATACAACCACAAAAGGGGCATAGTAGATCAACTGTGCCAAATCCTGAGCCCCCGAGCATACCAGGCAGCCCATGAAGATCATGGGAAATGCTGCGAGGACAAGGATCGTGCCTGTGGAGGGGAAAGTGGTTGGTGATGGAGGTCAAATCAAGTGGTCCCTAAGCTAATGGTGGAGGTGGTGGATTGTTTTGATACAGTAGCGTTGCATGGCGTTATTGGTGCGGCATGGTAACGATGTGTTGTCTTGTGGTTATGGTAGTGAAGAACAATACAGAGTAGTGTTGAAGTGTTCTGTACATATAGAGGAGTCTTGTTAATGTTTTGTTGTGGTGAATGACTATTTAGGTAACGTAGATTGTTCACTAGAGCAGGACCGATATATTGGTAAGCAAATATTATTGGCTGACCAGGGCCTATCATAGTATCATGAAGATCAATGAATATTTTCCAATGAGCTAATATGAAGAATTCTTTTACAGAACATATCATCCTACCTTCAGATAGGGCAATTGCAACAAGTACTCCAAATTTGTGTAGCTATATACTGTAAGTGTTGTATACAGCATTCTAAATGAGAATATAGGACCTAAATATATATTCTAGTGGAGGAAATGGATGACAATAGGGCTACAGGAGAAAAGGAGAAAAGGGAAACAGGGAAAAAGAGATCAATTCAAAATAACAAAAGAAAAAAGTTACAGTAAGAAAGAGGAATATTGTGTTGGAAAATAACAGTGAATATACTGAAGTAGTACAAACTACTGACCAACAAGATGCCATGTTTTTCTGCGTCCATAACGTACACAGAAGGGCAGGTCATCAGTTCTATCTGCTTCCCGCCCAACAAAAGGAGTGGAGAGAGCATCTGCAACCTGGGTGTGAGGGAAACAGTGTTAGTATATGTGAAGGTGCAATTTTACAGACACATACTGCATAGGTAGTCTAGAGTAGTGGTGTCTGCTTAGAATCATGGGATATATCATTTTAGGAATGAAAGAAATCAGAGATCCCATCACCAAACTACACCACACTTGAAAGCACTCAAGAGTGTCTGAATACTGGTCAGACATCAAACCAATAATTCCCAGGAAGAATACCCCTGACTGAGACCCAGGAGGTTCCAAAGATTCTCTCTATGTAGTGACTCAAATACCTTCTTGAAATTAATATAGGCTGCAAGCAACCCCTGCTGATACTCAAGGCAATGTTTCCTAAGGACCGAAGCACTAGGATGTTGTCTACAGTTGACTTCCTAATTGTAAAAGCAGACTGTTCAGGTATGCATCCACAGGAAGTGGCACACAGAGCAAAGTTGTTCTATGGTAGTGGTTTTAGTCCCACTACACACAAAGAAAAATATTGATGCACAGCCTGCAGGTACAGTATTCTAAATCTATCCTTGCCTAAACAAACCCAACCTAACCAATGAATCCCCAACACTGATAAAGACATATAAACGGTTACTCACTTGTCCGATGAGTAGGACGACGCCGGAGAGGGAGTTGTCAAAGAGGAGGACATGGTGGAAGTAGATGAGGAGGTAGGTGAACCAAATGGCTGAACACAGATCATTCAACACGTGACCCACTCCATACCCATACTTAACCCTCCTAGTCAGCATCTTGGCCCCACTGGTAATGTGCAGGGAGATATTATTTTTTTCTCGGGGGGGGGGGGGGGGGGGGGGGTATTCAATGTAAAATCAGGGGTGAGATCAAAAAGAAGAAACTGATGGTGTGATAAGAGGAAAATTGGCTGAGAGGTTAGTAAAGGTATGTACAGGGGTGAAGTGGATGAGAAATCAGAGGCCTAGTTGAAGAGAAATTGGAGGTGTAGTCAAGGAAGGGAAACTTGGGAATGGTCACAGAGGAAAGTTTGGTGGTGTGGACTGAAAGGAATCTGAGGGTACAGATGGATAGAGAAATGGTTAATGAGGGAAGAATGTAATGTAGGGGTAAGGTATGAAGGGAGTGATGGTATCCTAGCTAGATGTAACATGGGAAAGGAAGGAGAAGGGAGGGAGAGGAGAGGTGGCATGCAGGTGTGAAAGCGTTAAGTGCTGACGCAGAGACACGCAAGTACAATATTCTGCTAGTGATGAGAGGGGGAGGTGCCGTTTAGAAAGTGTCTAGACACGATACTTTGCTAAGGAAGGAATAATTGTGAACTGTGGTAGATACTCTTGTATAGGAATACTAATTGTTATAAGTAATACTCATACAAGTAAGTGAATACCACCAACTCAATCATTCTAGACAGATTTGATACTTCGGTGTTGTAGTGAGTACTCATTTATAAACATGCATTAAATTAAGAATGATAATAACCATTGATAGGAAAATGATAGAAATATGAGGTTTGGGAGAGGAAAAACAGATAATAAATGGCGGAAAAAGAATGGGCTGATGGGAGAGGATTGTGTTTGTCAGGGAAGGGGCGGATACTGGTGTCGGCTACGAGGATGTACAGTACAAGGGAGGACTGACATGTGCTGTATCAAAGCGTAATTGTCTCCCTTCCTAGGAACTGTTCATCTGAAAAGAAAAAAACAACACTCTGTAATATTTAATTTGATGAAACAAACACGTTATACGGTCAGTAAATAATAATAAAATTCTTTCCGAATTCTGAAAAACAAGTAATAATCCATAAAAACTGTCGCCAACGAATCTTAACAGTGAAAAATAATAACACATTAACTGAAAAAAGTTGACTTTTAGATGAGGTTATGTATTACGTACTCTGGCAAACTCCAAACGATTATCGTGGCACTCTGAAAACCCAAGATGTATCTTCGCTAAAATAAATTCTATTCTTTTTATTTACATAAATCACTTCGAATAAAATAAACCATTCACACAAACACTGACATGCGGCGAGTTTACTACTGTCTACTAAATCGAGGAACAGTAATCACGAGACCGCAAACAGACTACAACTGGGTATGACGTGTGTGTGTCAGTGTGGTCGGCTAGGAGGGAGGAGTGGAGTGTTGCTGACTAGACGAGTACAGGTTTATTACGGGTACTTCACCAGCAGCCCACACCCCCACCTACTTTTTATAAGCGTCATTTAGTTATATATTTTCAACATAGCTTAGGACGAAATTCTATTGACAATGCTGATACAAATAACAAGAGATAAGTAGCCTACATATTTGTGATTTGGACATTATTAGTATCATAATGGCTATTGTACAGTCGGCGGCAAATGTCCTGTCGCCACATCTCCCAAATCATGTAGTAAGTATGGAAATATAAGATTTAAGGGCTCGTAAACTGACAAAACAGAGAAGTATATTAATTTATCCACTGGATATCGTATTACTATAAAGTGAATGTGTTTATTCGATATAATTAATCATTCTGTTATCTTTAAAGAAGTACTGGGTGAGGCGACACAACTTTATTTATTATTATTATAACATTATCTTATTCATAAGAGCGAAAGTTCGTTTGTCTGCTTATCTTGAATCAACTTCGCCATGTCTCAACAAATATTTACTAAATTTGACTCGGACGGCCATATGCACCTCCCTGGAAATATTCTCCAACCGGTAGTTAGTTATACAATAACGCATTGTCACATTTCTTTTTTTTTCTCCCTATCTCAGACGAAACACGAGCAGAACAAAAAGAAGTTCGCAAACTGCAGGCGAAGGGCGGGGGAGAAAGAAAGTGGTCAAACTACACATGTCTAGTTATCCTTGAGTTTACAGTATTACATAGAGGAAATGAGGAAAAGGTATGGCCGTCTGATTGAGATACTGAGAGGTACATACACACATGAATATAAGAGAAATGTTATAAAACATAGGCCTCACTGTACAGCCGTCAACAAAGGTTCAGGCGTCGAAAATTAAAACCGGAGTATATGATAATCACATCAAATAGTGCAAAAGAAATGGGGGTGAGGGGGTTACTCAAGAATGACGTTAATTTACACTAACATCAAAACTATCCCCTCAAAGAAGCATTTACTCTTAATCAAACAACAAACAACGGTTACAATTTGGTAGCTCTATTAGATCAGACCCACGTCCTTTACAAGGATGGGTGTGGCTGGAAGTAATACCGGTATGTGGGAAGAGCAGAGGTGTAGGTAACAGATAGGTATAACATACACACAAACCATTATCACTACTTTACTAGCGAGTTTAAAATATATAGTACATACATACTATATACTTCCATGCATCTGAAACCTTGATTTGAAAGGGAAAAAAAAAAAAAAAAAAAAAAAACTGGTCTCCGACAGTACAGATAATCACCCTCAGTTTTCTTAACATTAGAAGTTCGCACGGTGTCTCACTACTTGAAATATATATATAAAAAAACCTATTTTAACCCCTTGTTTCTTTTGTAACGCTCACTACAGTAAAGTATCCTGACAGAAACCGGACCTGACCTTACAACCAGAACGAACCACCTAACAAAACCAGGTCTAAGATAAACTTAGTATTATCAGACCAAACCCCACAATCTAACCCAATGGTTCCCAAACTGAGGATCATGGCCCCCTGTAAGGACCATACAGAAAACTGTAGGGGCTTTAGGCTGAGGCAATGTATAGATGAAAACAAAGGGTTTGAGCGGGTAGCCAGTGAGTGACCTCACACTCACATGCACATGAGTAATAGGTTATGTCCCAAGTTTTTTCTGTGTACATATCTTACTATATCTGAATCTGAATTCTTGATATAAAATAAGGCATGGAGATGTATTAGGGTAGTGAACTGAAGACGGCGACTGTAGTCACGGGTTATGGATGGGGTCATAGATATGGATTATGTATGAAAATGTGGGTAACGACCACAAAAACTTTGGGAACCACTGACTAACCCAACCTTGCATATCTAGACCTAACAAAAACGATGCAGGTTCTCCTGAAACAAATAAAAATATCCCATACTAAGGGAGGTAGAAATTATATGACGGGAAGTTCTCAAGGACACTAAATGGATGAAGACAATGGGATGGTAAAGGATGACTGTCTGTTGCATAGAAGGGATGAAAATGTTGGTAAAATTTAGCAATACGACAGAGGCGAATATATGGTGAAAATATAAGTATAAAAACGTATATCTAGGGCACAGAGAAAAAGATAGGAGATATAAGAAGGAACACACACAGCCTTACTGATACAACCAAAAGTCCAAGGTCAGCGTACAGACATCACACGTCCGTCATAGTAACTCTGGATGTTTATGTTTCAGTACCTTTGATGTACAGCCTGTAGTTTTATATATATATATATATATATATATATATATATATATATATATATATATATATACACCCTTTCAGCTTCGACTACGTCAACTATATCCTCTTTGGTACTCGTATCAGTATTTCGTTCTTTGATAAATACTTGCTGTCCTTCCTCTCTATCTCCTCTGTAATATTGTTTCTTTTAATTTGTTATTAAAATCTAATGGGTATAAAACATCAGACCACCCCGGTACAGTAGAGGCACATATGATTTCCCCTTATACCCTGGTCAAGGACTATGTGCTGCGACTGTATTTCTGTACTTGAAACTACAATATAAGGTGCTCAAGAAGAGACTTCCCTATACATAATATTGCCTACTTCAAGGACACACAACCCATCCCATCCCATCCTACTGGCTCAGAGCGTCCATCCTGACCTTGCTCAGGGCACCACACCATACAGCTCAGTGGACCACACCCACACACACTATTTGTTATCTGTGAATACTATATCATCAACAGGATCATCTCGTTTCCGGTAAGGCCTCGTCGCTACAGGTTATCCTAACATTAACCTAGTAGTGACGTTCTCCAAATTATATAATTAGTTGTGTCAACAAATTCTGAGATGAGTTATCATTCATAATTTGCCACATTCCTTTCATACACTAGTAAATTACTTTAATAACTGTGTAAAATAATTGCCTTCACATGTGGTAAATGATACTCATAATTTGTTTACATTTTCGAGCTCGGGCCACTTGTGTTATAACCCAATGTTACCTGACATAATGCACCATGCTTTCCAGGTCGAAATTTTACGAGTATACAATTATAGACATGTGCACTGGTGACAGGTGAAATAAGTAGGTTACCCAGTTGTCACGAGAACCCTACAGGGCCTCTAATACAGATGTCGACACCCGATGCCGCCAAACATTGATAAGTGCCCATCGTAGAGATAAAAGGTAGGCTAATACCTGCACCTGGGAAAACAAATGAGCGGATTATTATTATCTTATTATTATTACATTATGTTTATTCGCTTATCCACTCAGAGACTCCTAAGGAGATTAAGTTACGTCAGACTTTGATTTCAGATGTTGTTGGCAGCTGTAATGTATTAAAGGGATTATCTGGTGCTCTCTCAAAGATAGAGTACACCTGATATTGGTTGACTCTGAACTAAAGGGGCATTTACGTCATGAAAAGATACAATACACTACAATCACAACATTCATATAATATGATAACATATCGGGATGCCACAATCTCCACGTGCTTTATCACCATTATCAACACGTGGCCTAAAAATTTCATGACGTTCCCTAGGAGCAGGGTGAGTAGCTCATGGGTAACGTAGCTTGAGTAGTTTGCTGTATCTTTTGCGAAAAAGAACTGGTAGACAGCTGGTCTGTGGTGTTGAATAGCGAACTGTAACAGGTATTTGATTAGCGAGCGTAACGAGCTTGGCTACTCAGCGAGCTCGGCTATTCAGCTAATCAGCATAGCTCGGTTATTTAGCGAGCTTGGCTACTTAGCAAACTGTAAAAAGGTATTTCTGATGATACATTTTAGCTACTCACGTAGCTAAAGCTGTTGTCGGTGTTTAACCGCGAACCCAGCTACTCGGGGAGTTCAGCTACTCAGCGAGTAAAGTAAAAAAGCTAATTACTAGTAATAGCTAAAGTAGCAACTCTTTAAGAGTGCTGGCAAGCTCTAGGAGCTTGCCTTCCAAGGGTAGAACCCTTTGGGAAGTGAGTTCTTTACCTTCAAGGAGCTCTTTTAGGGTCCGTCTCCTGTTGAGCTCAGTTTCAAACAGGGCGAATCGATTCGTCGAACTAGCCACTTCGCTGGGCCAAATTCTCGTACCTTCCGACGCTCTAAACGAGTTAGAACAACTCTCCCTATACTTATCCTGTCCGAAACTGCTGAAAGCGAATAAACTGATTAATTTGGATACGAGAATCAGTTAGGCTACTTATCCTAAACGAGGCAAATATGACGCACTACGGAAACAAAGTAAAAATAACTTCCTGACGGAGATAATTATATTTCCTCCTTCCTCTGGTCAAACAAAGGAATCGTCCAACCTACAACATGTTCTATCGGGATTGGGGACTTTGAAGACCCATGAAATATGTGTAATCTGTACATAGAGCCTATCCTACTCAAGAATGGCGGACAAATAAAGAAGAAAATGACTGATCGTGTGGCTGACCCTTAGATGTAAGAATATCGCATCGTTATCACATCACCCACAGCATACAGGAACAAGCTGGTGTAATCTGGTCGTATGAAAAAATTTAAAAAATGAATTTGGGCCTGAGATATCTACTGATTATTCTAAACCATGCCACCAAAAAGCATGACAACCACCATAGTTTAGTTAACGTCTCTTTCGTATAATATAATTGTTAGCATTTAGTATATTTGAAGATGAAACACAGGCTAGCCTATATCTTGTATTAAACCACCATTATGTAATATTATCTTATAGTACAGCATCCCGTAACTCTGCTTATCTTAAAAGTCTTGAAGTGCCATGCAAATTCATAATCACAAACCTATAATACTACAACTACCTTTATTTAAACTACTATTGTAACGGCTCACAGCAACCATCTTGTTACATGGATGTGTTAATTATTTTGGCGAACACAGCACCCAGCACCAATCTTAAAGTTATTTAATACCAATATAAACTTACTGTCATCAACGCTATGGAAAATTATAATCACCAACTACACGCGAAACTCAAGTAGAGGTAATCCCAAACAACCTGCCAGTGCCAGCCTGCTGGTTACAATGGAGCTTCACATTGGATTCTTGGAAGTAGCCTATGTCAGGAAATTTTGTACCTCTGCTAAGTTGTTAACCCAAATTTTCAGCTGTTTCCTGTGGCTATTTTCAGAAGTCTGCCAACGTATGAAACAAATTCACTCAAACTAAAATTATTATAAGTATTCGAGTACCCTTCTCTCACGCTCAATCTATAAGTGTATAAACTTCGCGTGGTAAAATTAATATAAAAATGGAATGGATGACGTAAGATAGAGAGTAAGAAATAAAATTACCACATACCAACATCCTCACTCGAGCAGTCATGTGAGTGATGTGACCGTGATTCATTCTAATCTCAGTGTAGTAAGAGGCGCTAGGATCTGTCCGTCTGCCTGGTTGTGCACGGCTAAACTGTTGAACCCAGGGAGCTTAAAATTGGTCCATATGAGTAACTTGGCACGAGAATGAGAGTACAATAAGTGTATTCTACCAACACAAGACTCATACCTTAACTTTTTCTCTGATAATGGTAAAGAGTAGGTGGACCATCATACACTCAGTGGCATACAGCAGTATACAGTCTAGTCCTGACTTGGCTTAACACTGAAATTTAAAACATTACTGCTAACAATTTTGTGTGATAGATGTTACGTCGGAGCCTTTGATAGAATGCTATGAAAATTTACCAAGTTACAGGAAATGTAGGCCAGAGATAGGCGTGTATATAAGGAGAAAAATGCGTCATGCAGCTGTTTGGGGTTTAGTCATCCGGCTGAACACTTGTGTTGTGTGCATGTACATTTTTAAAGTTCAATATATGACTAACAGTAACACACACACACACACACACACACACTCTCACTCTCTCTCTCCTGCAAGTTATGAAACAATGCTCCAGTAAAACTGGCACAAGTGCATAGTCCATAAATGGTCTATTGGACTCCATCCATACAAATAAGGTCATCAGCCAAGAACGATGTAAAGTATTTATCTCGTACTGACACAATAAGCTTGGAAACAGTAACAGCAACATTAGGATACATAAGGTTAATTGAAATCCATGACAGATTAGCCTTTATGGTTCTTCTCAGTAGTCTCCCAGCATATTTTAACTGGCTATGCAATGGAGACCATGCAAGGTTGAAAGGTGTGAGTTGGCAGGTGATTGTTGCAATTGGCAGGAATGTCTATTCGTGTGCTACAAACTTTGTATAAATTATGATGTCTCACAAATCACCAGAAACATTATTTATTGATCAGCTGATTGATAAGCCCATGAAAACTACATCAACACAATTCTCACCTTTTTTTTTCCATATTAAAGAAGATAACTTCCCTAAATATACAGATTGCTTATATTCCTACAGCACCACATATTTACATACAGTACTACAGTAAATAGCATTTGCTTTGTCAATAACACTGAATGATACCAATCAAAAGGGATGATAAGGAGGAGCAGTATGTACTGGATTGATGAATTTGGTAATATTTCTTATTTTTCTTTCACCTTTCGGGAGCATAATGACTGAAAAATGGAAAACCTGAGCCAAGTTGTCTAACTTTACCAGATCTAACCTAACATTTTCACAATGGTATATTGTTATATAGTTAATTCGGTTTACTTTAATTGAAAGAATAGGAAATTGAATGTTCAGCCACTTGTGAAATTTATGTTGTTATAGGCCTAACACAGGCATGAGAATGGATCCCTACTTGATAAAGGAATGGAGAAATATATTTGAGTCCATTAACCAAGCTAGAAAGTATGCCATGTTGTTGTAGATAGTCAACAGCTTGTTCTGGCCAAGTAACAGTGACACCTCTCAGAAATCTCACATGCACATCTCAAACATTGTAGAAGAAAAACGAAAAAGAAAAAAGAAAAAGAAGAAAGAAAAGTCACATGCCAAGCAAATAACTTATTGAGGTCAACCCTCTGTCGTGAAAAGGACGACATGATGACCCTACTCAATGTTCACATTAGACAACTCTTGGAGTTTGGTTTCACAGGATTAAACACAGGTTATCAAGGTGACCCAAGACCATTAAAATCAGCACAGCATAGATGGACCAATAAGATCAATGGCTTCTGTGAACTTACTTATGCAGATCACCTGAAAAGACCTATACTCTGTCAAAGGTAGATTGCTCAGAGCTGAGCAGATTAGATGCAGGAAGATCTTCCACAACCAGTCTACAATTACATTCAGGATCTATTTATCTTCTCACAATCACCCCATACCAGGGGCCATAGACTACCGGGACCTAACCTTAGCAGACTACCGGGAGTTGCGCAAGGTAAGACCTATATCAAACTTACGGAAATTTGACCATAAGAACATATATCACAGTGAAAATTAGATCTCTTACACATGTGTAATTTGGAAATATTTCCAAAATTCCTGGTGGAACTGTTGGGTATTTATCTACTATATTGCCATTTTGTAGCAGTGTTGCCAGATCCAGCTAGGTCCCAGTATTTTGCCCCAGTCAGGTCTTGGTACTTTACCACGGTTTGGTCCCGGTAGTTTGCCCAGGTTAGGTCCCGGTAGTTTGCCCAGATTAGGTCCCGGTAGTCTGTTGCGGTCTAGGTAAGGTTAGGTAAGGTCAGGCTAATTTCAAAATGCCCTATCTTGGAAATGAAGAAAATGCCGGTAAATATTGAATGAATTACCGTTATTGGGTACGGTTTTTCTACCTTCATTACCCACTTATTTAGACCATTCTAAGACTATTTTCGGTATTAGTACAGAAATGGACCTGAATTCAGCAGTGTTGCCAGATCCGGCTGGGTCCTAGTATTTTACCCCTGTCATTTATTGTACTTTATCACAATTATTTCCCGGTAGTTTGCCCAGGTTAGGTCCCGGTAGTCTGATGCGGTCTAGGTTAGGTTAGGTCAGGCTAATTTCAAAATGCTCCATTTGAATATTCCCTATCTTGGAAACGGGGCATTTGAGGAAGAAAATCCATTGAAGAAAAGTGTCTTAGAATGGTCCGAAATAGTGGGTAATGACAGTAAAATATCTATTATACAGTAAGGTCCACTTCTGTACCTTTACCCTATTTTCTTCTATGGCATTTTCTCCGCAAATGCCCCATTTCCAAGATAGGGCATATTCAAATGGGGCATTTTGAAATTAGCCTGACCTTACCTGACCTGACCTAACCTAACCTAGACCGCATCAGACTACCGGGACCTAACCTGGGCAGACTACCGGGTCCTAACCTGGGCAAACTACCGGGAAATAACCGTGGTAAAGTACAGAAAATGACCGGGCCAAAGTACTGGGACCTAGCCGGATCTGGCAACACTGCTACAAAACGGTAATTCTTTCAATAAATACCAAAATGCCATACAAGAAAAGTGTCTTACAATGATAAGAATTAGTGGGTAAAGAAGGTAAAAACATTGTAATAGAAATTGGCAACAGAATAGATAATTACTAACTGTTATTCAGTAATACCCTATTAGCTTTTACATCAAGGGTCTGTTCTAAATATTTCTATCACTGACGCAGAGGGTTGAATATTTACTTGCCAAAAATGTAATACCTGCCCAGGATGAATATTGTATAGTGTGGTACATTATTATAATACAGTACATACATAACACTTCCCACACTCATACATTACCTCCATACGACCCAAATTTTACAATGCTTGTATTACTGAAAACCCTCGACATGAAAACAGACTGTTGTAGATGCTAAAGCTAAACATATACGTAATAAACATATTACAGTTACTTACTCACAAGGAATAGAAAGACTTGACAGAACAACCAAGCACCACAACCACTCTCACAGGCTGCTAGACACCTACTGCAAGTCTGCAACAAAGTGCAGTGCAGCAGCAGCAGCAGCAGCAGGAGAGCCTCAGAGGCAGTGCCTGGCTGATTGACCGTAAAATTTGTAAACATTTCCCTGATGAGGATACGAGCCTAAATATTATCTTTTCGTAATTACTTTTGATATCGTATGCTTACAGTACATTATATTTATATTTACTATTTCATATTCCTATTACAAGAATTCATTTTCATCATGCGATAACTAACATAAATTTACTCATTATACTTGAAATTCCAACTTCCCATTTAGGGATTTATAATTTTAGCACTCGACAGATTAGCAAACTCCTTATCTGTGCTAGGAGCCCAAACTCGGTATAAATGGTGCATACAACTAAATATTTGATTTTCAGTGTAAAAATGAAGAGTATGAAATGCTCTTATCATCCCAACTCCCCACTTGTTACAAAGTCAAAACTAGGCAGCAGAGAAAATGAAGATTATTGAAAGTAGTGTATCATCAACCAATATTTATTTATGTGATATTCATCATAAATTCTGGCAATGCCCTGGGGATCATAGTACTGTAATATGCAGTTGGCAGCATAAATTCATCTCAATCCTGCATGACTGTGTTAAGTTTTGGAATATACTATAAACTTTTTTTTTTATGATGACAAAACACTTTCTATATACAGTAACAAATTACTTTAGGTTTTAAATGGAAACAAACTCAGATACAAATTTAAATGGTTATGAGAACACACATTACACATGCAGGACTTATTGCATTTATACTGCAAATTTTACTTAATTTGTCATTTTGATGCAGTATAGGCAATGATAATGTAATAATACTCTTTGTATGTTATTTAGTCAAGTATATTTATTACAATCCTTCTGAAATGAGGTTTACATAATGTCATCGATGCCACAGCCTCTTTACAATTCAAAATTAAGCTGCGTTTCATCAGTGGGTTAAAAAAAAACTACAATTGAAGGCACTTGGTGTATTTCTTATACAGTACTGTAAATCCAAAAATATTTTATATTTTACAATATAAATTCTCAAGTATGAATTAGGAAATTATGCCCTGAATTTTATGACATGGAAAAGAGATATGACAGTGCAACTTCATACAGAAAAAGTAAGAGAGAGAGAGAAAGCTTACTATGATGGTTTGCCCAATGATCTACTGACAGAGGAAGAGAGAGATGCATGCTAAAACTCAGGACAGAAACTGTATCCACATCATCCATATTTGTCTCTGTTGGATTAAGAGACCTTGAGTTGTAGTCAGAAAATTGGAGGTAAACGAGTCCTTCAAATATTGCCACGAAACACCACCTAATCATCCTAATGTATATAGAAGGAGTTTGTTTCGTGGCAGTTAGAAGGAATCAGGAGCCTCCAATCTTCATACACAATACACAGGGGTCTTAATTCTTCTACTATGTGGTGACCCTTGGACTGAAATTACAATGTTAATGGAGAAATAACTGCCACTATTAAACTCTAATGAATTCCACTCTCCATTAATAAATCTTTCACCTAGTTAAGAGTAATGATATTCTGACACCAACTTTAAGTAGAGAGCAGTACAGTACTGTACTTCTTTCATTGGTACCATCCAGATAATGTTTACTATTTTGTACTGTATATACTTTGTCTACAATTAAATGTGACTACCATCTTCCAATTAAACAACACAACCAAAAAAGCACCAAATCAACATAATAAGCTATGATCCTACACATTTAAGTTTTGTATCAGGTTAATAATATGTGCGACCCAGTATATCACAGGAAAAACTCAAAAGTCCTGCATCTACCTCCAACATTCAGTGTCAGTTCCAACACCATTTTTTCCCTTACATTACTAAGAGTCTTAATACAGTAACACTAATCCTTAACCAAAAAGACCAGTTCTGAATCCATTATTCCTCTACTTTCATACATCATTCTGGCATACGTTACTACCTCAGTGAGGGATAGTTCCACAATACTACACACATCATTCCTCAATTCCTCATTAATGAACAAATACAATGGAAAAAAAACCATGTATGATAGCATTGCAAGAAAGGCTTTGATGTATCCACATGAGATATGCAGAGAAACAGGTGAATTTAGTTTCTTACAACTCACAATACTATACAACTTGACCTATAAAATTTTATTAAAATTGTTTACTTTGGGGAGTTAAACATTCATCCACACAATATTCTGGGCTATTATTTTGGTCTTTACGATGCATACATCAGCATGCAATAAACGGTAGTACTTTGTTCTCTGAAACTGTTGGTGTCTGGACACAGAGAATCTAGAAGTAAGTTAGTGGTTCCTACAAAATGTACTGTACAGCCACTTCTAGTATACTGTACAGTATGTACATTTTCCTGCAGTGTGACATCAAACTTGAGGTGGGGTGATGAGGGAGACATCTAGCATGCAGAAGGTTGCACGGCAGGTGGGACAGGGAGCACGGGACCCCAACCAGGTTTCAGGGGAGTTCTGGTCTTGACGTGCAGCAAACCTGGTACAGTACAAGTATGAAATTTGTACCACAAACATAAAGCAGAAACATTTACAGAGATTACTTGATATCAAAATAAAAGAAACATATTTGCAACGCTGCTATGATTTAACTTTGAAAATTGTTGCTTAATGAGCACATTTGGAATTCATTATAAAGTTATAAAAAATCTTAAAAAACCAGATGCAGGAAGTAGTGATGCCAAGTTACTGAAACTTATACAACTAATGTTAATAACAAGCACAACAACAATAATAATAATAATACTGTAATAATAATCATTATGATGATCAACACACGTATCAACACAATTATCTTTAAATAAGCTGACCATTTACTGAGGCAGGTGATGCACCAGAGTGGTCGACAATCGCAATGAGCACACAGCCCATTACCACCACCTCCCCCATCTTCTACTCTACCACACCGCCGTTGCAGCTTCACATTGGCCTCTGTTGCCATACACCCGATACACATGCTGCTCTCCTCCTGTTTGGAGAGGGGGAGTCATTTACAGTCACAGACAATATTTCCTACACAAGGAATGTTGTAACCCATTTTTTTAATCAATGGCTTACCAGTTTTGTTTTTTAAGGGAGGCACAATATTTTTTATCATTGGATGAATAGTTATAGTATTCCCATAAAGTATGCCACAGACCAGACCACAACATTTAGCTGCTTGTGTAGCTGAGGAAGGCATGTAACTAGTGTACAAAACTGTAACTGAGCATAAAAATATGAGCACAATGAAGGTTTACTATACCTGATTGGCTGGAAGAACGGGGTTATTATTGACCGTTTCCATGAACACAGGAAGGAAACGATCAACCAGGCTGGACTTCACCACCAAACCTCGAGGATTGACCACCGGGTACGCCAACTTGCGCTCTAACTCACTATAACTCATGGAATTCACTCTACCGCAGGAAACAAACTACATTAAATTATACATCCTAATATGCAAACACTGTCAATACAGTAAACCAAAGCAAAGCAAGAATATCAGTGCATACGTATTTGGCATTTAGATGTAGAAAATTCCTTGATAAAAGTCTATGGTACAGTACAGTAGACAGTATACTACATGTACATAATATTCATATACCATATTATAGTACAGACATTAGCTTGACAGTTAACTTTATTTTGCGAGAAGAAAAATATCAAAATACAGTTGCAAGAAGTATGAACACTACATGACAATAGGACAAGCACCTTACAACTACAAGTGGGTAAACTACAAAAGCAGGTTCTCCACCAACCTAATATAGAATGGTTTGGTGCCTTCCCTTACTGGGGTGACACGGAGCCTGACCATAGTGGTGCCAGCTGGAGAGGTGATACCCAGGGTGTCAGTGGCCCCAGTGAGAGCCAGCACAGCATCACGGTGCCGGATTAATCGTAGGCGGAGACAACCCACCAGGATGAGCCAAGAGTCAGTGGCAACCAGCCGGTATGAACTTGATGACCCATATGTGAACTTGTCAATCCTGCCATACACACGATAAAAAAGAATTCCATAATAAAATCCCATTACACTCCAGGAGACATTGTAAGACTCTTTTAACATACAAAAGACTTCATTATAAGTTTATTATATTCTCTAGTATGTAGTTGGAAGTCAATCTTGGTGATCTCACCCCCGGAACTCGGAATTAATTTCTGCTGCCACTGCCCTCCAGGTCTGGCCAGGGCGAGCAAGGGCGGCCAGGGTACGTGTGAGGGGGTGGAGTCGCCAGTGATTTTGTCGCCAAATTGCCACAGTAACACCTGCAGCCAATGGGGGAATCACACACACCAGCAGCAGCAGTAACAATGGCAGTGTTGGGTGTAACTGGGCGATCCACACCACCACCTCAGGATGATACTTAACCAGGATCCCCCCATATCCTGCCAATTCACAATACACCATATTATGTATCCACACACACCAATTCTGTCATTTTATTACTATTCATGCCACTTTCCAGCACAATACACTATACCTACAGAGACTTACCATCATATCATTATTCTCCAAATTCCACTCTCCTGCATAGCACTGTATAAACAGGCATATGCTACTAGCATAATTCTTCTCATGGGAATACTCTTCCTCATTTACTTCATAGATTATCATATGTCCAGGAATGCAATGAGTCACTCTACTCTTGATATAATTCTTATGAGAGATGCTGTATGGTCTATACCATTTATAGTATTGGCAGAGAACAAAAAGTGATCATGTTGGTTTGTCCTTTCCACTTGACTGACTGGGTTTGTTAAACCCGATGTGCCTGCAAATTTTCACAGATCATAATACATCATAGAAGATCCTGCCTCCTATCTGAATAAAAAAAGTGTACCCAACTCTAACCTTGAGGAAGAGAAGCTTCAACCATTCCTGGTTAGCCTTTAGCCTTTAAAATATCAGGTGTGAATATTAACTGTCATCCAGAAAAAAAGAGACTACATTCACTCTCAATCTAGTTAGACAGCAGTTCAATAGTACCCACCTGGGAAGAGGAGTGAATGGATGAAGATCCTGGCAGTGGTGCGGTGAATGTGATACTGGATGAAGTTGATGTTCTCACTGCCTAGCCAAGAGTCCAGCACTCCCTCCACTGTCAACCCAGCCGACACCATCTCAGTGGGTGGGAAGACTATTGCCAGCACCACCAGGCAGTACACTGCCGTCGCCAGCAACAAAGGCCCCAACATCTCTCTCACCTCATTCTTCAACGAGTAAGGTGTATTTCTAAATTATCCTGTGATGCAGTGAAAAATTTATATTTTATTAAATTATAAAGTTCAATTTCACATTGGACGGCAACTGATTGGCAAAATTTGAACCCGACTCAACTTTTCTTTATTGATGACTTTATATTGGAAGGTGTTTTCTTAAAAAAAAATTATAATAATAATAAATAAAAAGAATTGAAGGCATCGTGACCTTTAAAGGAGGCTAAAGAATAATTCTTGATATTTCTGAAAAACAGATCCACCTGGACTTTTCCAACTTGTTATAGTTTTATAAGCATAGTTTTGGGTGTGCTATTCATAATTGACAAAATTACCGAGGAAAAAATCTTTAACCTGGCCAACTGGGCTGGTTAGGTTAGGTCAGGTAAGGTTAAGTTAAAGATTCCCTCCTCACAATAATTTTGTCAAAATTCAATAGAACAGCCACAATTATAGAATAAGTGATAATATATATATTGGTAACTATTTCCGAATTACACATGTGCGAGATATCTAATTTTCACTGTGATATACATTCTTATGGTCAAATTTCCGTAAGTTTGATATAGGTTTTAATGCCCAACTCCCGGTAGTCTGCAAAGGTTAGATCCCTGTAGTCTGTTAAGGTTAGGTCCCGGCAGTCTGCCACGGTCCCGATTAGGTTAGGTTAGGTCAGGTCAGGTCTGCCTAATTCTTAAACAAATTAATACTATTTGTGCTTGTCAAAAATTGGAATACCCGAGCCAACTTTTGCCAAAAGCTGGGTGATGGGGTATGGCCAAAACAGGATGGATGTTAAAATCGAAAGAATCACATGAAAAACTATGTTTTGTCTGAAGACTGAAAATTTTGCGCATGTGTAACTCGGAAAATTTACCTAAAGTTGGAAAAGTTCAAGAGGAACTACTCTTCAGAATTACCTAATTTTTCTTATATACAAATAACATCCTGCCTACCATAAACCCATAGAACGTCTAGGTACTCTTCCTTGATGAAGTTTTGACACTATACATCGTATTCATTGTCAACAAAATAATAAAGGAAGAATAACTCCAGACTCACCCTCTCTTACCCAAATAACCACCAATTTATTGCAGTCTTCGAATTATAAACAGAACATTTGTGTAATATACAGTAACATTCTCCTGCAGTTATCTACGCGTCACCTTATGACATTACAAAATTTACAAACATTAAACAGTCCCAGGAGGAAGATAAGACATACTTTGTTTACAACCTGTTGGATTACTTATTTTGAATATTTTCCTTATTGTGTCATATATTTACAACAGAAAAAAAAATTACTTAAAGACATGGTTATCAACTATTCGTAGTTATGATTTCAGAATATAAAACTTTAGACAAAGATTACAGATTCTAAACTAGGATTAACCATTATCATCCATTTCATAAACTTGAGTTACGAACAATTTAATTAATAATAATACTCCAATAAATGTGAATGAATAATAAAGCGTGAATAATTTTTATAACCATAAATATATACGTTTTGAAAATTTCTCCATTAGCTAAAATAAAGGTATAGTAATATAAATAGTGAAATAATGAAATAATAATAATAGTAATTCTGTAACCCGTATTTAATTAAAGCAACAACAACATCGTTAACTTTTGTCAATCGTCATTCTGGTCTTTCACACAGACAAATTTACACTTATATATAACCCCTCCTGTCGTTGTTCTTGCTGTCTATTAACTTGTTGACGACACAGCAGAATTATTGTAGTGTAGTGTATAATAAATATCTCTTCTGCCACGATGATATATACGAGAGAGTTGGTAATGTCGATGGTGGAGGAGAAAGAGAAGCTGGAGCAGACATTGAAGGAGTTGTGGGAAATCCTGAAGACTGTAAGTATATTATAGGTGGTTACCGTATAGTTTTCACCGTGTTTTGGGACCATATATATTACGTGAATATATATACATTTGCTTTCTAGCCATACGAGCATAAGAGAGGGAAGATGGGGTTGGGGGGGAAACTCGGAATAGGAGATTGAAATAAGGTTACCAAAAATACATTGTTTTGTTGGTATTTTGGAGGGCTACCATTCCTCCAATCTATGTCAGGAAAACATATGGTTTTAGTACAGAAGTGGACCTTACTGTATAATAGATATTTTACTGTCATTACCCACTATTTTGGACCATTCTAAGACACTTTTCTTCTATGGTTTTTCTTGGTATTTATTGAAAGAATTACCGTTTTGCAGCAGTGTTGCCAGATCCGGTTGGGTTCCAGTATTTTGTCCCAGTCATTTATTGTACTTTATCACGATTATTTCCCGGTAGTTTGCCCAGGTTAGGTTCCGGTAGTTTGCCCAGGTTAGGTCCCGGTAGTCTGATGCGGTCTAGGTTAGGTTAGGTCAGGTCAGGTAAGGTCAGACTAATTTCAAAATGCCCCATTTGCGTATTCCCTATCTTGGAAATGGGGCATTTGCGGAGAAAATGCCATAGAAGAAAATAGTCTTAGAATGGTCTAAATAAGTGGGTAATGAAGGTAGAAAAAACGTACGCAATAACGGTAATTCATTCAATATTTACCTTTTTCTTCCTCAAATGCCCCGTTTTCGAGATATGCCCCATTCCCAATACCCATAGAAACATGGGGGGCCCGATGGGAATCGGGGGTTGACAGGTGCCGGAAACATGAAATACGTATACAAAAACTGTATCCCACGCCAACGACGGGTTTGCCATTCCCTTAGTCCAGACATATACAAGATTATTTTATGGGCAATTCAGGAGCGAAGGCCGTAGGCCGGAGCTCCGGCACGCAAAAAAGGAGTGGAAAGCGACCCGAAGGGTCGCTTGGAGCTCGACACGTTAGGGGAACTCACTTGATACCATATTGTTACTATAATACTACTATATGACTTTAATTAAGGTAGGAAGTGTATTATAAAGGCAGAACAATAGTAAAATGCGTGTTTCCCCCACCCGTCAACCCCTGATTCCCATCGGGCCCCCCATGTTTCTATGGGTATTGGGAACGGGGCATTTGAGGAAGAAAAACCAGAGAAGAAAAGTGTCTTAGAATGGTCCAAAATAGTGGGTAAGGACAGTAAGGTCCACTTCTGTACCTTTACCAAACATATGTATCCTCACTGTTATTAATAGGAAATCTCTTTCGTGGCACTCTGGAGAAATCAGGGTACCGAAATCAGCAATCCTCCAATTTACTAAAATAGTTGTCTGTAGTATATCCTTAACTGCTGAAGAGATGGTGATAAGTGATGTTTAAACTCACCTGTATTACCCCAACCCCAGAACAACGTAGGTATGACAGAAGCCGTAGTGGATACTGAAGGATACCCACGCTCGGATATTGACGTCTACCAGGTGCGCCACGCCAGACACCAGATCAAATGTAAGTATAGTATTCTAACCCTGGTGGATCATTTAAATTATTTGTTTACGTTTGTTTTAGTCTGGTAGATAATGATGCAGATGCTTTGATATATCAGTTTCTTCATTAACATCTTAGAATGGTCCAAAATAGTAGGCAATGTTGGTAAAAAAAAAAAAAAAAAAAAAACTACTAGTGAATGGTGTGACAGTAAAATAATAGCCATATTTCTCATAATAAGTTTGCAAGAAAATTGTTTAGGATTGTTCTCGGTAGTCAGTAGGTAACTTCATTGATGCCGTTTCTTCCTTAGGTCTTCAAAATGACCACACAGCACTTTTACGACGTATTGATGAGGGTCTTTCTGTGGTGATGGGTCCGTCAGGCCAGGAAAATTCCGACCCTAATGGTACTGAAAACCCAACCCCACCCACTACCCTAGAGCCCTTTGCCAGGGTGGGCGCTGTAGAAGCTGGTTCACCTGCTTTTCTCGCTGTGAGTTGAATCATCCTGGGATAGCCTACACATAAGGTTTCTTAGATAATTTTAAACAGCATATGATTTCTTGTACTAATTGCATGAACATTTATTGGCTAGAGTTTGATACTACCTGGCATGATGACTCTATAGACACTATCTAGAGCAGTACTGCTGATTATTTCCATGACTGCATATAGATCATGACTTTCTTTTATACTGCTCTTTGTTTCATACGAAAAGATATAATACTTTTAACTACAATTTTGCATTCAGTTTATCTAAAGAAGACAACGTAAAATTTATTACAAGGCTTTTAGGATCATACTGTCTTTCTCTGAGCATGTCTTCAGTTCCACAGGGCCTGAGAGAGGATGACCAAGTGACCAAGTTTGGCTCTGTGACTAGTGAGAACTTCAGGAGCTTAAGTGATGTTGCCCAGGTGGTGCAACACTCTCGCAACACCCAGGTTCAGGTATGTCATGCTCTACTTGCAAGCATAAATTCTACCTACTCCAGTTATCATAAGGAATATACTCGTATACCACTGAAAGAACTGCAATTTGAACCCATCCTAGAAGTAGGCTAATTAGGTTTTCTTGATACTGTATGATATTATATTAATTTAAACTCTTCTGACTCGTGAAGTAGGCCAAATGGAGTGCGAAGCAAAGGTATATGGCTGTAACCTCCTTAGTGAAAAGTAAATCTTTAGTAGAATGTACTGATTTTAAAAGGAGAAAAATAATCTAGGGAAATGTACAGTTGCACTACGAGTATATTCAGAACCCTGTTCATATCAAGATTAGAAAATAACACTCCAGAGAAATTTGAGATTACTATTATTATTTATTGATCCACATATCAGGCTAAAAATAGAAGAGACAATAATAAATTTATATGTCTATGGTACTTTTCATGCTTCTTGTGTTCATCTGTGTACTGTATGTGTTTTGGTCAGGTGGGTGTGGTAAGGGGCCTGGCCACACACATGCTGGCCCTAACACCCCGGCAGTGGGCTGGACGAGGCCTCCTGGGCTGTAACCTTGTGCCTATTGAGAGGATTGAGCGTAAGTGTTGCTGTGTTTGCCAGTATGTATGTGTATACTATCCACACTTCTTATAGCCTCTTGTGTTTAGTAGATTTAGTTAACATCATAAAATATTCACTAACTGCTCATGCTGATTTGTACAACATATAATATATTCTTTTCTGGATAACTGTTGCATAAATTATATTCACATTCTTTAGTACCACATGGAGTTACTATAATACCTGTACTTTATATCTTTTAATAATTATAGTACATTATTATAATTTTCAGAACATTTCCAGTCTTATCAACTATCAGGTGTAATGTTTTATTTTCTCAACAGGATAACTGGAACCTGACGAGCACCAGATCACCTCCCTCCGGCTATCTTCTTCTTCCATACTGTACTTCCTAGGACACCACACACACTTCAGTTACCTGATTTGACCTGAGCTAACCCCATAATCACTCTATATGGTATTGATATACTAATGTAAATGCAGCACCTTCCTTCATTGTTATGCTGATGTAAATACACAACCTTCCTTCATTGATATATTCAACTACAGTACACTTAAGCAAATATATAATGATCCCTGTCATAGTTTTAAGAAACTGACATCCTACAATATGATGATAATACTGTATCTCATTTGTTTACTCATATGTAATATTACAGACAGATGCCAGTATGTTAGTGAAGGTTATGAAAACATATCACATTAAGAATTCAACTCTTTATTTACAGCAGACCATTCTTTTAACATCTTGTACAGTACTGCTCACCCTGATATTGGTATTACAGCCTTTTTGTGCAAATTTCTCCATTTGTATTTGTAATAAAAGGAACCTGGTAAGGTAGATGACGTTATCTTTAGCCGAAAAGTTTGCTGGTACAGTACTTATAATTGAGGAAAACAGCTTACAGCAATATCATCATCTTTATACCTGACATTTTCAAAGATCTATTAAAGGGGTTAAGTTTTTTTTCAGCAACTTGGCAGTTATTGATTCCTCAATGTTTCCACTATCCTTGTAGGTGATCTATTTCCTGGCACAACTTGGAGGAATCCATACCTTCCAAGAATGTCTTATCCTCCTTTATTGTGTTTAATGAACCAAGATATCAGAGTTGCAGTATCTGATGTCTGAAGAGTTTTAAAATGCTTACACATTAATTGTATTAAATACAGTACGATACATTCTGGTGAAACTGGCTCACCAAAATACAATCAATTATATATATATATTCATATAATAAAATGGATGGACAGTGGGAACAGTAGAATAAATTCATAAGTTATAAACTATACAGAATATCACAAATCAGAAAACAAGTTATTAATTACTGCTTTCTTGTGAGTAAACTTAGTTTACTGTAGTTGTATATATAGCTTTATAGTATAGACTGAGAATATTTAGGACTAACGAGATACATCATACATTTCTGGCTAGATAGAAATGAGTGGTCAGTAATCACAATGAATTTTCCTCCATTAGATGGAAACCAATAATCACAAGGGGAAAATATTGGTGTACTGTATATAGTACTTATGCTTTCCCAGACACAACTGACCAAGCACCATCCCTGCCCCACCATCAGATATCTTCTAATCACCCGCTATCATTACATTTGACATGTACTTAACCTTTCGGTGTTTTGTAGCTTGGTGAGTTGCGCCTGGGAGGTCTTCATTTATTCAAAAGGTCTCTTATTGCACAGCTTTTTCTACTTCTTACCACCAAAAGATACTCAAAAGAACATTAGCTAATTAACAGTATAAGTTTATGCTAGTAGCAATGTCATAAATAGAGGTATAAGTTAGAGCAATTTATACACACTTGTGCTTGGTTGTGTAGAATATGGGGGAGAGGATAGCAGAGATAGACTTTGATGATCACATGAAGAAAGTCACTGGAGAGTTGAGGAACAAATATTTAATAGTAATATAACTCAAATCAACTACATTTTTACTTACGAGTAACTTGATAAGACCAGAAGTTCCCTGAATTATAAAAATGACACTTTAAAAACATTATATACTATCCATTACACTGTTAAGATTTTATATAAATAACAGCAGATACAGTAAAAATCATAAACTAGACATATTGGAATCATTCTCCCCCAATTCATGACATTGGACGCAATACAGTAAAGATATACTGGTTTGGGAAATAGAGCAACATTCACCTCTGGGATCATCAATAAGTTAACAGCCACAGTGAAAACTTCATACTTGCTGCCATTTAAAGTAAGTGCAAAACAACTGGCTACCTTTCTCTTCACTACCCATTGAATTTGAGGGCATTGTTATCCATAACCATTAATTTTTGTAAAGCCCCTTCCACACGAGAGGCAAACAGATGGCGGGCACGGGCAACTGAGTGGAATTTTCTTGCTTTTTACCAATATTACCATATCAAACAGTCCCCGGTAGCCATTGGCCACTTGTGCCCGTCACTTACCCACAAAATTGGTAACAGTGTCTGCCCGCCGTCTTTTGCCTCTCGTGTGGAAGGGGCTTAAGGTTGTTAAAACTTGCTGTTTTTGCAGCCTCAGATGACATCATTGTGAACTTAGTTGCCCACAGAAATCTGGTAACTTCTCGTAGTTTCTCTCAACATCGTTTTAAAGATAATGCTGACTGATTGTAAGAGCTGGATAATGAACAAATCAAAAGTTTACCATTAGTCTACTCTCACTAATGGTAACTGAAACCGATACATCAAGTAGAGTACTAACACACAGTCACACTCATCCTCATCCTCCTTCCACACAACACACCACCACCACCAGAGTGTGACTTTGACTGCAGAAACAACTAGGGTTAAGCACATTGGATTTAGCTGAATATGCAAAGCGAAGGTGTGCAAAGATGATGTTATTTATAAACTTGAAGTTGCAGTTATTTCATCTTGATTTATTGTGTGAATTTTAACAATATATGAATTGAACTTTTATCTGTGTATCTCTCCCTTTTTCTGTTTCATTGTTATTGTTGCCTTTATCTTGCTAGACATGGATATTATCTGATACTTACATTTGTTCTGTAACATATACATATCTTGAAATCCTTTTCATCATACTCAAGGGATTCATATACTTAACTAACACCTATCCAAGAATAGTTTGTTGTTAATTCAGTTATGTATTGTGAATGAAATATATTTACACAGTAATATTATATATATATAAAAAAAAACAAGTGGAAGTTCAAGATGTCCTCATTTGTTTTCTCTCTCTTCTCCATGTGTTCATGTTCTATGTCCTATTTCCATCTCATTGTCCATCTTAACAGTCCAAATTCTCTCTTTTCTGTGGTCTATTTCATCACAAAGGATGGATTTAATGGGACCTCACAACAGGACGGAGACAAATTTGTACAGAACAATATGTTTCAGAAGACAATCTATGCTGTACATATGAGGATGAATTATGTAGTTTGAGACTATGAATGAGGCTACCCGAGGAGTTAGGTTAAGATGGGGTGCAGGGCAGGAGCAGCAGCATTTCAGGTCAAGGTGAAGTAAGAGAGCCAGTCAGTCAACAGTACAGTAACAACTAAATGATCATGGGGTTGAGACCACGACAAAATATTTTATTTTTTATCACAGCAAGGGGAGCTACTTACTAAGCTTGTGAAGAAGTTATGAGCATGAGATCATGAGTGTAGTGTTGGAGTGAAGGAGAGAGTATCAGCTGGATTGGTTGGTTGGTTGTTGACTAGTTAGCTGATTGGAAGCTGAACTGGAAATGATCTTATGCCACATGTCTACTTGACTGCCATAGGAAGATCCTTCATGAGATACCACCACACTTAAAGCTGTTGGCTGTTCAGCTGGGAAATCAAGAGATATCTCAGTGTGGTTATACAGGTACAATAATGTGGTGGTGTATATGTGAAAACCTAGATGTTGTTGTTCAAGTTCCTCAAGCTGTCTGGCCGAGCAGCCCCAAGCTCCTGAGGAAGGCCATGGCCTGTGCTGGGCTCTCCCACAATGCCCTCAGAGAGTGTATGTTGTGTACATTGCAGTCTTCCATAATGTGTTTAATAGAATGGGGTGCTATGTTGCATCCCGGACAGGCATCCACAATGGCTCCATCCTAGATGTAATCCTGGGTACGGTACTCATTTTATTTACAAGCTTTGTAAGGTGGATGGAGATAAGTTAACTCATTGCAGCTGCCCATGCTGTGAAGCCTGTGATTCAAACTACAGAGTCCAATCAGAATGAGCCAGTAATGCTGTTCATTCCACCATTATGGTCAATATAGGAACAATTTTATAGCTCTAACCACATTGTCCCCTATATATTATACTGTATATTTACCGTGTATGTTCAAATAGTAAAATACTACAAACTATCATGCCCTCAAGTGCTGAGTCTGTTACTTTCAGCTTTCTAATTATTCCTCTTTTTTCCTTTTCAGTTGACCAACTAATCTAAATTTATATGCAGTTTATATCTGTCTCTCCATCTATGCACAGCTAAATAGTTGAACCATGGGGGCTAATAATTGGTCCACTCAGGTAACTTGGCACAAAAAAGAGGGTAGGATAGGTGGTACTGACCTCCAAGGTCAGACATATTATACTGTACTGTAAAACTAAGATTTTAAGAGACTGGTTTACCAAGGAAGCTCTATGGACAATTCACAAGATTATGTGCAGTGAGGTCTCAAACTCTCAAGTTCATCGGTGGGATTACACTGAGGGATAACCCAGAGACTCTAAAAGGCCATGATCTGCTAATGCCCATCCAAGCCCACTAAAATGGATATTAATATAGATTCAACTTCTAAAAATATGTGTAGAAATCTTTGAGCTCCATAAGGATACAACACTGTGGCTGACTGGTTCATGGAAATACTCAGCCACTCTCTGATGGTGGTGTGGTAGGAGGGGGAACATTAAAATGGAAGTAATTACATGAAGCACCATTGTCGGAGGTAAAGTTACAAATATACAAGGCGCCCCATGGTACAGCTGACCAGGTGCCACCATTCCTCATCATTATTATAAACATCATTCTCCTTTTGTTTGCTATTTATGGTTGACATATTTGGGTTTTAGAAATAACAAAAGGTCCATAACGTTGCTGTATCTAATGTACAGGCAAGAGGAACAGATAGTGAACTGGGACTGTTTTGTATCCTACTGTTTCAAAATGTTTTGGCACATGGTGAGCTGTGCCATGGGGTGCTTATTACTCTCACTCTAACTCCACTCATCTGTCTCACCAGAATAACAGTCGTCCTGCAGTGACCAAGATATGTTGGTGGTTGCTAATGTCAACTCATGATGAATATTTCAGGAAAGCATCCTACTGTAGTAACTCCTGAATGTGGCAAGGAATAGAAAAGATTTATATATTAGTACAAAATATCATACTGTCACAAGTAGATATAATATTTTTGTATAGTATATTATTTCATATAATATATGACATAAACCATACAGACCTACTATTGTACAGAAGAATTGAATGGTTTCTGTTTTGTAGCACTTTGAATGGATCCATTGCCTCCAATTGGCCAACAATACCTACATAACTTACTCTGTTAAAATGAGTTTAAACGACTAAATATAATATACTGACCTCATCTGACTCCTCTGGGCCGGGATGTAAGAGAGAGATAGCTGCCTCATCTGTCCTGAGGGGCACCGTAGTAAAGCAGGGCACGTCTATCCCAAGATCGAGCTGCAGACACAAAAGATACTGTACATTGCAGAGACAAACTACTGTATTCTATATTCACTAAGGAGGGATACAACCATGAAAATATTTCCATTCTGGTTTTTGGCTGCAAATGTTTATATGCATTAAATGGCATGGCCTTATTACATATCTTATTTTTAATTTTCACTGCCATAATAATGAGGAAAGAACCAAAAAATACCTGAGATTTTGCAGCCACAACAAATCTATATAATCTCCTTGCTCTGTAAATATGTTAAAATTGACCCATACTGATGTTGAGAAGAAACAAATAACTCTTAATTTCCCAAACATTAGAGTATTGAAGAGATAAATGAACCCCTCTTCTTTAGAATAGTGAGGTTACAATCCCTAGAAACACACATTAACTATGAAAAGATAATTTAAGAAGTGATATTCCCATACTCGTGATACTGTTATGTTATTTCAGATTAAGTATTCACAATATAAAAGTACAACATAAATGAACAATAATGCTAAGCAAAGTTGAGCTTTAAACTAATCATTACTGTCAGTGTTCCAATATAATTAGTGGATTTAAACCAACATTAAACACACACACACACATGTAAACAATACTCGAGGGGTTTTGATCATTGATGCTAGTATATAATTTATCTACTCTGCTGTCTCTCTTGTTTACTGTGCTTTCAAAATCTCTCTCTCTTTCTCTCACCTGATGGTCGGAATGTTGTGGTGATGGAGTGGATGAGGTTGAGGAGGGAGTTGGGGGTTGAGTGAAGTCAACGGGATCAGCCAGTCCTATATTGATGAGAATCTCCCCCAACACATCCTCAGGTTCTTCCTCACTCTGCCGCAGCATGGAATACACCACCCTGGGATACCTCCTGTAGAATGTAATATAGTATAAAAAAAAAATAGTAGTTGTTGATGTTGTTGTTGTTGTGGTGGTGGTAGTAGTAGTCACAGTAGTTTAGTTGTGGTAGTAATAGTAGAGGGGGTGACTGTAGCAGTTTCTGAAGCGGTGTCAGCAAAAAACAAATATGATTAACCCCTGCAAGAGAAGGTTTTCCCATCATCTGGCAGTGTGTTTGCTTAACAATAACATGAGAATAGCTACGACAGTGCAATCACGTCGACTGAACAAAACCTCCTTGATATGAATCATATGACAGCACCGTGTGTAACAAATAGGAATGGAACGCGAGGTGGCTAAAAGAGAGATAGCACAAAATCAATTAATAGTGAATGAAGGAAGAACTGAGTTGATTTAAAAGAAAATCCATGGTGCGGTGAGGATAAAAAGGGGAATGTCACAAATAACAAGAAGGAAAGGGAGAATACCGGTAGTTGAAAAGCTGCAAGTGATCGATATGTAAGTAGTCACGAAGGTGAATGAAGTCGATCACAATAAATACGTACCGGCAATGAAAACAAAAACAAAAACAGTTTGGTCATGTACAGTATACTATAGGCTATATACATAAAGTTCTATCGAGGTTACAAATCTCGACCTTGCGCCCTTACACAAGCGAGGAAAACACGTATAGAGAATGGTGCCTTACTGTTCAATATATTGATAACCATTCTGTCCCACAGTGACCCACACGCTAGCCTATATCCTACCGTAACGTATCTTATCTCGATCTTGATCCGAGTTGATCAACACATAATCCGACTACAGTACTTCAAAAACGTATCAAAGGATTAGGCCTACATCCCTTCAAGGTTCATCTCTTCATTATAGTGTACTAAATTAAGTGTAGTATACACGTCAAGCTCAAGTTTAATTAGCAGGCACTGTGGTCTGTGGTGGAAGTAACCAGAATTTATTTACCGTTTAAAATTCAGTCTTGGGGATGGAAATGAAAATATAGCTAGCACTGGGCGAGAAGTTTAACTCGCTCGGCTACAAACACCCCATGCGGAGGATTAAAATATACAGTAAGACAGTAAGTAAAGGGGAAGAAAGAAGACGGCTAGCCCAGGCGAAATAAAAACAATGTACAATAAGAAAGAAGGAAATAGAGAGGATGGACAGCAATAACAAAAGAAAAAGTAAGAAAGGAGGGATAGGTGGAGAGGAAGGATTGGTTCGTTTCCGAAGAGGGGCCCATACCCTTACAGCCAAGGTAAAAATATGCTACGTATATGAAGGAAACAATCATAATATGAATATATCTTGTGAGGTGGGGACGCTCAATAATATCAACACCATTGAATAAAAAATATTACGAATTGATAGTAAAATTTGGCAAGCACCAGCTCAAGCATATACTATTATACTTTACACTCAGTTACCATAGTCTCTACCCCAGCTAGCCTGGCTTTAGGTGGGCTTTAGGTGGGCTGTCGTCCAGAAACCGCCTGCTTCAGATCTCGGGCTTTGACTCAGGATGGCTATAAGACTATGGTATCCGAGTGTACAGTACATGCAGTAATCTGCCAGTTATACTTGAAAATTGGAAATAAGTTTAAATGTGACCAACATGACATCTGACGTGTGCTTCAACTTAATTATCTCTCTGGTGTCACGGTATAATAATTATCATCTCGCTCCTCAACTTTTTGTTAACCTCTAATCCGTGTCATCCGCGCACGAAGGGTCAGTGAAAGCTGAATTTACATTTTCCAATGATATATGAGGGATAAGGCTAAACTAACTTACCCAGTAACAGACCCATTACAGACATTAATAAATATTTCACGCCGGTCACCCTAAATTACTGGAGTGGATACTGCACACATTCAGTTTCCTTTAACTTCTTATCAAACAAAGAATTTATTCGTTTTCTAAAATGTTCCCATGGGACTGGAAGATACCGTGCATCATTACGGAGGATAGGCCTATATCTGGTTTGATATTGAAGTAAAATAGACCAAAGACGAAGGAAATGGGTGCTCGTGTCACTCATGTGTTTTTATGACAATGGAATCTTGCAGTCATGAGGCTCAACACACGTTCCAGGCCTGCGCAAGTTTTCAGACCAAAATATACAAAACAACACAATACTGAACTCAATCTGAAGTACACGAAACTTAACTCACCCTGGACCCATATTTTCTCGCCACTTGTGAAGGAAACAGAGCAGCATGACGAATAATGAGCCAGCTATGACGAGCGAGATGAGTAGCAGGAGCAAAGTACCGGCAAGAGAAGGGGGAGACCTCAGCTGCTGGGCTTTGGTTTGAGGGGCAGCTACTGTGCGTTTACTTGCAGACTCCCTAGGGGCACCTTCACTGTTTCCTGCTGGTGAACGGGATTTACTGCCATTATATGTGGCGGGGATTGTGGTGGTGGTGGTGGTGTTTTGGGTCTCTGTCATTTGCCTCTCTGAAGAATATTTGGGTGAATCATCATTGCGGCTATCTTCAGGATGCTGTTGGTGATTCTTGTCAATGCTGTCTGCTGTTGATTTTTGGTGTTCATCCCCTCCATCGTCAGTAGCAGTCTGAGGCTTATGGTGTTTGCCAACCTCCCTGCCACCACCACTGAATTGCTGCTTGTATTGTTGCTGTTGTTTTTGGGTGAAGGGGGATGTGGTGGTGGTAGTTGAGGTGGTGAATATCTTCCCGCCCTGTCCATATTGAGCTGTGCCGTGTCTTGGGGTGCTCTGCTGGCCATACACAACACAAAAACACACACACAGGGCACACAAGACTAGTACTCGACCCCTCACTTCCGCCATCTTGACATTTGTGGTGTTTTGATGCTTGTTGGTTGGTTGTGTTGAGACTCGGGAGTGGGTGTGTGGGTGAGTGAGGACAGGGGAGACGGGATAGGGTAGGGGGTCAGTAGGCTATGTGATCTTATTGCCAGGTGTTCCAAGGATGAAGTTTATATTTACTTATATTATAATTTTGTATAATAATTGGTTGCTCTACGATATATTTTTTAAAGTTCATTCCAGTAACCCAGCATACACCGTGCAATGATAGAATAAATAACTTCAATTATTATACGGTATATATAGTTATAATCAATGGAAACAGCGAAATAAACAACGATACATTATATTAAATAACTTGCTACTACATTGTGACTTAATGCATAAAAAAATAACAAGTAAAAATAAAGTATCAATACCAGGTTGTTGAATATTTCCTGATGTAAACAAAGCGACATTCGGTATCTGCAACACATCGATAGTTGACACATGCGCTACAGAGCCTGGTGGTGGGGTGGGAATGTTGGCAGGTTGTGTTGCTGTTCAATTGTTAATATGACTCGGGAAGAATTTTTGTAATAATATTTTATTGTTTGTGAAAATATGGAAATTAATTATTTATGAGCTAGGGTATACAATCAATAACACTTTAGACTTTTTTTTTTTAATTACGTGCTCTGCTGATTTGCAGCAGGTAATGTACTAATAAGTGATTATTTCCTCCAGCCTCACTGTGGCGACTGTATGAGTACTCGTGTGATATTATAATCAAGTTGTTTTTAACATTTCAGGACATTGATATCAGTCTTTAACAATAAACATATCTCCTTGCTGTTAAAAAGATGCCACGATCGAGTGACCAACATCGTCTAGGGTATTACTGTACAGGGTGTGACACGTGTGATGGGGAACACACACACAGCAGAGTCACCTTTCACCTCAGCACAGGGAACAAGGGAATATCGATCTTGTTAATCAATAGATCAGCTGCCTCTATACACCTAACCTAGTATCACTGTCTCTCTCACCCTCCCTCTCTCTCTCTCTCTCTTTAGATCTAGAAAACTTTGATCATCATTCTCAAGTTAATCTCTAAACTTACTTCGAGATTAAAGTCTAATGCATTATTGCAGAGCAACAAGACTTTGAGTTCCGTGCCTACGGAGATGTAAATTCTTACTTTGATAGTTTTGATGACACTATACCCAGATCGATCACTTTCACCTCTTCAAGTATCACTACGTACACGTTCATTATTCGTCTTTGGAAGCTTGTCACCCTTTGTTTATCATTGAAAACCTACCATCTCTTCTCCAGACCAAACGTATTTATTACTAAAAAACGTACGGACAGATTTCAGTTAAATTTCACAGGATGATTGGGCATTACGTAACCAGGAAGTGATTAATTTGTTCTATTATAAGTTTAGGTGATAAATCAATGTCAGTATTTTATATAGGCATGAGTGGGAATATGGTTTGTAACATCTACATAGGCTTTATTTGGAGTTTGCGACGGTATACACTCTGTCGAGTGCCATACATATATATATTCCACAAACTGACGAAGACCGTCCGTCTGTCCGACCCTAACTTCTCCTAGCTAGGTCCTCAGAGATATCAACACTACATTTTTTTGTGGATAATACATATGCTTAGGGGGTTGACATAAACTACTTTTGAAAGAGATCTGACGAAAAAAAGATCGATTTTTTCAAGTAGTGCACAGCGCCCCCAGCTGGGCTGACACGGCGTATGGCGCCAGAGGAGACATTTGGCATTTACGCGATTTTTAGTTAAATTTTGCTTTACATTTGAGGAATTAATGATACAAAGGAAGACTCAACTAGACTCTATTTATTATAACACATTCACTGTACAACAACACATTCTTACGTAACGAACTTGTGACACTGTAATATTTATATAGCTAATTCCTTAACTCCTTAATTAAGTGGCCACTATTTTCAGAATGGCACTCAATACAATATGACAGTTTAATAATACTAACAGGGGAAGGAAAAAATGGAACGAGAAGTAAAATAAACAGATGGAGGTACTTATAAGATGAGCATGACAGTTATTGCTCAAGATGCATGAGAAAAATATCACAACATAACAAGAGGGTTCACTGTAGGAAAGAGATAGACAAACAGGATCCCTTATTATCCAAACGAATACTCATTATGATACAGATTTGAACAACGAACGTGCGTCTAGGCTTGTGGGGGAGTGCGAGGTGGAGGGAGGTAGGGGGGTGTGTGAGTGGGATTAACCAACACATTTGACTTTATTTACGTATATTATATTGATCGAATATTATTATCATTATTTACTTGTGGGAGACAGAAAATTCAATAGCTTTAAATAATGATAGGGTAACAGTGTTAGAATTATATGATGTTAATTAATTAAGGCAGATGGAACTCGTCAACCAAGGCCAAAGTTTGACATTTTAATTGCTTTTCATAACTAACTCCGGTGTTGTAGTATACACACACTAAAATAGTTCAACGGGGAATTACATTGTTGATAAATCTGGAGCAACTGACTCCTCTAAACTATTCCAAGTAACAGGACAATATTATTTTTTGTTGATCTGGTCCTGCTTTTGGGCATACAGTACTTTAGAGGAATCAAGGTTCTCCAATGTAACCAAAGTATACAATATCCCCTTCAGTCAACACAGGTGAGTGAAATATGGGTGATTCTGACCATAGATTTCTCACTGTTACAGATAGACATGCCGGCACTAGAAATTACAGAAACACAACGTACGGCCTGGCTACTTATTTACTACTTTTGTAGAATTACCCTCACTGCATGGGTCAGAAAGTCAGACTCCGGCCTTGGAAGGTAAGAGCAACTTTAGGAGAAAGTTTTGGCAAAGATTGTTAGAGAAAATTCGAATAAGAAACCCAATAAGGAATAAGGTCAACGAAAAGAACTACGAGAAATCATGTTAAAACCAATAATAGAGAATGAGATCAGAACGGGCAGGTATAACAGGAAAAATAAACAAACCAATAAGGAAATATCATTGTAACATACGTACAGGAATTCCAACATGAAGCATGACAAGAACAAAGGGATTATCACCTAATTATACAGCATACGTAACAAGACACAGACACGACATAGACAGAACGAGCGTAATAAGAGGATCAAGGGGTTACGTACAAATACAATTAAGGAACTGTAAATGCAACTGAGACAGGATTTAGAAAGAGAAAAAAATATATACACACATATTCAAATGAAAACAGCAGATATGAAACAGTTGATATGAAGAAAGAAACCTATTATACGTAATTAAAAACGATCGAGGCGTCCGCAGAGAAATAAAAAATAAATATATGTATAATAATTCCCGCTTCCCGCCGCGTCTAAGGCACGTGAAAAATGTACCCAAACACAAAACACGAAAGGATCCGAAGCAAGACACGAAACCACATACAAGTAGTACTGTTGAGAAAATGGATCCACCAACGACGACCACACACACACACAACAAGGGCCAACAGAGACTCCCGTGGGAAACTCGCACTCGAAAACGTTACGTACACACAAAGAGAGATCGACCTTACCAACGGGAGGAGTGAAAAAAAAAAAAAGTTCATTATTTTTCTCTCTTGTGTCTATACTCGTTTGTTGTTTCTGCTCTCGACTTTTGCGCAAAAAAAAAAAAAAAAAAAAAAAAAAAAATGCGTAACTTGCGACGCGTTTTGGTGTGGCGTCTGGAGGAGAAAAATGCATACACTTACAATCGATTTATTCATCACAACAACACACATTTCGTCCGTTCTCAGTCCTTCAGCCTCAGTGTTTGCTTCGTTTAATGTTAGGAGAGTCCTTCAATGAAACAGTTTGAAAGACGGAGGAAACTATATTATAGCCTGGCCAGAGAACGAAGGAAAATGAGTCACATGTGATGGATGTCAGTTTAACTTTATCACACACACACACTCGCCCTCCACTGACTATCCCCTTCATATACACACACACACAATCAATAATGCCAATCTGGGGCCAAAAATGAACATATACACAGGCAGATAAACAGATACACAGTTTATTGACCTCCAGGTGCCATAGCAAAACGCTGTACTTATATTCATTCGTCAGTCTGTCATGGGGATCATCATTCTGATTTGAGTGAACTGGAGAGCCTACAGATTCCTCCAAAGTATACCTTGAAACAGATCCCCTATTAGTTGTAAACATTGTAGGAGGTCTGTTTTCTGGCATAGTTCTGGAGGGATTAATAACTCTCCAATTCACCAACAAGAGATACTCCCCGGCTAAAGGGATTAGTACAGTGTTGGTAACTCTGAACTAATCCAAGCAACAAGGCCACCAATATTGATGTCATGCTGGTCCTGTTTCCTGGCATACTTAGGAGGTATTAAGCTGCTCTACTGTACCAATATTGTACTATCCCCTTAAAGTATGCTGATGGGATGATGGACCAAGTTACATGTGCCTGAAACCCAACCCAACAGTCGAGCCACACACACACATCACTTCAGCATCTCTATACATGACCTTCATCTCTCAACGATAATGTGAAGTGTGGGACCTGCATAATGATCAGAAACCAAGTGTCAGACAGGAGAGAGAGAGATAGAGAGCATGAATGTATGTGAGTGCTTGTGCATATGAGAGAGAGTCTGTGTGTGCATGAGTGAGAGATAG